>SPJY01021785.1:2835325-3223858 GCA_005191435.1 Raddia distichophylla
GGTAGCTATCTAGATTTGCTACCATCAGGATATCGATCGCCAAACGCTTAATACAACAATAAAATAATTTTCTTTGTAGGTTGAGTCGAGTGTACTTGAACTATGTACATCTTTTAGAATATTGAAAAATAATGGTTTACTTTTTTGCTTCGTAATATTTCCTTGGACCTAATATAGAATTTTCTTGGACCCAGTGAACTTCTTACCTGCTACTTGTGAATAGCCAGAAGCAAACTACTTCGGGTAATTTAATTGTGGAACTTGATCTACTCGCCGACTTAAACATGCTCCCTCGATTTGCTTCTAATCTAATCTGAATACTATAGCTCGACATGCACAAGTTGTGACCATGTCTAATACGATCTATTATTTGTTACAGATTTGGTACATGTGGATTTATTGTTTGTTGCAGATTTGGTAGATGTAGTATAATATGGACTCTTCTGGTTGCTTGTTACAATTTATATAATGTCAACTATTCTTTTTAACTTAGACAGTTATAATCTGATCTTACTAAAATCAATGGTGTAGATCTTTTTTTCTCTCTCTCTCCGATTAATATTTTTTTTAAAGATTGGATTGGCGTGGTGCTTCTATTTGATCCTTGTTTATATAGATAGTTGATGGCTGTGCTACTAGAAAAGAGAATCTCCTCTAATTATGTTTACACGTTGTTGCAGGTTGAGGGAGCATTGTTGAAATATAGATATGTTTTGTTCTATTCCTTCTAGATCATGTAGATGACCATGTTATTGCTATTGAGTTTCCACTTTACCGCTCTTGCTAAGGATACACCGATTTGAGCCCACCAATAGCAGAAACGCGGGTTCCAGCAACAATGGGTGCGGCGTGGTAGTATAGTGGTGAAGCTGTCATACGAAAAGGAAAGGTGGTCGATGTATTCTAGATGTACCATGTAAAGGAAACAATGTGTTTGGTAGGGACAACCTTTGCTAGCAAAGATGTTGGCCATGTTGATCATTCCATGAGCGAAGGTCTAGGTGAAGAGCTTGCATTCATGTCTTTACCTTCCATATGATGGGGGTAGGAACGAGTTTGACATTGCCATGTAACTGAATGGTATAGGAGGGCTTGGTTGAGTAGATACCGCAAGTGGTGTGATTCCAAGTGATTTCATCATCTACTTTAGAGTTGATAGCTCTTCTATCAACCACTCAATTCTGAAAGAGGAGATAGAGCAAGAGGATCTATTCCAATCCAGCATTAACATATTTGGATTTTTGGGTTCTTGTTGGTACCTCTCTCTTCATGAATAGCAAGACCTTTTCATCGAATCAAGGTGTTCTTGCCATGAAAACGAGGCCATGTACGTACAGAACTTTGTTTTGTTCGGTGAAACTTTGTTTGTTTTCTCGTGAAACATCTTGTGAATAGGGGAAATCTTTTTAAATAACAGTAGAATATGAGGTTTCATCATTTTTTATGTTTCATCACGTCTTTGTCCATGTTTCATTTGTTCTTTAGTTATGTTTCATGGGATACTTTGTCCATGTTTCATCAGTGTCATAATCTGTTTCATCAATACATTATCAAGTTTCATAAGTAGTTTTTCCATATTTCAACATAAATTGTTCAAGTTTCATCAATACACTCTGTCAAGTTTCATCGATAGTTAGTTCCCCATTATTTAACAAAAATTATTCAAGTTTCATCAGTTTCACACATGTTTCATCCATATTGTCATGTTTCATCGGTGGTTGTTTTGAGTTCCATCAATTATTTTTCAAGTTCCTGTGATGATGTCAACATGGCACGAGTGCCCGATTTTGATGGAATGGGTTCCCATCGACGTTTGATTCCTGGCACCCGCCTATACTTTAAGCATGAAAAATACTTACCAATACATTGTAATATTTTCAGAGGAAGGGATAATATTTAAAGCCACATTCATATAACATGTCATCATTAACTTGTTAATATCATAAGGTGGCCATAACATCAATAAATACTACTCCCTTCGTTCCAAAAATAAGGCGTATTTTGACCGGAGAAAAGTCAAACTTAGTAAATTTTGACCATAAATAAATCAAATAATTTGCATCGTTAGTATACCAAAGTTGTACCAAATTGTTCATATTTCAAAGTACTTTTTGATACATTATTATATTGTAACAATTCATAATATATAATAGAGGAATATAACAGTCAAACTCTACTTTTAAAGACTTTTTTGAAGTCAAAATACGCCTTATATTTTGGAACGAAGGGAGTATGTTACAAGCCCCTACTGATTGCTCCTTGTTTGCGCCACGTGGAAACATTAGAAATGTTAGAATCTACAAAATGAATTCAGAAATAATAGAAATAAAAAATCTACAAAATAAATTAAGAAATAATAGGAAAGAAAAATAAACTTTCAAAAATATAATTATAGTTTAAAAGCATGTAAAACCAAATTTTATGTAGACCTCCATAAAAAAAATTAGCCATTTTTTTATAAAAATAGGAATCACAAATAGTTGAATTAAGAAATAATTCATTCTTTTCTTTCATACTAACTTTTGTGGTCAACTAAAAAATCCTAAAAAAACAAAGCTTTATAAAATGGAATCGTAATATCATGATAACGGCTCATAAAAAGATTTAGGCATTAAAAAATAATTGTAAAAAATGAAATATGAAATAACAGGAATAAAAAACAAAAGGTGTAATGCTTTCTTATTCATTTGCCTTGTGATACACCTTTATTTGCTTACTTACAAAAAAAGAGAGCATATAGTGGCGCGCCATAGGCGTGCCGACCTCGCTAGCTAGATTTACAGTAACAATGAAGCCATCAAACCCATTGTCACTCTTCCGTACCAGTAAATCTTGTAAAACATGCATTGCATATTTTTCTGATTTTTTTTTTTCAAAGTAGCAATGTTTACGGGCCCGTGGTGTGTGGCATTATTTTTGTAAAGCATAAGTGCATTTTGGTTTCTTTTAATTTTTTTATTTTTCTGGATTTTTAGTTATTTATTAATTTTTTATAGAAGTCAATATTTGTAAAGCTTAAATTCATTTATGAACCTTCACCATGAATTTTTTTTTGTTGCATTTTGATTTTTTAGATTTTTTTTCTAGAATTTTTAAGTTTTTTCCTGTGACGGGTGATGTGGCAGCACCAGGCTGCGCCACATGGCACACCCTGGTGCCAGCAGGTTTAGGCCCTTGTTATATAGAATTATTTTATTTTTTATATTATTTTTCTGGATTTTTACTTATTTATTAATTTTTTTAGAAGTCATTATTTGTAATGCTTAAATTCATTTATGAACCTTCACCATGAATTTTTTTGTTGCGTTTTTATTTTTTAGATTTTTGTTTTTCTAGAATTTTTATGGTTTTTTTCCTTGAGGAGTGATGTGGTAGCACCAGGCTGCGCCACGTGGCACAACTTGGTGCTAGCAGGTTTATTCCTTTGTTATATAGAATGATATTCTAGAATTTTTAAGGGTTTTTTCCTGTGAGGAGTGATGTGGCAGCACCAGACTGCGCCACGTGGCACAACTTGGTGCCAGCAGATTTAGGCTCTGTTTCTTTTAGCTTATAGTCAGATTATAAGCTGCAGCTTAAAATTTATCATTTTTGTGCCGGTTATATTTCGAAATATTTTATAGTTATTTTTTTGAAACTTTGCACAATTTGTCTTAGAGATCTCAAAAATATGAAACTTTGCACAATTTGTTTTAGAGATCTCAAAAATATTTTTTTCATAATTTTTTTGGCCCTTTAAATATTCTATAAAAACACCACAACCTTTTCAGATTATAATCTAACCGCCGAAAGAAACACAGCCTTAGGCCTTTGTTACATATAATAATGATATGCAAGTAGAGGTCGGGTGCACATTCCATTTACCCACCGGACGTCACCTTTTGATTTTATTTAGGCCTTGTTCTTTTCAGCGTTACGTACCGTTGCGTATCACTGTAGCAAATTTTGTTATTTTTTATATAACCTATATGTTGTGATAATTTGTAACGATTTTTTTTGTGTCTTTTAGTAGTCCTTTCAAATATCATAAAACTATTTTTTAATTTTTTTAATAATTTTTATACCGCTTTTCAAGGGCTCTCGAATTTGCTACAATAATACGCCAACGCCACGATACGCTGAAAATAACAAAACCTAAATTGTTGGTTTGGAATCGGATCCTATCATCCTACTAATGTTCTGAAAACCAACTATAGACTGCGTGTGACGGCAACATGCAATTTGTGCACGTTCGGTCCACTAGGCCCCTTACCTTCAGCATGGTATCTGTTCCAGGACCCATCTCCTGTGCACGATAAAGAGTATATTACTGTAGTAGCATTATTTTAATTCGAAATTAAAAAAATAATTTCCCGTTTAATAAAATTAAAAAAATAGCATCCCGGCGCCCGTTGATCGGGCGTTAATTTTGAAACGCCGAACGGATGGGCGATTAATTATAAAACGCCCGTTAATTAGGCGATATATAAATAACGCCCGTTCAGTCGGCGTTTTCTAAATGTCGCCCGTTCAGCGGGCGCTTAATATAAAGCGCCCGTTCAGCGGGCGCTTTATATAAAGCGCCCGTTCAGCGGGCGCTTAATATAAAGCGCCCGTTCAGCGGGCGCTTAATATAAAGCGCCCGTTCAGCGGGCGCTTAATATAAAGCGCCCGTTCAGCGGGCGCTTAATATAAAGCGCCCGTTCAGCGGGCGCTTAATATAAAGCGCCCGTTCAGAGGGCGCTTTATATAAAGCGCCCGTTCAGCGGGCGCTTAATATAAAGCGCCCGTTCAGAGGGCGCTTTATATAAAGCGCCCGTTCAGCGGGCGCTTAATATAAAGCGCCCGTTCAGCGGGCGCTTAATATAAAGCGCCCGTTCAGCGGGCGCTTAATATAAAGCGCCCGTTCAGCTGATGACATGGCCATACTACTATTATTCATAATTACGGAGTCTAATTTAGGTCCTGTTTGTTTGAGCTACAACTTCTCTAAAAGCTGCTTATGGAAAAAGCCACCCAAAACTTGCTTATCAAATCACAGTACAATTTAACAATTTATGCTTCTGAGGACTTTTGGTTTCTTAGAGGTGGGTTTCAAAAGCTTGCTGTTTATTTGAGCTTCTAGCTTCTAAGGCTAGAAGCCGGCTAGAAGCTCAAACAAACAGGGCCTGTCAGTATCCTACTTCACACGTTGTATACAGAGGCAGATCCAGCGGTTGGTCAGGTGAGCCTCTAGCCCCACCTACCCTATCTATGACAGGGGAACCCCAGATTAAACCCACCTAAAATTTTTAGTGTCAAATAGAAGGGAATGAGGGGCTTCGGTACTACAAAAATTCTCCTTTTGTTGTGAGCCCCTCCTATTATTTATAGTTGCGTCCGCCCCTGGTTGTATAAATAGATGTGCTAGCATGGGACAATCAACAAATAACTTTTTCATACATAAATTTTATCAGTGATGTTGCTTGGCGAGAAACTACAAACTAGTACTTCTGCATCTGGATTAATTCGTGGCTATGAATATTTCAGCTGACAGGCTCCATATGCCTGAAAACCACTTGGCCATGTTCTGGTCATACTACCAATTACTGCCTGCGAAAAAAAACAATGAACTGCCTAATAATTCTTCTGCCTTTATCTGCAGGTTTTGTCAATTTCAAGTCAGGAACAGCGTGAGCATGTTCTTGACCCGGTCGTCCTTGGCACCTCTTCGCAAGATTCTTTGTCGATGGTGGTCTCCATTATGATCAAATGTTTGTCGATTGAATCTTCGATCCGACCATCCATCGAAGAGGTTCTCTGGAATCTGCAATACGCTGCGCAGGTCCAGGCTACATCTGATGGTGATCAGAGATCAGAAGTTTCGTCGCAAGCTTGTTAGCATAAGTGAGCATGGCAGCATGGAAATTATGATCCACAGAACGGAGCAACGATGATAACGACTAACGGAGTAAGGACCATACATTGAAGTCGATATGGCCTTGATGTGCAGAAACGGAAATGACTAAACTAACCGTTAGTCTTGGGAGTAATCCTGCGTTTGCTGCTTTATAGCAGCATCTGTATATTAATACAAGTTAATTAGCATGCCTAGTGCTGCAAGTCCAACACAGTCGTGGTCACTTGGTTTCGTCCTGTAAAGAATTTCGATATTTCTTATCACCGTGAAAGCATCAGAACTTCTGTCAGGGGCTAAATTATATTCTTAACACTAGGCAGTACGAGAATTTGGAACGCTTCAACATCCATTCATTTCATCAATGTGTGTACAAATGTCCCCCTGGCTGTAATGCGATTGTGAAGGCATTTATAATTGTTGAGTCATTGACTGTTCTTATCTGACACCATATGTTGGCGAATCTTTTATAGAATTCTGTAACACTCGTTATTCCGCTGCTTCAGTCCGAACAGGTGGCTTTCTTGCATCTTCGCGACATAATTGCCTTGAAAGTTGTTGGCGTAGGTGTCTTTGAGCTGATCCCACGTGTGTATTCATTCTGAAGGTAATGATGTGTATCAGGATAATGTTGTGCCTTTCAGTGTCAACAACAAACGTTTTGCCTTGATGTCATCATCTCCACCCACTGCTTCGATAACTGTGTCATATACTTTGAGGAACTCTAGTGGGTCTATATCTCCGGCAAACTTGATGATGCTTGGCATCTTGAAACCTTCGGGCCATTCCTTGTTGCGAAGGTATTCGTCGAGGGGACCAGTTCCACCTCCTCTTCGATATGTGTTGCCTATTACATTGGTTAGGGGTGAGTCTGCATGCGAGTCTTTGGGATTTGTATATCTTCGTTGGTTCGGTGGCGGTTGGGGGGCGCGTGCTAACACTCTCTTCTGAGTTCCTCGATCTGCTACTCCAAGGTTGCTCTTTGTTGTTGGTTTAAATCTTCGGTTTCATGGGGATTCGTGAAGGTTACTCCTTGCATCCTTGCCCAGTGCAGCTGTCTTTTGAGGACTTCAGGGTGGGCGGGTGGGTGTCGTGCTAGGTCTTCGACTCCTTCGAGCGCTCCTTCGCGCCTTAACTCTCCCATTCGGCTCGTCTCCGGCTGGTGGTGGGGTCATCTCCGAAGGTCTCCGTCACGCCTTGGGCTCTGCCCCCTAATGTCTCTCCGGCCATGCCCTGATGCGCTCGGACGCGGGGTCCCGATCTTCTGGTAAGAGGCAAAAAGGATAACTCGGTAGGTGTCGCGGAGATCTAAACGATCCGGCTTCTAACCCCGCAAAGGAACTAAAAATCCTGGCGATCGTTAAACCACTACGACGATTGTTATTGACCGAACCAGAGACCCGATCGACCTATCCACGAAGGACGATTCCTACAGGCAACCGAAGAATGAGCAAGAATATAAGATAAGCAATCACAATTGCGAATATGGATTAAGTATAATGGGATTCAGAAACTTGGTCCTGTTGGTCTAGCCGACACAAGAAGAACAAAGCAAAAACTCACATGACAGTGACGAAATCAACTAAACAAAACCCAACTAAGACAAAGCACGGTGTGGGACTTATATAGGGCGGCAGCCAGAGGAGGGGCGCCCAAATAGGTGCCCCACACATGCTCAACCCTAACTCTAGGGGTACATGAACTTTGGGTCCAAAAATACAGCGACGCAGCGTCGGAAAGTTTTTGTCCGTTAACTTGTTTTCGCGATTCCCGTTGACTCGGATGGAATTTGGAGGCTTGGTTGGATCCGTTGGAAAGCTTATGTCGTATGTGATCTGGGCGTCCGTTTGAAGGTGTACTGGTCCTGGAAGTCTGAACCGGACTCGGCATCGAGTTCGACGTCCTCTCGTCTTGGACTCGGTGTTCGGGGACTTCGTCAAAGATGTCCTCATCATCCCCTTTCTTGAATTTGAGTCATCCTCGACTGAAGTATTTTCTCCTGCAAAATGTTAGGAACACCTGGGGCAGAGCAATAGACAAAATTTTTAAATCATTCCATGGTTCTTTAGCTAACTCATCATCTTCACATTTTTTGTTGCTAAAAGAACAGGACCTTTCAATTTAATTCCTGAATTCGTTTCTATAGTTTCCTTTTGTTTTGTTACACTTGGTTTATCATTGGCACCATTTTTATTTTGTGATTTACGACTTGCCTTTGCTAACTCAGCCGCTCTCATAGGTTGTAGCACATATTTCTTTCGCTTAAACACAAACTTATATTCATTAGACCTATCATGATGAACAGCATCTACATCATATATGTAAGGTCTACCCAGTAAAATAGAGAAAACATCCATGGGTGCAACATCATAATCTATGTAATCACGATAAGTATCAAAGGAGATGTGAATTCGAATAGTCTTAGTTACATTGAGCTTACCGTAAGAATTGAACCATTCAATACAATATGGTTGTGGATACGGGTGTGTGGTCAAGCCAAGCTTCTCGACCATATTAATGCTTGCAAAATTGTTGCAACTTCCTTCGTCGATGATGACGAGTACCGCATATTCGTTGATGACCATCTTGGTTTAGAATAGATTATGCCGCTGACTTTCTTGTAACTATTCTAGTTGTGCTGTCAATACACGGGTCACAACAAGTGTTGGATAGGCTTCCATTGTCGAGGTATCAAACACCTCTCCTTCGGTATCTTCGACACCTGTGGGGTTAGCGGCAACTAAAGTAAGATCATCCTCATGTTCACAAGCAGAAAAATACTCACAATGCTCACGAATAATGAGAGCACGTTGACTAGGACAATCATGCTTTATATGTCCAAATCCCTTACAACGAAAACATTGAATGTCGCGAGTACGTCCTATGGATGCGACAAAAGAAGCACTTTTGGCTGGAGTTTGCACCGCGGAGTTCTTACACTCGTAGCTCTCGTCGTAGGGGCAGGAGGAACAACGAATGGAGATGCTTGATGAAGTGTTGATGATGGAACTTTTGCAGCCTTATGATTTGATCTTTATGCACCACTGAAGTTTCTTCGCGTCCGGATTTGTCGTCCCTGCACTTTCCTTTCTGCTTTACAAGCTAGATGGAACAATCGAGTGATAGAATTGTATTATTTATAATCAAGTATATCCTGAATCTCACGGTTTAACCCATTCAAGAATCTAGCCATTTTTGCATCCTCATTCTCTTGTAAACCACATCGCAACATACCAATTTGTAGTTCCTAATAATACTCCTCAACTGTTTTGCTATTTTGATTTAAATGTTGCAATCTATTAAGCAAACCTCGCTCATAATATGAAGGAACAAATCTAGACCGCATGGCACGTTTTAAAACTTGCTAGGTTGTAGGTTCATTTTCTCTTCTACAGATTTTATACCACCAAATAGATGCAAAATAAATGAATTCACTAACAGCAACCTTAACTTGGTTTTCAGGTGAGACTGTAAAACATGAAAATTTTTGATCTACCAATAATTCCCAATCAAGGTAAGCGTCATGATCATATCTA
This sequence comes from Raddia distichophylla, assembly GCA_005191435.1. Lineage (NCBI taxonomy): Eukaryota > Viridiplantae > Streptophyta > Magnoliopsida > Poales > Poaceae > Raddia > Raddia distichophylla. The sequence continues at coordinate 2,844,737 of SPJY01021785.1, forward strand.
CCAGCGTATGGAGGTATTGTGAATTTAACCTTAGCTAATGAGTCCTCACGTACCTCACGATTACCTTGACGATTCTTTGCTATACCTTGTCGGTTGTGTTGTAATCTTCGATGGTCTCGATCATTGTTCACATCGAATCCATCATCAGCCTCGGAATTGGCAGCATACTCATTCTCAGCTTGTTCAACCTCATCAGCTCAAGAGCGACGGTCAGTAGGGACTGCAAGAGACTGGGGCAGCAGAGGGTGCAGGAGGTACACGGGCAGTAGGGGCAGGAGCTCTTCTTTCAATGTCTTCCATTCTTATGATCAAGTTGACAATCCTTCTCTCAAGCCGCTCCATCCCATGGGCATTTGCATTTGCTAGTTGAGTGATGCTATTGGCCATATCAGCCATGGCCTTTTGCTGGTCCTCCATGTACTTTGATAACTCAGCATTAAGTACAGACTTATTATTACTTCCTCCTGACATGTTTAGTGGAAGCAAAAAGAACACAAAAGAATATATATACTATATGGTACTGTTGTGTGTGGGTATCAACAACTCTCTCTAACCAATCCTTTGTTCTTACCAGTTCTTACCGTGCAAGCAGTAGGTACAAATGGCAACTGGTCGATGATAACTTCAATGCACAGGGTGGTAAAGCGATGGTTAGAATCCGTCCCTACTTGGTTAGTAGATGGTGGAGTTTGGACAGGCTTATATATATAGCAAAGGATAAACAATTGTTCAAACAACAATACAAAGTTGAATAATAGCCCAAAGTAGTACAATTGCTGGAACTAGCCTACTATTAGATGTAGGTCAAGCTGGAATATAGGGGTAGCACAAAAGAATGTCACAAAGGGCTAAGATCAGACTAAGCACACTGTAATTGAACACAGAGAATTCCCTTACCAACTTCTCTTCTCTCTCTCTCTTTTTTTTCAACTTCTGCGCCCCGTGGTCAGCCCTGCCTAGAGTAGTCGCGCCGTGTGGCGTCTCGCCTGGCCAGGCTGGCCAGCACCCAGCTGTCGGCACTTTCTTCCCTCGCTGTTCGGCGGCGGCCAGCGGCACCCGGTTCTTTCCTTGCTAGATCCGACGGCGCCCGGTGTTCCCTACGCTCTCCCTCTCCAAATCTGGCGGTGTTTGGTCCGCTCGTCGCGCGCGGCTTCCTTTCTTCTTCTTCTCCACCTGCGCGTGCAGCGGTGGAGCTTGCCGCCAGCTTTTCCTCTTTCCTCTTTCCTCTTCCCCTCCCTTTGGGCCCGTCTTGGTGGAGATCGCCCAGGGGGACCGCTCCATGAGAATCTAGTTCCGTGGGCGCGCAGCCTAGATCTTGCGGTGATTGACTAGAGCGGCCGAAGTGGTGGTACTCTAGGGTTGTGGGTCCGGTGGCCTCGTAGCTCGGCGGAGCTTGGTACCGGCGTCTTCTTCTCTTCGTTCCCCTCCCCCTGAGCCCGTCTCGGTGGACACCGACCGCTTAGGGGGTCCACTTCGGTAGTTGGCCGGAGTCGACGGAGCATGTGGGCTCCAAGAGCTTGTGTCCGGCGGCTCCTCGGCTCCTCCCGTGGTGGCTTAGTGGGCCGTTTCCCGTCCTTTGGCGTAGCTGAGAGCCCTGTCTCTGGCCTGGTCTCGTCCTCGCATCCTTGCCCTCCCCTCCCTGCGAGGTGCTCGGTGGTGTAGGTTGGCGTCTTCCTGGTTAGTGGCGGGGTTTGGCATGCGCTGCCAGGGTGGCGCGGCGTGTGGTCTCCTTTGCTTCCCGTGCGCAGAACACTAGGCGTGGTGGCCCCTTTTCGGCGGTGTTGGCTGGCGACCTTTCTTCGACGGCGTCCCCGTTCTCTGCCTCTTGGCCTGGTCCCTTCCCCGTCGTCTTGACCCTCCCTTTCTCCGAGGTGTCGGGTAGTTTGGGCGGCGTCTTCCGTGTCAGGTGGCGGCGTTCGTGCATGCTCCCCGACTCTGCTTTTTTGACCGGCGGCTCAGTTCTTTTGGTGCTTTCGACCTTCGGCGGCCTCTACTTTGCACTCTAGTAGGGCAGGTCTTGGGCGAAAGCCCTGCCCTTTTTGGGCTGGTGTTGGCATCACCTTTGGTGTCGCTCCCTCGTTGTAGGCACCACCTTTCGGATCTTTCCTTGCTCTGGGTGAAAACCCTAGCGGCTCTACGACGGTGGCGGCTTCTCGCCGTCTCTACCTTGTTGGAGGCGTCGTGGGTGCTGTCTTGTGCTATGGGTTTCCGCCGGGTCTGTTGCTTCAGGAGTCGTTCGTTACTGTGTGGGTGTTGGTGGTGTTTCCTCTTTCTCCCTCTTTTGTACCTTTCTCCTGTTCGGCTTTGGTAGGGTTGCAGCGTAGCGCTGCAGTTGTACCTCATGCTTGCATGGGTTTTTTATTTTGTTTACCCCTGCTGATCAATGAAATAGAACGACATTTCTTCTGTCCCTTTTTTTTAAAAAACTCTTATAGACTCATCACTCTTAAGATCGAAACCAAGTTTGTAGAAGTATAAATGTGATTTATAAATTGTGTTACTGAATTTTATATATGTTTAACTTGGATAGAGTGTTTTTTTCTTGGACAGAGCTAACTTCTAGGTTATAATACAATTGTGCTGTGTTCGGCTGGAGGGTTGCACGACCACATATCTCGTGCTAAAGGACATCTCGGTGCTAAGGTGCTAACTTTTCTCCTGGATCGTTAGATCATCCTCTCGCGGCCCAGATCAGTCATGGTGGAAACCCAAAGGACATCTCGGTGCTAAGGTGCTAACTTTTCTCCAGGATCGTTAGATCATCTACTCGCGGTCCAGATCAGTCATGGTGGAAACCCACCACCCCAGTCGACCCCTACCTCTCTCTTCTCCTCGCAGAAACACCCCTCCACCTCCATCTCTCGGCTCACTTCTCAATCTCAGCTGCTCACTGCTCTCAGCTCGTGGGGAAAGATAGGGTTGGATTGCCGCCGTCCACCCACGGCTTGACGGGGCCTCACCGCCTCCATGCCCAACGCCCAGAGCTTGTCTCGTCTTCGCAGCCGACCTGACCACCCGGGCGCCGCTTTCCTCCAAGGCTCCCAGCAGTCCTCCACCGCCCCATGGACTATGCAAACCTCTTTTGTGCAGGTAATTACATCGGACAGATTCTCAGAATTCATCAAGTTTGATGGTTTTTGATTCGTCCTGTAGCTGTTTTCTTTAGAAGGTCTGATAGCCAGGGGCACCCCGGGCAATTTAGAGGCCCCGTGCGAAACAATAAACATGGACCTAACTTAATCAAAAGCCTGATTATTGGGAGGACAATTTTGTGGTTCTTTAATAATAAACCTCTCCATAGCCCCTTTCTGAGATTGAGTTAATTCCTCTATTCTCTGTTTCTTTTTACGCTTTTGATGGTCAAATCATATTTTCTAACTCGATTTGAAAAAGACATGGTTTGCTAGTTACAACAATTAAACAATGGATCAATTAAACATACATATGCAAAAGGCGAATAACAAAAATAGGTCTTAGATGGGATTATGGGAATTTACCTATCTATGGACCGTGGACGGAATTGGTTAATTACCAGGCACTAGGGTTGGCCAGCAGGGCGCAGCCGCCAGCGGCCGCTCGTGCACGCACTTGGCAGGCACGCACAGAGGGCAGAGGCGACTTCCTCCCTCTCCTCGTAGTCGCACCTCAAGGTGTCGTAGGGCCGGCCAGGGATCACCGATCACGATAGCTATGTTGAGGAATTGAAAGATGGTGAATTTTTAAACCCTATTTGGGAATATAAAAATGGTGAATTGCAAACACCAATTATACTGGAAACAACTTTGACCTGTATGAGGAATTGAACTTTCAGTCAAAACGTTGGATGTACATATTTTTGGTTGGACCCTGATGCTAAATTGATTAGTGAGCTAGAATGTTTAATCCTATTCCAGGCTTTACATTTAGTGCTATATACATTCTGTGTTGTTTTCGTGCCAAATTCCATTTGTTCTGTTGTTTATGCAGCAAATTGTGAGCAATCTAGATCATGGATTCATGGTGCTAGGTGTTTAAGAGGAGCTGTTTATGGCTGAAAATGTGGAATTAAGCTGGCGGCTTCAGCTTTATGGTGTCACACATTCAAGTCAAGATAATTGGAAAGCATGAGAATAAAAAGCTGGCACTTGAGTCGAGATAATGGGCAAGCATGAGAAATTGATAGACTCATCTTTCTTTTTTGTACAATGTAATAAGTGAGGGCACAAATTTGTACTCAAGTAGCTGCATGAATTTACTAGCAACGAAATATTGTTTTTTTTTTAAAGAGGGCCAGGAGAACTGCCGTCTTATTTCATTGGTCAGAAGGAGAAAAAAAAGCCAATGCACGCACGAGGTACAACCATAGCGCTCCGTTTCAAACCTGGCTAAAGCCAGACACACCACCGGCCACCGTCGGGAACATCACCTACAGAGAAGAAGAAGGAAAGCAGCCCAGCGCTGTCGCTTAGAACAAAAGCCGAACAGAAGAGAAAAGGAAAAGGACAACACCGGCCACCGCCAGACACCCGACTAACACTCACACATTAGCGAGCGACTCCTGCAACAGCAGATCCAATGGAAACCCACAACGCTAGAACGGCAACCACGACGCCTCCAACAAGGTAGCGATGGGGAAGATCCGCCGCCATCGCTAAACCGCTAGAGTTTTCACCCAAAGCAGGACATGGTCCAAATGGTTATGCCTCCAACGAGGGAAACGACACAAGGATCATGCCATCACCAGCTCGAAAAGGCGGGGCTTTCGCCCAAGACCTGGCCCGCTATAGCGTACAAGGCAAAGGCCTCCGAGGGTGGACAGCAGGAGAAGACCGAGCCGCCGGCTGAAGACGCAAAGCCAGAGAGTGTCGACGAGCACCACCGCCCAACGCTGAAGACGCTGCCCACGCCATCCGACACTTCGAAGAAAGGGAGGGTCTAGACGGCGAGGGTGGAACCGGGACGCCGTCAGAGAGGGGCCACCACGCCGGATGGCCCGTGCACGGGAAACGAAACAGACCAGACGCCACGCCACCAAGGCGACGCTAGGCGACCCCTGCCTCTATCCCGGAAAACGCCAATCGACGCCATCGAGCACCTCGCAGGGAGGGAAGGGCAAGAAGAGGAGGATGGGACCAAGGTAGAAATTAATGGAGAAATCTATGGGGGTGGAATCTGCCACGGTTACGGATTCGAGGATCCCACCGCTCGTGAGACGGAGATTGTCACCGTTGTGGAGTCGAGAACATCGCGTTGCCGGGCGCTGGATGCAGGCCATCGTGTTGTCGGATGCGAGATGCCGGGACGAAGACTATTGTCGTCGCCATCGCCGGGCATGGGGCGGAGGCCGTCACCGGCAGGGGCGGCGCAGTCGACAGCGTCATAGGGCAGCAACATCGGAGGAAGACGATGGGACTGTTTCACGAGGAGACAAAAAGGGAGAAGGGGCTATGTGAAATAGCCCTAGTGGATGGGTCGTGTAAAGTGTAAACATCCCATTTTGGGGGCCTTCGAAAATTTTGAAACAAAATAAAAAAACATTTTATAGGGAAGGGCATATACTTGGCTCATCTTCAAAGATTTAGAACCTTCATAGGCCTTGTGCAAAGCTCATATTTTCAAAAATATGTTTGACATGCTATAATAAATGGCATGATCTATTTTCAAAAACCTTTTTGGAAAATTGTGTGTATAAATGAATATATGCATCTATGTATATGCCATTTATATTTTCAATGAATAAATTATCTTTAACATTGATATATCTGTTTTAATATGTTGAATAGTAATATAATATTTTTAAAAAGGGTTCCATAATACTTTGAATAGGTGCTTTTAATATTTTAAAGATTTTTATCAATATAAGATTGGTAGACAAATAATTTGTTTTCTAAGCTATTTACGGTGAGTGAATGCTTGTACATTTGTATATATGTGTATGCATATAGTTATATAAGAAAATATGTTCATTTCAAATTGAGTGCATTTATGTGTTTTTATACCATGAGGTGTTTCAAATAGTATTTTCTCGCTTTAAGCCTTATTTGAATGATAATGCTACTATGTGCATATATATACATAAATGTATGTGGTCATGTGTACATATTTGATTTTCAGATTTCTAATACTATTTCAAAACCAATAATTATAACCCAAATGCAGTATTTTGATTTCCCAAATATTTTCTAATAGGAACTTTATCTCCACATGGTATTTTTCATACCGTGAATAGTAAGCTTTCCTTTCTCATCCCTTAATTGCTTTTATCCCCCAAAATCTTTTCAAGGCTTCACCAAGTATCTATTTCCTCAATTTAAAATTGGGTTCCAAATTTGAAGTTCAAACATCCATCTTTGGGCCACATCCCTTTCTTTTCTCTTTCCATTTTTCTTTCCTCTCACCCTTGGCCGAAATTGCAAGCATCATTCGTGGCCCTTCGTCTTTCAGAGCAGCCGAGAACAGCATGGCGTATAGGACTCCTCCCCTACGTTGCTTTCTCCTGCTCTGTTTCTTCCCTGATCTAAACCGAGCTAAAGGAAGCCGATGTGGCCATGCAGCATCCGCAGAATGGAAGCTCTGACGACATACCATTGGCCACGTCTCCTCGGACTACATGGACCCCGGGTATCCTCTAGAAGGTCCATGAGAAGGCAGATGGAGGGTGACTCAAGCCGGCTGGATTCGGATAGAGAACACTCGGGTTATGCATAACTTGATCGCCAAGCATATTTTTGAGGATAGCGTCAAGCTCCATGTAATTAGGAAATTCATACTTACATATCATGCGCCGGTATAACCGAATTTAGTGTAACCTTACCCCCTGCACTATAAAGCGAGGGGTAGGGAACATAGAAACATACATGCGAATAGCTACATCAGCATATTCATCTCCATCATCTGTAAGCTCACGTAGAAATATAATCCCAAAGCACAGGACTAGGGTATTACCTCTGAGTTGAGGGCCTGAACCTGTATAAATCCCTGTCTGTGTTACCTTCTAGTTTGGTTCGGCCTAGAGAACTCGGCATGTGCTTTCGACAGATTAATCCGCCAGTGATCCCACTTCGTGCCTTCCCTCGAAGAATGCATAGAAGGACTCGGCGGAAATGTCTACATGGGTATGGACATCATCCGGGCCAAAGGAGACTCGACACCCCATATTGGATCTCCCTCCGGTCCCAGAAATCCTGCCGCGACCTTTGCGCAGGCGGTCCCTAAATCCGAGCAGGAGGTGACCATACTAAGAATCAATCTTTTAGCCCAGTTGGAGCCATCCGACCGGATCCAACTACGTTCATGGGTGTTATCAACACTGGCAAACCCATTGGATAAATCGAGCAGGTCAGCCTTTCTCTCTTGGACTCTAATCTTCGTCCTCGGCGTCGGTGACCACCACTCTACCTCGCAACAAGTCGGGAACAAAGCAACCACCACAGAGGCGGTTGAAGCGGACTAACATCGCTTTGAAGATCAAGATTTCCTAAGCCAACTTTGCATCCGCGGCCGTAATGTCAAGAATGAACTTCGCGTAGTGATATTGAGGGATCAAGATGTCTACATGACTCGTCAAGCGAACATCGTTGCCTCGAAGACCATCCTTGAGACCATCATGCTGCAGCTTCCCGAAGACAGTCCGCTTGTCTAGACCTTGGCTCGTGCAACGGCCATGGTCGAGATGGCGGCCATCCAACAGAACAAGGCAAACCGGGCTTCGACCATGACGGCCAGCAGCGGCTCTGCCCGCAATCGGATCAAGGCGCGCGCCTCCGCCGGCGGCGGATCACACCAGTCGACGGGTCATGACCTCCGCCACGACATAGAAGCCAAAAGGAGGGAGCGCATCGACGGCGAGCGAAACTCCTGCAGTTATCGCAGTCGGTGCAATGATGATCACGCCGAGAGCACCGCCAGTCGGCGCGATCACCATCAAGAACATCATCGCTAAAGCCCCGCGGCGAGAGCAGCGCAGCAGATCCCTGCGGTGACGGCGGCGACAACCTTTGGAGGGGATCCGAGCTTTCACCCTGGACCTCCGTCGAGTGGTTTGGCCAGACGGTTTCAACCTCAAAGGCATTGACAAGTTCGATGGTGAGAGGGACCCAAAGAACTGGCTGCAAGTTTATGCTTTAGCAGTCAGCGCGGCAGGAGGTGATAAGAACGTGATGGTGAACTATCTGCCAATCGCTCTGACCTCAACCGCCCAGACCTGGCTCACAGGACTCCCAGAGAACTCTATCGAGTCTTGGGACGACCTGCAGGAGCAGTTCATCGCCAACTTCCAAGGGACCTACAAGAGGCCCGCTGGGAGATGGGAGATCAGACAATTACATTGATGTAAGAACGAGACTCTCCGTTAGTTCATCAAGCGCTTCACTAAGAAAAGGAATGAGATCCAGGATGTTTCGGAACAAACAGTCATTGATGCCTTCTTCGCCGGGTGCAAATCCGAGGAGTTGATCAGGCAGATGACTCGGGACCCCCCGCGAACCCTCAAAGCCATGTTCACAATGGCGTATCAAGAAACCAATGCCGAAGAGGCCATCATGAATCATCGTGGTGGCCACGACGGAGGCTCTACGAAGAAGCCCAACGACGAGCAGGGCAAGCACAAAGACAAGAAGCGTAAGGGGGACGAGATGGTCGCCAACGTGGAGCGTAATCAGCCTAAGCCCACCAACGACCACGACTACAATAAGGTTATGGAGACGGTACGTCCCTTTCACCCACACGGTAAACATGCTGCCAAAGATTACCTTATTCTGCAGAAGTTTGCCGACAATTTCAATCAGTCGGCGGCCAAAGGAGGTCATGGCAAGAAGCCAGATGGGGACTACCAAGACACTTAGCGCGAGATTAGCTACAAATTAGGGGTTCCGATGCGTATGAGTCCAAGCGAAAGCAGAAGCTTACCACTCAGGAGATCAATGCGATACTACCCGCAGCCCCCAAGTACTTGTGCTGGTCAGAGGTGCCCATCACCTTCGATCAATCAGACCACCCTGATCGGATTGCCTTCTCTTGGAGGTATCCGCTATTGCTGGATCCGATCGTTCGAGGAAAGAAGTTAAAGAAGGTCCTAGTTGATGGCGGGAGTGGGATTAACGTCCTCTTCGCCAGAACCTTGGATCAGATGAAGATACCTTGTTCTGAGCTACGACAGGGATCATATCCTTTCCACGAGATAATCCCTGGGACATCCGCAGTACCACTCTGGCAGATCTCGTTACCTGTCATGTTTGGGACCAAGGAAAACTATCGGACCGAGAGTTTGAGTTTTGAAGTAACTGATTTCGAGATGGCATATCATGCCATATTGGAATGGCCAGGGATCGCCAAATTTATGGCCGTCCCTAATTATACCTATCTTGCCATGAAGATGCCGAGCCCCAATGGCGTAGTCACCATACCTAGCGACGTGAAGCAATCTCTAGTCTGCGATAGCGAAATCTGTGAGATGGCGGAGGCGCTCGATACATCGGCCGAGATGGAGAAGATCTGGCAGGCAGTCGCATCCCTTCAGGAGGAGGGAGACATACCCACCAAAAAGCAAGCCAAGACCTCCATCCAGGCAGCCGAGGAAACTAAGAAGATAGCGTTGGACCCGTCGACTCTGGGATTATAGTTGATCAAAATGCGGGGTGCAAGATGACCAAGATGATTACAGCGTATGCTCTATGAGATGATTCTTTTTATCTCTATGGCCTCCACCCCCTCCCTTTATATAGTGTAGGGGGAGATAGAGTTACACGATAACACGTGATTCACGGTACCTAATCTTGTTATGCCGTTACATGTCATGCATGTGTTGATCTTCTAATTACATGGAAATAGATCATATCCTCTGGAACTTCCTTGGAGCTCAAGGCACGTGTAACCCGAGTGGTTTCTATCCTTAATCGGCCGACTTGGATCGCCCCCCATCTGCTCCCTTGTGGGCCTTCTAGAGGATACCCGAGGCCCATGTAGTCGATAGTAGCCCCCGAGTACTTTACGATCGAGTCAGATGTACAGCCGACTGGTTTCACCAATATCTCCTGTAATCTGAAAAGAGATTGTAAAGGAGTCAAGAAATCTTAAGTTTTTGTGTTGAAGCAACGCCTGGATTGGCAATGCCAAACTCCAGCTTACTCGGCCCATTTGGCGCATCACCTCAACGGAAAAATTCGGCTCCTGGGCACCTACTCTTGCGATACAAAAGCAGCAATCGGCCCATCATGGGGCATGCCTTAAGCCACGCCATTACAACTTCTGTCTTGCAGTATGCTGTAACTTTAGCGTTTCAAGATGTATCGGCATCAGGCGCCTGGCCTTAACATGTAAGAACCAGCACTTGGCCCAACATGGGGCACACCATTCAGCCGTGTGGTACCTGTCCCAACCAGAGAAGGGATCAGCATAGGCCCCTAAGGGCGTACCGATTGGATGCAGTTTGGCCGAGAGGTATTTGTATCCGGGGAGCGGTATACAACTGCTGACCTTAGCAAAAGCATACCTCCGAAACTGTAACCACATTTCACCAACACCCAACCTTGAGCATGCAAAGTTGGCTAGTGACCCAACATGGGGTATGCCGTGAAATATTTTTAATTTTGGCGCTGCCGGTCGTATGCCCTCTAGGGTGTACCGAGGCCGAATTGGGCACGATTTTAACACATTGCCACCGTCAGTGGCGTGTTAAGAAAGCCTGTTAAGGGGATCGCCCTTTGCAGATTTTAGCCCAAGCCCAATTAGGGGAAGGCGAAGCGTTTTCGCACCCTTTTCTCACATAGCCGGAATGGCACACGCTTCTGTTGGAAACCGTATTCGCATCCACTTCCGTCCCATCGCCATGATGGTTTCACTGTGTTTGAAACGGATTACAAGGCGCTCCCCTTGAACTTCCTCTGTGTATAAAAGAAATCCCAGGGGTAGAGTACTACTTCACCACCGGCTTTTGAGTTTTCGAGTCTTCCTCTTCTTCCCTTTTCGTCGAGAACCAAAAAGTTCCACCTTCTCCTTCCCTCAGAGCGATGGCGAACATCATGGAGCTGATAGAGAAGTGGGTCACCGAGGCTAGGGCAGAAACCGAGGCAGAGGCTGCCGCCAAAGCTCGCGAAGATGAGCTCTGGCGGGATTTTGCCCTGATGAGGGTGGAGGTCCGCGCGGAAGAGTCCACTAGGGTTCAGATCCGTGGATTTCCCCAGCTCCACAAGGTGCGCTTCCCCCTCAAGGACGCACTGGTCGCAGCCCTCCTCGCCGACGAGCGACTCTGAAGTCCTCCTGCCGGGGGGCTTTTTTCTTTTGCTCCTCCGTGAGCCAGCGACGAGCCCTAGCTCGATGTGCTGCGCCGCGGAGAAATGTAATTAGGCCTAAGTGCCTTTTAATGAAGAACTTTTGAAAATCCAGATGTCTTTCTTTTTGAATTTTTCTTTAATCTCGAATCCGCGACATTGCTTCTTTTCGTTTTGATCTCGAATCCGCAGCATTGCTCCATCCGAATAGTTGGGCTCGTCCGCTCCTAGACTGGCACTCGGCGCTTAATGCAGACATCTCGGAAGGAATCACTTGGCCAGCCGAGTGATTATTCGAGCCCTTCTCAAAGAGGCCGCATCCAGCGCTAGACGAAGGCTTGCCCAGAATGCGAAATGCCGCCCGTTGCGATAAATTAGGAATAGGTGAACGAAATTAGTTCACCTCTCTCACTTTTCGCGCTAGTCTGTTAGTCTCTCCCAGCGAACTCCGCCGCTAGGGTTCTTCTCCGTCGCAACCTCCGCCGCCACCGTCTCCGATTCGCAATGGCTCCACCTTCTCCTGCCGCCCCAAAGGCTACCAAGAGCGGGAAGGAGTGGATGAAGTCCATCACGACCGAACGGAGGCTACAGAAGCTGGATTCCCGCGGCATGCTCGCCTCCGAGGAATTTCTGTCTTGGCGCCCCGCCGCCAGTGAAGCCTGCCCCACCCCTCGCTCCGACGAGGTAGTAGTCTTCGAATCCTTCTTCCTCCGCGGCTTTCGCCTTTCTTGCTCTCCTTTCTTTCGGGGATTATTGCATTTCTATGGGATCGAGGTTTCGTACCTAAACCCCAATTCTATCTTCCAAATTGCGATTTTTATAAACATCTGTGAGGCCTATTTGGGGATTGCTCCTTACTTTGAGCTCTTCAGATTTCTTTACCTTCTCAAGCCTTTTCCCAACAAGAATTCTCCCAAGGCCGCCGGCGGCGCGGGATTTCAATTGCGGGAAGGGGCCCAAAAATATTACTTCGATCTCCCCCGGAGAACCTCCAATAAGGGTTGGCACTCAGAGTGGTTCTACTGTGCCAATTCTCTTCCAGTCCTCCCTCCCTTCTCCGGAGAGTGCCCCACGGTCAGTCCCTCCTGTTCTTCTCCTTCGCCGATGACGAGGGAGGCCAAGTACAGGAACTTCTCATTCTTCTCCAGCGTGCGAAGACCGCCGGGCTGACTGGCAATGGCGTAGTTTGGAACTACACTCAGCGCCGTATCCAGGCCATCAAAGAGAGGGTGCATCTCGCCTTCGAATACTCGGGGTCCTAAGACTCCACTCGGGAAACTGGAGAAAGTCTTTCGCAGAAGGAAATTATCAGCCGGATGACTGAGCTCTTTGCTCCGGGTTCGGAAATAATTTACTCGGATTGCCTAGCCGCGTACCATCTGACGTTCCTACCACCAGCGGTAAGGACAAGACCCTTCTCAACTCAACCGCGGTTTTTTAGGATGATATGAAGATTGATTGTAATCTGATTCATATGCAGGGACGCGAGGCCTTCTTTTCCATGCATCCAGTCCCGGAAGCTCCGCACCACAAAGAGGTACCGCGCAAGCGTCCCGCGGGGGACTCGGCTAGTGCTCCTCCCGCCAAGAAAGGCAAGGGGGTCGCCTCCCAGGACTCGGACGAAGATGACGAAGATGATGTCTCGCTTCTGCGCCGCCGCCGCCCAGCAACTAGGTCTCCCTCAGCTCCAACGAAGCAGCCACGAAGCCCTCCATCTCCCCAATCCGCTGACCCAAAGGCCGCGTCGGGGGCGAAGAAACCTCCCCGCTCGGGCCCGAGTGGTTCGGGCGTCCAATTTGGGTTCAAATCTTTTATGTCGTCGCAAAGGTATAATCTCACGATATCTCCTCTTCACGAATCGCAAGGAGTTTACATCTTGAATGTTTTTCTAATCTTTGCAGAAGACCAGTTGGTGATGATGACGAGGCGCCAAGTTCGTGCGGCAGCGAGGTGCCAGCTTCGGCGCATCCAAAGTCCAATCGCCAAACCGAGCCCCAAGTAACAGATGACTCGACTCGGCATGCCGCGCCTCGCCAAGACTCCGGTCCATCTACGGCCACTCGCCGATCCTCGCCAGCGAAGGGGAAAATCCCAACTCCGACTCCAAGGAGCACAGAGCCAGAAATCGAGGAAATCCCTCGTCCTTCTGCTAAAGCTCACACTCCACCCCTCCGACTGAAATGGAGGAAGGAGATGGAGGGCTGCGAGGTCGATGATGGGCAGGAGGCCGAAGAATGGGAAGTGTTGGACAACATGGCAGCGGCTCAAGCCAAGATATACAAGGTAAAACCTTTCCATGCCCTGGATCATCACTTTGCATAAGGGAATCCTGCTAATCTTCCTCCCATCTCCACGCAGAGCATGAAAGAGAGGTCGAGGCAGAAGTCCGTATGTATGGAGACAACATTGGGCGAATTAAAGACCTGCGACGAATACGACAACGCACTGTATGCCGCTAAGTCGCAATACCGTGGTCGGATTGAGGAGCTCCAAAGAGAAGTCACAAAACTTCGATTCCGCCACGTGGAGGAGTCCAACACCATCCGAGGTATAGATCCCGAACAATGCTAAACCTTTACAAAAAGAATGCTCCTTAGATGATAATCTTCGAGACTTGCCTATGAATGTAGCGCTGGAAGCGAGGCAGAAGGCCCTGGAGGCAGAAACCAACGCTCAGGCCGAGAAATCGGCTAGAGAGCTAGAAGGTAACTTTCCTCCACTGACTCTCCCTGGCTCAACCTCATTGAAACCCGACTAGTCCATCACTCTCGATTGGTTATGCATAGTATCGTCAGAAGACCAGGGCGCAATTCCGGGTCCTCGATGAAGAAGTGAAAGCCGCCCATGAGCTTCGCCGCCGTGCTCATGTTGGAATAGTCCCAACGCTTCAATGCCTTTATCCCGAAGAACAGCTGCCGACTGATCTTGACCTCCTCGTGGCCCGTCTTGATGATGTTCCTGAGCAGATCAACATCTTCACGTGGGAAGCAGCAATAACATGCACCAGCCAAGACCTTGCAATCGCGAAGTCCAACTTTCCCCGCCTAGACTGCAAAGCCGTAAAGGAAGGGTTTGCTTGCACCGAAGAGAAGGCCTGTGCTTTGCTAGAGGAAGTTCGCCCGACTGTTGTCCATATAGTCGAACACTTGGACTTGTAAATGTATCTGTAATCGAAACACTCAATTGATTCCCGATACTGGTGATCTTGTTTATCCGAGTAGTAAGCTTTATCCTTTTTCATGAAACGTGTCTGCAGACTAGTCCAGCCCCCGAGTGCTAGGAATTAGCGCTTGGCTTTTTCCCTACGCGACTGCGGAGTAGCTAAACATTGTCTTTGGCAAGTACTAATGTCATTACTCAAGAATTTTCATAACACCCGAATTTGATGAACACATGTAAAGAGAGAACAACTTTTATTAATATGATAGGATGCGGTTGACTCCACACACTATTTAGTGTAGCCCCCGACTTACTGCTTACCCGTTTACGGCTAAGTAGCAAGTCAGAAAAAAGGAACTAATTACACAATGCTGCTTGAATACAAGGATTAAGAGTAAAAACGATGTAGCTGCTCGGTGTTCCAGGTATTGGGCATTTTAGATCCGTCTTTGCGTTGTAGCCGGTAAGCCCCCGGGAGGGTCACCTCAGTGATCACATAGGGGCCTTCCCAAAGTCGGGAGAGTTTATGCTCGTGCTTCTGATTCCTTCGGAGGACCAGATCTCCCTTGCAGAACGCACGGCCCCGTACGTTGCGCTGATGGTAGCGACGCAAGCCCTGTTGGTACTTTGCAGACTGGATCAATGCTGCTTCCCTGGCTTCCTCGAGCTGATCGAGGTCTTTGTATCTTACTTCATCCGACTGATTATCGTTGAAACTGGTGACCCGAGGGGACCGGAACTTTAATTCAGTTGGGAGGACCGCCTCTGAGCCATAGACTAGGAAGAAGGGTGTCTGCCCTGTGGCTCGGCTTGGGGTCGTTCTAAGCCCCCAGAGCACCGAAGGCAACTCCTTAACCCAGCGCGTAGCGTACGGCTTTAGACGATCGAAGATTCTGGTTTTGAGCCCTTGTAGTACCAATTCGTTGGCACGCTCAACCTGCCCGTTGCTCCTTGGGTGGGCCATCGAGGCATAACAGATCTTGATGCCTAGCTCCAAGCCCCAATCTTGAAATTCGTTGCTTTTGAACAGAATGCCATTGTCGGTGAAGATGCGGTTGGGAACACCAAAGCGAGCGATGATGTCCCGGAAGAACTCGCGCGCCTTGGCTGCCGTGATTACAGCTTGAGAGATGATATTGACGCTGCCCCCTACCTGGCGCGCCAACTGTCGACTGGTGGTAAACTGGGGGTTACCGTCGGCAATGAATTTGTACAAGGGGATGGTAATCAAGAACTAAGCTAGGTGGTAGCACAAGACAAGGGTTTATACAGGTTCAGGCCCTCAACGGAGGTAATACCCTACTTCCTGTGCTCTGGGATTATGATTGATCAACCTGCGGGATGCAAGATGACCAAGGCGATTACAATGTATGCTCTATCAGATGAACTCTCTCTTTATGGACTCCACTCCTCCCTTTATATAGTGTAGGGGGGGGGTAGAGTTACATGGTAGAACGTGATACACGATACCTAATCTTGTTATGTCGTTTCATGTCATGCATGTGCTGATCTCCTAATTACACGGAGATAGATTATATCCCTGAGAACTTCCTTGGAGCTCAAGGCGCGTGTAACCCGAGTGGTCTCTATCCTTGTTCAGCCGACTTGGATCGCCCCCCATATGCTCCCTTATGGGCCTTCCAGAGGATACCCGGGGCCCATGTAGTCCACACCTGGCATTCAGAGGGAGGTGATTGAGCATTATTTGCACGTTGACAACAAGGCTAAGCCAATCAAACGAAGCTTGCGAAGATTCGCACTAGATCGGAAGGATGCCATTCAAGATGAAATTACCAAGTTGTTGGCAGCACGGTTCATCAAGGAGGTATACCACCTCGAGTGGCTAAGAAATCCGGTCCTGGTACAGAAAATGAACAAGACATGGCGTATGTGCGACTACATCGATCTCAACAAATCCTGTCCCAAGGATCCTTTCGGGCTCCCCCGCATCGACAAAGTGGTGGATTCCACCGCCGGGTATGAGCTCCTAAGTTTTCTAGACGCTTACTCAGGCTATCACCAGATCATCTTGAAGGAGGAGGAGGACTGCATCAAGACATCGTTTATTACGCCTTTTGGTGCTTTCTTCTACATCACAATGCCGTTCGGGCTGAAAAACGCGGGTGCAACCTATCAACGCACCATACAGTGGTCTTTTCACACTTAGCTCGGCCGCAACATGGAGGCTTACATCGACGACGTCGTCATGAAAACACGAACCAAACCAGATCTCATAACAGATTTGACCGAAACATTCGAGAGTCTAAGGGCATATCGGATGAAGCTAAATCTCGAGAAGTGCGTTTTTGGGGTTCCATCCGGTAAATCACTTGGATTCATCGTATCACATCGAGGGAACGAAGCTAACCCAGAAAAGTCAGCACCATTGTCAAGATGAAGCCCCCGACCAGTCAGAAGGATGTTTAGAAGCTCACTGGATGCATCGTGGCACTCAGCCGATTCGTTTCCCGACTCGAGGAATGTGGCATGCCCTTCTTTAAGCTTCTACGTCGACAAGACGGTTTTCAGTGGACAGCAGAAGCACAAGAAGCCTTCGATGACTTTAAAAAGATTGCTCACTGCATCACCGGTGTTGCTCCCGCCCTTGCCCCCTGAGCCCCTCCTATTATACATCAACGCCACGACTCATGTAGTCAGCAGCGCACTGGTAGTGGAGCGGGATGAGCAAGGTTCCCTCCAGAAGGTACAACGCCCGGTCTACTTCGTCAGTGAAGTATTGGGCGACTACAAAACAAGGCACCCTCATGTTCAAAAGCTTTTGTATGCCGTACTCATCACGTCACGAAAACTTAAGCATTAGTTTCAAGATCACGAGATTTCGATGGTCACTTCCTTCCCACTTGGAGACATACTTCATAATCGGGAAGCCACCGGGAGAATTGCGAAGTGGGCAGTTGAGTTTGGAGCCTTTGAAATAAAGTTCAAATCTCAAGCACTCGCCGATTTCGTCGTGGAATGGACAGAGGCCCAGAGTCCAGCAGCAAAGGAGACTCTCAAATACTGGACAATGTACTTTGATGGTTCCCTTATGCTCAGCGGCGCGGGGGCTGGGATTTTGCTCATATCTCCGACCGGCAAGAAGCTACGGTACGTCCTTCAGATTCTATTTCCAGTCAGCAACAACGCCGCTGAATACGAGGCACTCATCCATGGGTTACGTGTCGCCATATCACTTGGTGTGCGGCGGTTAATGGTACGAGGGGATTCCCAACTCGTGGTCAGTCAAGTACAGAAGGAGTGGTCTTGTATTGGCGACACCATGGCAGCTTACTGTCAGAAAATCCAGATGTTGGAGGACAAATTCGATGGTTTGGAGCTAACACATGTGCTTCGACGAGACAATGAAGTAGGAGACGTGCTAGCACGGATGGGATCCAGTCGGGCGAAAGTTCCGACTGGAGTTTTCGTCGAAGAATTGCGCACGCCATCTATCAAGCTACCACCAAAACCAGATGAGCAATAGGAGGAACAAGCAGAATCAGAGGTATTATAAATTAATCCTGGGTGAGCACAGCCATATTTGGACTATCTTCTTCTCAATGAGCTACCAGATGATCGCAGCCTAGCCGAGTGCATCACACGTCAAAGCAAGAATTACAAGGTAGTCGGGGACGAGCTTTTTCGTAAGAGCAGTTCTGGGGTACAAAGGCGTTGCATTTCTAAGCAAGAAGGTAGGGATTTATTGAATGATATCCACTCGGGGAAATGCGGGCATCACGCAGCGGCAAGTGCTCTTGTCGGACAAGCCTATCGATAAGGATTCTTCTGGCCGACTGCCATAACAGATTCTTTGCACGGCAGTTTCATATGCCGGCTCATGATTTACAAACAATTCCAATCTCCTGGCCGTTCACTGTTTGGAATCTGGACATGGTAGGCCCTCTCAAGCGAGCACAAGTTGGATTTACTCATTTCTTTGTCGCTATCGACAAATTCACAAAGTGGATCGAAGCCAAACCAGTCGTGGACATCACGGCCACTAAAGCACGCGAGGTTTTTCGGGACATCGTCATACGCTTCAGCGTGCTTAACCAAATCATCACTGATAACGACGTTCAGTTCAAGAACAGCGAGTTTCAAGATTGGGGCGAGGAGTTGGGCACCAAGATCTGCTATGCGTCGGTGGCCCACCCAAGAAGCAACGGGCAGGTAGAACGCGCCAATGGATTGATCCTACATGGACTCAAAGCAAGGATTTTCGATCGCCTAAAGCCATATGCGACGCGCTGGGTCAAGGAGTTGCCTTCGGTTCTCTGGGGGCTTAGTACAACCGTGAGTCGAGCGACCGGGAAGACATCCTTTTTCCTAGTTTATGGCTCAAAAGCTGTTCTCCCGACTAAATTGAAATTCTGCTTCCCACGGATACACAGCTACATCGACAATCAGTCGGATGAAGGGAGATTAGAAGACCTCGACCGGCTTGAGGAGGCCTGGGAAGCAGCATTGATCCAATCGGCTAAGTACTAACAGGGCCTACGTTGCTACCATCAGCGCAACGTACGGGGCCGTGAGTCCTCCAAAGGAGATCTGGTCCTCCGAAGGAATCAGAAGATTGAGCACAAACTCTCCCCACTCTGGGAAGGCCCCTATGTGGTTGACGAAGTGATCCGCCCGGGGGCTTATCGGCTAAAATGTGAAGATGGATCGGATGTGCCTGGAACATCGAGCAGCTACGTCATTTCTATTCTTGAATCTTGTATTGAAACTTTATAAATTTACTGCTTATTTGACTTGCTACTCAGCCGTACGCGACTACGTAGTAAGTCGAGGGCTACACTAAATAGTGTGCGGATATGCCGCACCCTATCTTATCAATAAAGTTGCTTTCTCTTTGCATGTGATTATCGAATTCGGGTATCCTGAAATTTCTGAGTAGTGGCGCTAATATTTATCATAGACAATGTTTAGTTACTCGACATGTGCATAGGGAGAAGGCCAAGAGCTCATTCCTAGCACTTGGGGGCTTGACCAGTCGGCGAAAGTGTTACACGAAAAGGCAATCAAGTACTCGGGTAAAAGACATCAGTAGTATTGAGGATCAAATAAACATGCGGATATTAAATTGTTTACATGTCCAAGTTTTCTACCAACATGGCGGAGGTTTCTCGGGCTTCCTCCATAAGGGTAGAGGTTTCTTCCTCGGAGCAAGCAAAGCTCTCCCGCACGGCGTCGAAGTCTATATCAAGGAAGTGGGATTTCTTGATAGCCAGAGCCTGGCTCGTACAAGTTATCGCCGCTTCCTTTGCGAAGGCTTTGAGCTGTGCGGGAGCGCCTTTGAGTCGCGTTATCACTACGTCAGGGTCGGATGGCAGCTCTTCTTCAGGGTAGATGTATGGAAGTACAGGAGCGACCACGTTCAGAGTTTTGTTGCGTAGTTCGACGGCGGACTTCACATTTTCGTCTGAGACCTAGAACTAGGCCTTAGTTTTTAACTGATAAGCTGCAAGATCAGTTAGTTAGCATAAAGGTATCGGGGTCCTGATGGGGTTGAGCCAGGGAGAGCCTGAGTAGGAGAGTTACCCATCAGCTCCTAAGTTGACTTCTCGGCTTGGGTGTTGGCCAGGAACACCTCTCCCTCCATGGCCTTCTGCCTCGCTTCCATCACTTGATTGTTCTCCTTCAGAGCTTTATACAGAAGTAGGCAGAAGGGGTCAATCGTAAGAAGCATTACATAACAATATCTAGTTTGACATCACTTGGGGGGATCTTTACCTCGGATGGTATTATCCTTTCCTACATGGCGGAGCCGAAGTTTGGTAACTTCCATTCAGAGCTCCTCGATTTCGTCACGGAACTGTGACTTTTGCGCATATAGTCGAACTCGTCTCTAGACTTTAGTTAGCTAACGGCCTTTTGGAGGCACCGAGTCTTTTGCGCTGCCCTCTTGCTCATGCGCTGTGCGGAGGCAGGAGGAAGGATCAGGCCCATTTCTGACTGAGATAGGAATTCACGACATGAAGAAAGTTTACCTCAAGCATGTTGACGCTGAACTTCGCTACGTTCTGCAGCGTTTCCCACTCGTCAGCCTCTTGCTCGTCGTCAACTTCATAGCCTTCCATCTCTTTTCTCCACTTTACTCGGAGCGGAGGAGTGTTGGTGGTGGCAATAGGGCGAGGAATCTCCTCGATTTCTGGCTCCGAGCTCACTGGAGCCGGGGTTAGGATTATTCCCTTGGCTGATGAAGGTTGATGCGCGTCTTAAGGTGGCGGAGCAGTAGGTTGGGGTGCTGCGTGTTGGGCCGACTCCTTGTCTAGACTGGGCTCTGCTTGGGAGTCAGAAGGCGAAGGAGAGGAAGGAGCAGGAGTCGGAGTCTTAGTGCTGCGCTTGCCCCAAGAGGTACCTGAAACGGGTTTCTTGCGGGCAATCGAAGATTTTAGGACGATGATTTCCTTACAAATAATCCAAAGGAGCAACAGTTGCGAGGGGAATCCTTTGCGACCTGTAGAATTTGACTCCCATTCCTCTCCGAGTGGTTTGACTACTCGGGGTGGAACTTGATGGCCTTCTTGCCTCTGATGTGGCCTCTTGGCTAATAATTGGAGGAGATGGAGGGCTTGGAGCTCGGTCAGCAAGAGCAGGACTAGACCTTGAGCCTTGACGACGTCGGCGCAGGAGTGGGATATCATCTTCACCCTCGTCCTCGTCTTTTAAGACAATTCCCTTGCCTTTTTTGGTTGGAGGAGCATCAGCCGAGTCCTCTGCAGGACGCTTGAGAAGTGCCTCCTTGTGGCTGGAGGCTTCGGGGACCAGATGAGTGGAGCAGAATGCGGCACATTCCTACACAGGGGTCAAGCTGAGTCAGTCATGATGAGAGTTTGTAATGACAACCAAAGTTGAATGGAATTTTATGCTTACCGCTAGAGAGGGGTTCGACAAACGATATGGCTCTGGGCAGTTCTCATTTTCTATGAACAAGCCCGGGGCAAAAAGATCAGACACTCGGTTGATCAGAGATTTTTGGGAGATTTGGTCTTCACTCTCCCGGGTGACGTCTCTGGACCCCGAATATTCGAATCTGAGGTGCACTCTTTCTTTGATGGGTTGGACACGGCGGAAAATGTAGTTTATAACTGCGCCGATGCCGGTTAGCCCCTTGGTCTTCAGGTCCCCATGAAGGGGAAGTAGTTTTTTAACCTGGCTCTCTTCGCTCTCGGCGAGGGGAGGACCAGGAGGTGCGGATTGTGGGACATTCTCCTGTGAATGATGGAAGGACTGGAGGAGGGTTAGCGCAATAAAACCACTCGGAATGACAACCCTTGTTCGAAGTTCTCTTGGGAAGATCGAAATAGAACTTCTTTGCTCCTTCCCGCAACTGAAAGCCAGTGTCGCCCACGGCCCTAGGAGAAGTTTTGCTGGGAAAAATCTTGAGAAGAAAAAAGGATCTGAAAAGATCGAAATGAGTCACGATCTCGAGATATGCCTCGCAGATGTGGATAAAGACAACAATTTGAAATATGAAATTGAGATTGAGGTGAGTCAATTCGATCCGATAAAAATGCAACAATCCCCGGAAGAAGGAAGAGCAGGGAAGGCTGAAGCCGCAAAGGAAGGACTCGAAGACCACCACCTCGTCAGAGCGAGGGGTGGGGGAAGACTCACCGGCAACGGTGCGCCATGAAATCAGCTCCTCCGAGGGGTGCACGTCGGTGGACACAAGTCTCTATAGTCGTCGGTCCGTTGTAATGGACTTCATCCACTCTCTGGCGCACTTGGTCACTTTCGGGGCGGCGGGAGATGGAGGTGCCATTGTTGAATCGGGATCTGCGGTGGCGGAGAACGTGAAGAAATGAAACCCTAGCGGCAGAGTTCGCTGTAGCGGACAAAACTGCTGGCGCGAGAAATGGGCCGGGTGGAGCGATTCGTCCCCCTATTTCCCAAATATATGGGGCCACGCTGCGTATTTCGGGCTGGGCTTTATTTGATGATGGAATACGGCCTTTCTGGAGGATGCTTGGTTAACCACTCGGGATTGTCGAGTGATGTTCTTTGAAAGGTTCATTGAGGTGTCGGATATTGGTTCGGGAGGCGCGTGGATCTAACTACTCGGATGAAGACAATATCAGTTGGGAATTCGATGCTTGACAATCGCAAGAGAAGAGTAAAGCAAAGAGTCATAAAATTTGCTCAAAATATTTTCATTATGGCTCTTAGGCCGTATTACAGATACTTTGCGGCACAACACAGTGTGCTAAGGCTCGTTGCTGCCTCACAGAAAAGACAAAAGAAAAAAGAAAGAGGATCGCTTTCCCTGGCGAGGTGGGTAAGGCGCCTGATATTGAAGGCACCTGTAGTGCCATCCATCTGCCAGCAGAGCAGCAACTAGTGCGTCCCTAAGTTGTATAGGCACTTGGTACAACTGTGGAAATCCGCAAATTAGAACCCTGATGGATTCTTCAACGCGGATTTCCATGGTTGCTTCATGGAACTGTCTCCAAAGAGCATCCAAGGAAGCCTGAGCGGCGGCGTGAGCGACGACGTCTTCGGCGGCGGCCGCGATCCACTCATCCATTGGCTCTCCATGACCTTCCATTGCGATGGAGGAAGAGGGAGGAAGAAGTTTGGAGAGAAAAGGGGAGAAGATGGCTGCAAGACTGGATGTGGCGCAATGCGTTGTATCCGGGCCTTTTTTATACACGAAGAAGCTCAAGAGACATGCCTCGCGACCCGTTCTGGACACAGTAAAACATCATGGCGATGGGACGGGAGTGGGTGCGGTTGCGTTTCTCGGCAGAAGTGCGTGATGCTTCGGCTGGGAGAGAAAGGCGTGAAAACTCTTCGTCTTCCCCTAAAATGGGCTTGGGCCAAATAAGCAAAGGGCAATCCCCTTAACAGGCTTTCTTAACAGCGCGCCACCAACGGTGGTGACATGTTAACATCGAGTCTAATTCGGCCTCGGTACACCCTTGAGGGCATATGACAGGAAGTGCCACGTTGAAAAAAATGTTTCACGACATACCCTATGTTGGGTCACTAGCCAACTTTGCATGTTCAAGGTTGGGTGTTGGTGAAATTTGGGTAATATTTCGAAGGTATGCCTTTTTGAAAGGTCGCTAGTTGTATACCGCTACCTGGATACAAATACCTCTCTTCTAAACTGTATCCAATCGGTACGCCCTTAAAGGGTCGATAGCTGATCCCTTCTCCGATTGGGACAGGTACCACTCGACTAAAAGATGTGCCCCATGCTGGTCCGAGTGCTGGTTCTTGAAAGCCAGGGCCAGGCTTTTGATGCCTTACATTCTTTAAACGCATAACTCATAGCGTGCCACAAGAAGGAAGCTGTGATTGAGTGGCTTAAGGCAAGCTCCATGATGAGCCAATTGCTGCTTTCGCAATGCGAGAGTGGGTGCCAAGTAGCCGAATTCATCTATTGATGTAATGTGCCAAATAGGCCGAAAAGCTGGAATTTCTGTATTGCCGAGCTAGGCATTGCTTTCCACATAAAGACTTGAGATTTCTCGAGTCCTTTACAATCTCTTTTCAGATTACAGGAGATATTGATAAGACCAGTCGACCAGACATCTGACTCGATCGTAAAGCACTCTAGGGCTACTGTGGACTACGTGGGCCCTGGGTATCATCTAGAAGGCCCATGAGGAGGTAGATGGGGGGCAACTCAAGCCGGATGGATTGGGATAGAGGCCACTCGGGTTACGCATAACTTGATCGCCAAGCATGTTCTCGAGGATAGAGTGCTGGTTCTTGAAAGCCAGGACCATGCTTTTGATGCCTTACATCCTTTAAACGCATAACTCATAGCGTGCCGCAAGACGGAAGTTGTGATTGCGTGGCTTAAGGCAAGCTCCATGATGAGCCAATTGCTGCTTTCGCAATACGAATGTGGGTGCCAAGTAGCCGAATTCATCTATTGATGTAATGTGCCAAATAGGCCGAAAAGCTGGAATTTCTGTATTGCCGAGCCAGGCATTGCTTTCCACATAAAGACTTGAGATTTCTCGAGTCCTTTACAATCTCTTTTCAGATTACAGGAGATATTGATAAGACCAGTCGACCAGACATCTGACTCGATCGTAAAGCACTCTAGGGCTACTGTGGACTACGTGGGCCCTGGGTATCATCTAGAAGGCCCATGAGGAGGTAGATGGGGGGCGACTCAAGCCGGCTGGATTGGGATAGAGACCACTCGGGTTACGCATAACTTGATCGCCAAGGATGTTCTCGAGGATAGAGTCAAGCTCCATGTAATTAGGAGATCCATACTTGCATATCATGCGCCAGTATAACCGAATTTAGTACCATGTACTGGATAGAACCATGTAACCTTATCCTCCTACACTATATAAAGGGAGGGGTACGGAACATAGAAACATACATGCGAATAGCTACATCATTACCGACGGTGACCCTCAATTAGCCACCAGTCGACACATCCCCTTCCTCTACTTCCTACACTACTCTCCCTATTCCCCGGGCTCAAGCTAGAGCCCGGAGCACGCCTTGGACCCAGAATGTAGCCAGAGCACGCTAGCTCGCGCCGGGTGAGCAGCCATTGCACGTAGGGGTGAAAATGGATCGGTTACGGTCAAATATTGACTCATATCGTATCCTACCTGATTTTATTTTTTTCGGATATTGGTCGGATACGGTAAGATCAAAATTGGATCTGATACGGTTACGGGTTTTGACGGTTGGGTAGAAAACGGATATCGGATACCATATGAACGGGTAGAAATCGGTTATCGGATACATAATCGGATCATCTATATATTAAGTCCAATTTACATATAATTCAAAACAAAATCTCATATAGCACATAGTCTCAACATAATACACTAGTTCATAAACAGTAAGTGTAACTAATATAACTCAAAACAAATCTTCAATATAGCACATCGTCTCAACATAATAAACTTGTTCACCAACATTAAGTCTAACAAGCGCAATTCAAAAAAAGGTTTAACATAGCACGTAGTCTGAACATAGCACACACTCTCAATACAACACAAAATCTCAAATTCCAACACTTCCCTTCATGCAACATACATCTCAAATATTAAGTTTCAACATTGACCTCCATTTATGCATTCTCGTTCAACTGGTCCCATAAGCCTTTAACTTTCCTCTTTTTTGCATCTAAAATTGATCAAAATAAAATAATAGTTATTAAAACTAAAGGTATAATATATAAATAATGTCATTGTAAGTAAGATAAAAATTTACCTTTATGTGAAGCAATCATCTAATCTTTTATGCAAACTAAGGCCTCAACAATTTCCGAATCAAGCCGACTACGGAATAGATCGATAACACGTCCATCGGCACTAAATGCCGACTCCGAAGCAACCGTAAACACTTGTATGGACAAAACATCACGAGCAAGGTGAAAAAGAATAGGATAGTTTGCCGCTTGCCCCTTCCACCATGATATTATATCAAATTGTTTATCACCATCCAACTTAAAAGGTCTTCACTCATGTATACCTCTAACTTGGACTTCTTATTTTTATTATCCATGGATTGATACAATACATCAATATTGATCTCATTCTCATCCTCATCCTCATCCAATAAGCCATCACTTGATTTTTTTAACCACATCATGCTCTTTTAATGTAGATGTCTTGTTGGTTGAAGATGACATGCTTGATGAATATGACGCAAACAACTCATTGATTATATTCTTTAATTTCATTTTCTCTAACTCGGCTTTCTCATATTCATATATGTTAGACAAGTAAAGCTCAACCACCTTGTGTTTATACCTAGGATCAAGAAAGGCAGCCAGTTCCAAAGCCATATTGGTCATGTCCTAGTACTTGTCAATTTTATCTTTCATAGCCTCAGCAAAATTAGAAACTATAACATTATCACTGTGACACCATTTTCTAATGGCAATCTTAATCTTACAAAATTGCCGAAAGAAAAGATTTGTAGCAGGATAGGATGTTCCAGAGAAAAGTAAGGTGACATCATAGAACTTTTTCAAACACTTGCAAATAATTGTTGCATTTACCCATTCGGCTCTGGTGGGAGTGACATATTCATATCTAGACCTATCTTTAAGAGCAAGACGATCAAAAGTATCCTTATAATAAATTACATTTCTTATCATTAGATAGGTAGAGTTCCACCTTATGGCAATATCCAAAGAAAGAGCTTTGCTAGTGTCCATATCACACTATTTGGCACACATCTCAAATGCTTTCCATTGTTGAAGTGATCTTTTTACAATGGACATGAACTCTCTAATGTTTCCAACAGCACATTTAGTAAGTTCTAACCCATCTTTAGCAACAAGGTTCAATATGTGATTTGCACATCTAACATGAAAGATTTTACCACTACAGAGAAGGAAACCTCAAGCTTTCTCAACAACACTATCAACATTGTTGGAAGAAGCATAATCCAATGAAAGGGCAAACAATTTCTTATCAAGATTCCAATTCAATATATTTGTGAAAAATGTGTCAAAGACTCCAATTTGTCGCTTTTTTGCTACGGGGCTCGAGTATTCACTATCTGAAACATTGACGACATCCACGTCCATATAGCACTCCTTTTCAATTGCTTCATGCCTCAGACCATTGCAATCCGATCCTACATCACTATCACTTCCTTCCATAAGTCAAACTATTGTGAATCAATGCAGAGGTCATTAGCAAATAGGCAAATAGGCACAAAATACTAATAACATTGGCTTTGTATAGTGGTCACTGTACGGTGTGGACGGCTAGGGGCAGCGTCGGGCGCGAAGGCGGTGTCGGGCGGCGCCGAGGCAGGCGTAGGGGCGCGTGGGCGAGGGCGCCGGGTGGCATCGGGGCGGTGGCGAGCGGCGGTGTCGGGCGGCTCCGGGTGGCGCAGGGGCGAGCGCGGGCGTCAGGGCGGTGCGGATGGCGCCGGGCGACGGCGGGGCAGCGTCTGGCGGCGCATGGGAGGCGGAGTGGGGGTGAGAGGGGCAGCTGGGCTGAAACAAGCTAGGGTTACGGGGTACCCGATCAATTGAATCTACCGGATACCCGAATCCGACCTGAACCCATTGGGTATCTGTAATATCATATTCGGCCCGAACCGGTTAAAAAAGGGTATTACCCAAACCCGACCCGATACCCGACAGTTAAAAAAAATACCCAACCAGTTTTCTAACCGGCTATAGTCGGGTCGGGTACCCATCGGGTAGTACCCGACCCGTTTTCACCCCTAATTGCACCCCTCACCCTTGCATTGTTCCGCATGCTTGCCCTCGCGCGCGCCCGAGCTCAGCTCGCCGTGCACTTAACGAGCTATCGCCGTGCCACTCCTCTGCTCGCCTGGCCCCGTTCTCCGGTCGCTGGCACCGCCCCTGTGCATCCAAGAGCAGCCGCCGCTCCGCGTCTCCTCATCCGTCGGTCGTGCCACTGCCTCGTCGTGTGCCCGCGCACGACACTAGACTCGCTCCCGCGCGTTACAAGCCAGGCGTGCGATCACCATGCCTACGCCGATCCCCGCTTGCAGTCGCGGCGCCGCCCTGCTCCTCCCACCGTTCCACCCTTGTTCCGATGGCTCACCGTCGACGCCTTGGTTGCCCGCTGGTATATGGCTTGCTCCCAAAACCTCAAATCTCTACCGTTGCCACACCGCCGCCGCAAATCCGGTGTCCTCGCCGCCGCTTACGGAGACTTCTCCAACACATAAGCGGAATGTAGCCATTGATCGGCTCCCCATTGGACGAGCTCCGGCAAGGACGAGCCAGAGTCTAGCTACCCTGCTCCAGGGCCGGCTCTAGGGTTTCAGGGCCCTCGGGCGAACGGGAGACTATGGGCCCTTTAGCTTGGGCCATTGAATGAAATATTCTTTTCATTTGTAACATGATAATTGATAAATCAAATAGTTGTACTAGTAACATACTAACATGTACTTAATTCTTGAATATCAATGTTGATACTACAAACTAAAAGAGCAAGCAAAATGAAGCTAGTATGATTACCTTAAATAAGAACCAAACTCCAATGACTCCTTCAAACATTTCTAGATGCAAAATCATGAAGGACAATATTGTGATCAATGTTATCCAAGACATCCTTCTCAATGCAGCACATAGCCAAGCCATTCAATCTTTCCTGTAGCATAGTTGACCTCAAACAGTTTTTCAGTAGTTTCAATTTTGAGAAACTTCTTTCAGCTGAGGCTACAGGCACAGTTAAGAGGATCCGATAGGCAATAAAGACATTTGGATAAGAATCAATAGATGTAACAAACTGAAGAATCTTAGGCACTTAATCATCCGGCAAAGTTACTTGCAATACCTTTAGTTTGGAGAAAAAATCATCTAGATCAACATTTGACGAGTTATCATGATAAACAAGCTTCTGCAAAAGTAGCGCAATATTTTCGTAGGTCACTATCATCCAAGGACTTCGGTTTTTTTTGTGTTGAATAAGAAACCAAACACTTTTTCAAATGTTTTTACCTGCTCAAATCGACTATTCAATATTGCAACGTCAACGATGACTAGAAAGTAATTAACTCTGAAGAATTCAATGGCTGACAGTTGTACTTCTTCATTTTAACCGTTGGTCTCATGAAAATGCTTCTTCCTTTTACCTTGACATTTTGTAGGAAATATTGGCTCTATGGGCCAGTTTGGTTCATGGCCTATAACAGCCTTGCCAATGAATGGTCATGACCAATTGAGGGCATGACCTTTTATTGGTAATTTTTGTCTTGTTTGGTTTACAACCAATTGAGGGCTACCAAATTTTGGTAAAGTAGGTGATATGTTTGGTTGGTTGCCAACTATGCGCCAATCGTCAAATAAAAAGTTATAAAATAAAAGAAAACAACAAAAAAATTAAACATATTATAAATAAATACAAATTTAATAAATAGTTTTTTCAAAGAAAATTGAATTTAAAATTTTAAAATTTAAAAATTCATAAAATCTAAAAGTTTTAGAAAATGGGTTGCTTAGGGTTTTAGATAAATTATGAAATTTATTTTGTGCAATTTGGACACTATATGAAATAGATACAAAAATTTGATGATGAAATCAAATCAATAAAAAGGTAAAACAACATACTGCTAACTAGAGAACTAGCAACAGGCTGTGAGGCTGACGCTAGGACCAGGTGCTTTGGCGAGCCTGTAGAAGGCAAGGGCACTCGAATCGAGCGCCCTCGTTATGCCATCGCTGCCAGTGTAAAAATTTGGCACAGCCTATTTTATTACCTTTTTGCACAAAATACCGGCCAAATCGTAAAGGCGCGTCTTCAATTCGTAAGGCTAGTGAGGGTTGCCATCCAAACACACTTACGGATTACATGGGCCCCGAGTATCCTCTACAAGGCCCATGAGGGAGCAGATGGGGGATAGAGACCACTTGGGCTACGATTTACTTGAGTACCAAGGAAGTTCCCGAGGATATGATCAAGCTTCATGTAATTAGGAGATTAATACTTGCATATCATGTAACAACACAATAGAATTAGATACCGTGTATCACGTGCTACCATGTAATTCTATCTCCCCCTACACTATATAAAGGGAGGGAGTAGAAGGCATAGGTAGATAGAGAACATATATCCATCATCTTGGTCATCTTGCATCCCGCATCTTGATCAATCATAATCCCAGAGTAGGGTATTACATCAGTGCTGAGGGCCCGAACCTGTATAAACCCGGTCTTGTGCTACCATCTAGTTTGGCTCTTGCTAACGCCCCCTCGTACAAATTCATTGCCGACAGTGACCCCAGTTAGTCACTAGTCGACAGTTGGCGCGCCAGGTAGGGGGCATCGTCAAGATCATCGTTCAAGCTAGATGGCTTCGTGGAGATCGCCGCCCGTTGCCCTGAGGCTAGGGCAGATGCTGCGCTTCGGCATCCTCGACTTCATCGCCGACGGCTGTGGCAATCTTCGTCTCTCTCCTCACGAGGAGACCTCTCATCAAGGAGGTACACGCGTTCAAAGAGACCCATTGCCTTTTGGCTTGGAGAATTCGTCATGTACCTTCAACAGATTGATTCTCTCGCGATCCCGCCTCGCACCTCTCCTCGAAGAGAGTGAGGAAGGACTTGGTGGAATCACCCTTATGGGCACGGACTCGATCCGACCCAATGAAGATCCAACCTTCCCGATTGGATCTCCCTCCGGTATCAGGAGCCCCGCTGTGACCTTCGCACAAGCGGCTTCTGGAGCTGGGAAAGGAGGTGACCACTCGGGAAACCTACTGATCTGACCGGATCAGACCCAACCATATTCATGGGTGTCATTAACAGTGGCCAACCCATTGGACAAAGCGAGCAGGTCACCCTCTCTCTTTCTGACTCAGGGTCCGATGAGAGCACGGAGATCTGCAACTATCGGGAAGTTTTCATCCTCGGCGCGGACGACCATCACTCTGCCTCTCAACCAGCAGAGAATGAGGCGGCCGCCACCGACGTGGTTGACGCGGACCCACACCGCAATGAAGACCAAGACCGACTACATCAACTTCGTATCCGTTGGCGTAATGTCCAGAATGAGCTTCAGACGGTTAAGCTGAGGGATCAAGACGTCTATACAACGTCCCAAGCGAACATCGTTGCCTCGAAGACTCTTCTCGAGACTATTGCGCCACAGCTTCTGGTTGACAGCCTGCTCGTCCAGACCTTGGCCCACGCAACAGCCATGGTTGAGATGGCTGCTATTCAACAGAACGAGGCGCTCCCAGCCCCGACCACGACGGCACACAGCCGCTCTAGGCTCAATCGGAGCAAGGCTCATGCCTCCGCCGCAGGCGGATCACGTCCGTCGGCAGGCCATGACATCTGGCACGACATCGAAGCCAAGAGGAGGAAGCGCGTTGAAGGCGATCGGCACTCTCGTAGCTATCGCAGTCGGTGCAACAATGATCATGCCGTGAGCACCGCCAGTCTGCGCGACCATCGCCAAGATCGTCAAGACCCATGGCGGGTGCATCGCAGCAAATCCCCGCGACGGCGGCGGCCATGACCTCTGGAGGTGATTCGGGCCTTCACCCCTGAACTCCGCCGAGTGGTTTGGCCGGATGGTTTCAACCTCAAAGGCATCCACAAATTCGATGGAGAGAGGGACCCTCAGAACTGGCCGCAGGTTTACGCCCTAGCAGTTAGCGCAGCAGGAGGAGATCAGAACGTGATGGCAAATTACTTGCCAGTGACTCTGACCCCAACCACTCAAACCTGGCTCACGGGACTCCCGGAGAACTCTATGGAGTCTTGGGACGACCTACAGGAGCAGTTCATCAGCAACTTCCAGGGGACCTATGAAAGGCCCACCGAGAGATGGGAGATCGGACAACTCCACCGACGTAAGAACGAAACTCTTCGTGAGTTCATCAAGCGTTTCACCAAGAAGAAGAATGAGATCCGAGACGTTTCGGAGCAAACGGTCATTGACGCCTTCTTCACCGGATGCAAATTCGAGGAGTTGATCAGGTAGATGACTCGGGACCCCCCGAGAACTCTCAAGGCCATATTCACAATGGCGGACCAAGAGGCCAATGCTGAAGAGGCCATCATGAACCACCGTGGTGGCCACGACGGAGGCCCGAAGAAGAAGCCAAACGACGAACAGGGCAAGCCTAAGGACAAGAAGCGGAAGGGAGATGAGATGGTCGCCAATATGGAGCGCAATTGGCCTAAGCCCTCCAATGACAACGACTACAACAAGGTCATGGATGCGGTATGTCCCTTTCACCCGCGTGGAAAGCAGGCCGCCAAGAATTGCCTCATTCTCCAGAATTTCGCCGACAACTCAAAACAGTCGGCGGCCAAGGGAGGACAAGGAAAAAACCCGACGGAGATTACCAGGACGCTGAACGTGAGATGAGCTATATATTCGGGGGGCTCCGATGCGTATGAGTCCATGCGGAAGCAAAAGCTTACCACTCGGGAGATCAACGCTATCATGCCCGCGACCCCAAAATACTTGCGCTGGTCCGAGGTACCCATTACCTTCGACCGATCGGACCACTCGGATCGGATTGCCTTTCTCGGGAGGTATCCTCTGGTGCTAGATCCGGTCGTTCGAGGAAACAAGTTGAAGAGGGTTATAGTCGACGGCGGGAGCGGGATTAAGGTCATTTTCGCTAAGACTCTGAACCAACTGAAGATTCCTCGCTCCGAGCTACGACAGGGGTCATCACCTTTCCATGGTGTGATCCCGGGTACGTCCGCGATACCACTCGGGCAGGTATCTCTGTCGGTCACGTTTGGAACCAAGGACAACTATTGGTCCGAGAGTCTGAGCTTCGAAGTGGCTGATTTCGAGACGGCATACCATGCCATCTTGGGATGGCCTGAGAATGCCAAATTCATGGCCGTTCCAAATTACACCTATCTCGTCATAAAGATGCTAGGTCCCAACGGTGTAATCACCATCCCTGGTGACGTAAAACAATCTTTAGTCTACGACAGTGAGAGCTGCAAGATGGTGTAGGCACTTGACACGTCGGTCGAGATGGAAAAGATTCGGCAAGAGGTCGCTTCCCTCCAACAGGAAGGGGATATACCTGCTAAAAAGCAGGCCAAGACTTCCATCCAAGCAGTCGAGGAAACCAAGAAAATATCGTTGAACCCGTCTGACCCGGCCAAAACAGCCGTGATTGGGATAGGGCTCGATACCAAATAGGAAGAAAAGCTTGTCGCTTTCCTCCGGGCAAACCAGGACGTGTTCTCTTGGAAGCCTTCGGACATGCCCGGTGTTTCGAGGGAGGTGATCGAGCATTCTCTCCACATCGACGAGAAGGCGTGGCCTATCAAGCAGCGTCTCAGAAGATTTGCGCCGGATCAGATGGACGCCATTTGGGAATAGATCAAAAAGCTGCTGGCAGCACGGTTCATTAAGGTGGTCTATCATCCCGAGTGGTTGGCGAACCCGGTCCTGGTGTAGAAGAAGAACAAGACATGGCGCATGTGCGTTGACTATACTGACCTTAACAAAGCATGTCCCAATGATCCTTTCGGGCTCCCCCGCATTGACCAAGTGGTGGATTCCACCGCCGGGTGTGAGCTCTTAAGTTTTCTGGACGCTTATTCGAGCTATCATCAAATTAGTCTAAAGGAGGAAGATTGCATGAAGGCATCGTTTATCACGCCTTTTGGTGCTTTCTGTTATATCACAATGCCGTTCGGACTGAAAAACGCTGGTGCGACTTATCAGCGTACCATACAGCGGTGTGTTCACACTCAGCTCGGCCGCAACGTGGAGGCCTACGTCGACGACGTGGTCGTAAAAACAAGAATAAAGTTAGATCTCATAACAGATCTGGCCAAGACATTCGAGAGCCTAAGGGCATATCGGATGAAGCGGAATCCCGAAAAATGGGTTTTTAGGGTTCCATCCGGTAAATTACTTAGATTTATCATATCTCACAGGGGAATTGAGGCCAACCCAGAAAAGGTCAGCACCATCATGAAGATGAAGCCCCCAACCAGCCAGAAGGATGTGCAGAAGCTCACTGGATGCATCGTGGCACTCAGCCGATTCTTTTCCCGACTCGGGGAGCGTGGCATGCCGATTTTTAAGCTCCTAAGCCGACAGGATGACTTTCAGTGGACAGCAGAAGGACAATAGGCCTTTGAAGACTTCAAGCGGTTCCTCACCACGCCTCTGGTGTTGGTCCCGCCCATGACCCAGGAGCCTCTACTACTCTACATCGGCGCAACGACCCATGTCATCAGCAGTGCATTGGTGGTGGAGCGGGATGAGCAAGGCTCCCTCCAAAAGGTACAACGCCCGGTCTACTTCGTAAGCGAAGTATTGGGTGAATCCAAGATAATGTACCCCCATATTCAGAAGCTTAAGCACTATTTCCAAGATCATGAGATTTCGGTGGTCACTTCCTTCCCACTTGGAGACCTACTTCATAACCGGGAAGCCACCAGGAGAATCGCGAAGTGGGCAGTCGAGCTTGGAGCCTTTGAACTAAAGTTCAAGCCTCGGCTAGCTATTAAATCTTAGGCACTCGCCGACTTCGTCGCCGAGTGGACCGAGACCCAGACCCTAGCAGCAAAGGAAATCTCGAGTACTGGACAATATACTTTGATGGTTCCCTCAAGCTCAGCGGTGCGGGGGCTGGGATTTTGCTCATATCTCCGATCGGAAAGAACAGGCAGTAACGACGCCGCCGAGTACGAGGCTCTCCTCCACTGGCTTCGCATTGCCATATCGCTTGGCGTCCAGCGGTTAATGGTGCGCGGGGATTCTCAACTCGTGGTCAATCAAGTTCAAAAGGAATGGTCTTGTATCGGCGACAACATGGCAGCATACTGCTAGGAGGTTCGAAAATTAGAGAACAGATTCGACGGGCTGGAATTGACTCATGTGCTCTGGCCTGACAACAAAGCAGCAGATGAACTGACGCGGATGGGATCCAGTCGGGCGCAAGTCCCGATTGGTGTTTTCATCGAAGAGCTGTGTAAGCCTTCCATCAAGTTACCAACCGCACTAGAAGAGCAACAAGATCAACAGGACGAGTAAGTGGTATTATCGATTAACCCCGGGTGGACGCAGCCATACCTAAATTATCTTCTCCACGACGAATTGCCGAAGGATCGGAGCCTTGCCGAGTGCATTACACGCCGAAGCAAGAATTATAAGGTAGTCGGGGACGAGCTTTTTCGCAAAAGCAGTTCCGGGGTACTAAGGCGTTGCATATTCGAGCAAGAGGGCAGAGGCCTACTCAATGACATCCACTCGGGGGAATGTGGACACCATGCAGCAACAAGTTCCATCGTCGGTAAAGCTTACCGGCAGGGGTTTTTCTGGCTGACAGTAGTAACAAATGCAGAAGACATAGTACGCAGATGCGAGGGCTGTCAATTTTTGCATTGCGGATTCATATGCTGGCCCAAGATATACAAACGATTCCGATCTCTTGGCCGTTCGCCGTCTGAAATCTGGATATGGTGGGGCCTCTCAAGCGAGCGCAAGACGGATTCACCCACCTCTTCGTCGCCATCGACAAATTCACCAAATGGATCGAAGCCAAACTGGTTGCTAATATCACAGCCGCCAAGGCACGTGAGTTCTTCCGGGACATCGTCGTTCTTTTTGGCGTGCCTAATCGCATCATCACCGACAACAGCATTCAGTTCAAGAGCAGCGAATTTCAAGATTGGGGTGAAGAGTTGGGCATCAAGATCTGCTACGCCTCCGTGGCCCACCCGAGGAGCAACTGGCAGGTCGAGTGTGCCAACGGGTTAATCTTGGATGGGCTCAAAACAAGGATCTTCGATCGTCTAAAGCCATACGCCACGCCCTGGGTCAAGGATTTGCCTCCGGTGCTCTGGGGGCTTAGAACAACCCCAAGTCGAGCGACTGGGCAGACACCCTTTTTTATTCTACGGCTCGGAGGCGGTCCTCCCGACGGAGTTAAAGTTTCGCTCTCCATGAGTGCGCGACTACGACAGTAACTAGTCGGACGAAGGTAGAATGGAAGACCTCGACAGGCTTGAAGAAACTAGGGAAGCAGCAACGATCCAGTCGGCAAAGTACCAACAGGGCTTACGTCGCTATCATCAGCGCAACGTACGGGGCCGTGCGTTCTCTAAAGGATATCTGGTCCTCCGAAGGAACCAGAAGCACGAGCATAAACTCTCCCCACTTTGGAAAGGCCCCTATGTGATCAATGAAGTGACCCACCCGGGGGCTTACCGGCTAAAGCGCGAAGACGGATCGGAAGTGCCTAATACCTGGAACATCGAACAGCTACGTCGCTTTTATTCTTAAAGTCTTGTATTCAAGCATCATGTAATTAGTCTCTTTCTTGACTTGCTACTTAGCCATAAATGACTAAGCAGTAAGTCGGGGGCTACACTAAATAGTGTGCGGAGTCAACAACACCCTATCTTATTAATAAAAAGTTGTTTTCTCTTTACACATGTTGATCGAATTTGGGTATTATGGAAATTCTTGAGTAATGGCGCTCGTTCTTGTCAAAGACAGCGTTTAGCCACTCGGCATCTGCACGGGGAGAAAGCCAAGTGCTTGTTCCCGGCACTCGGGGGCTGGACTAGTACTTGGATAAACAAGATCAAAAGTATTGATGATAAATCAAACGTTTGGGCGTCAAGTGCATCTACAAAGATATGTGCTTGGCCAGATTGGCAGCAATTGGGCGAACTTCTTTCATCAGGGTGGAGGCCTCTTCCTCATTGCAAGCAAATCCCTCTCGCACGGCCTCGAGGTCTACATTGGGGAAGTTCGACTTCGCGATAGCTAAGTCTTGGCTGGCGCATGTCGTTGCTGCTTCCCGTGCCCAGACCTTGACCTGTGCAGGAATATCATCAAGACGAGCCACAAAGATCTCGGTGTCTGACGGCAGCTCATCTTCGGGTTAAAGGTACTGGAGTGTTGGAGCTATTCCTTTCAGGGCACGGTCGTGAAGCGCGTTGGCAGATTTCACCCTTTCATCAAAGACTTGGAATTGCGCCTTGGTCTTCTGCTAGTAGGCTGCAAAACCTGTCGGATGTTACAAACCACTCAGGCTTTAGTGGGGTTGAGCCAGGGAGAGCCAGTGATGGAAAGTTACCTTCCAGTTCTTTAGCCAACCTCTCAGCTTGAGCCAACCTCTCGGCTTGAGCCAACCTCGACTTGGAAGACTTCTTCCTCCATGGCCTTCTGCCTCGCCTCCAACTCTTTATTCAAAGGCAAGCCTTAAAGATCATTCTGCAAGGAACATTTTACATAAGGGTTTAGTATTGTTCGGGGATAATTACCTCGGATGGTATTGGATTCTTCTACGTGGTGGAATCGGAGTTCAGTGTTCTCCTTTCGAAGCTCCTTGATCTCGCCATGGTACTGTGACTTAACCGCGTATAACGCGTTGTCAAACTCGTCACGAGATTTTAGCTCGCCCACGGCCCTCCGCAAGCACATGGACTTCTGTCTGGACCTCTCTTTCATGCGCTGCATGGAGAAAGGAGGGGAGATCAGTGGGATTCTTTCGTGCAAAGCGGGAACTCAAGACATGAAGGGGCTTTACCTTGAACATCTCGGCATTAGCCCTTGCCATCTTTTCTAATGCCTCCCATTCTTCGGCCTCCTTCTCATCATCAACCTCGTAGCCTTCCATCTCCTTCCTCCATTTCAATCGAAGGGGTGGAGTGTTGGCCCTGGCAGAGGGGCGGCGGATCTCCTCGATTTCCGGTCCTGAGCTCTCTAGAGCCGGGGCCGGGATCTCTCCCTCCGTCGGCGAGGATTGGTGACTAGCAGGGGATGGACTAGAATCGTTGTGAGGTGCTGCGCGCCGAGTTGGGTCTTCCGTTGGCATGGGCTCGACTTGGCGATCAGATTTTGGAGGTGCTGAAGCCGGCATCTTGGTGCCACGTTTGCTATCATCCATAACATGTTTCCTATAAGCATTCGAAGATCTTTCAAGACGCTATTTCCTTTACAAATCGTGAAGAGACAGAATTGCGATGGATTACCTTCATGATGGAATAAACTTGGTTCCAATTCGGATGCCCGGATCACTCGAGCTAGAGCCGGAGGGCTTCTCCGCCCCTGCTGCGGCCTCTGGGCCAGCCGATTGGGAGGGCGGAGGACTTGGTGATCGCCTGGCGGGAGCCGGGTTCGGCTCTGGCGTTGGGCGGCGGCGGCACAGGAGCGGGACATCGTCTTCATCGTCATCTTCCTCCGAGTCCCTCAGAGCAACCCCTTTGCCTTTCTTGGCTGGAGGGACATCCGCCGAGTCCTCTGCAGGACGCTTGCGCGGTGTCTCCTTATGGCTCGGGGCCTCAGGGACTGGATAGGTGGAGAAGAATGCAGCGCACCCCTGCATAAGTATCGGATTAGATCAATTGAGATGCCGTTCCCAAAAACCATGGCTAAATTGAGAAGAATCTTTCACTTACCGCTGGAGGAGGATTTGCTAGGCGATATGCGCTGGGCAATTTGTGTGGGCTATCTCTGAGCCCGGGGCGAAGAGCTCGGCCACTCGGCTGGCCACATCCTTTTGCGAAATTGGATCCTCGCTTTCCCGAGTGGAGTCTTGGGGCTCCGAATACTCGAAGGCGAGATGCACCCTCTCCTTGATGGGCTGGACATGGCTGAAGGTGTAGTTCCAAACTACGCTGATGCCGGTTAGCCCGGCGGATTTCAATCGCCCAAGGAGGACGAGAAGTAACTTTACGTGGCTTCCTTCGCTCTCGGTGAGAGGAGAAGACCAGGAGGGGCGGATCGTGGGGCATTCTCCGCAAAATGATGGAAGGACTGGAGGAGAATTGGCACAGTAAAACCACTCTGAGTGCCAGCCCTTGTTGGAGGTTCTCAAGGGAAGATCGAAATAAAATTTCCTAGCCCCTTCCCGCAGCTGAAATCCGGTGCCGCCTGCGGCTCTGGGGGATGTCTTGTTGGGGAAGGGCTTAAGAAAATAGAGACATCTAAAGAGGTCGAAGTGAGGGGCGATCCCGAGAAAAGCCTCAGATGTGGATAAAGATTGCAATTTGAAAGATGGAATTGGGGTTCAAGTGAGAAACCACGATCCCATAAAAGTGCAGTAATCCTCGGAAGAAAGAAGAGCAAGGAAGGCCGAAGCCGTGAAGAAAGAAGGACTCAAATACCACCACTTTGTCGGCACAAGGGGTGGGGCAGGACTCGCCGACGGCGGCGCGCCACGAAGCGAACTCTTCGAAGGGGAGCACGCCGATGGAGAGAAGATTCTGTAGCCTCCGCTCGGTTGTGATGGACTTCATCCTCTCCTTGCCGCTCTTGGTTGTCTTCGATGCAACGGGAGATAGGGGAGCCATTGCAGATCGGTGATGGTGGCGACGGATGATGCGACGGAGGAGAACCCTAGCGGCGGAGTTTGCTGGGAAGGATTAAAAGGCTGGCTCGAAAAGTGGGCGAGGTGAACTAATTTCGTTCCCCTGTTCCTAATTTATGGCAATAGGCTGCGTTTTGCATTCTGGGCCGAGCCTTTGTATAGCGCTAGATGCGGCCTTTTCGAGAGGGTTCGAATAACCACCCGGTTGTCCGAGTGATTTCTCCCAAGAGGTTTGCGTACGCGTTGGGCGCCGGTCTTGGAGCGCGCGGTTCTAACTACTCGGATGAAGCAATGCCGATTGCGGGTCCAAGATTAAAGCTAGAAGATCGACACGGGGTTTCCAGAAGATTTTCATTAAGTGGCTCTTAGGCCTAATTACACATTTTCGCGGTGCAGCACAATGAGCTAGGGCTCGTTGCTCGCTCGCGGGGAAGCAAAAGAAACAAAAGAAGAAGGATCGATTCTCCCGGCATGGAGGGTGAGGCGTCCGTCGAAGACACCTCAGAACCATCCGTCGGCCAGGAGAGCGGCAGCCAATGCGTCCCTGAGTGGGATGCGCACCTCGTAGAGCTGCGGGAATCCGCGGATCAGAACCCTGATGGATTCTTCCGCGCGGATTTCCGCGGTGACCTGGGCGTAATCCCTCCAAAAGGCGTCCATGGCAGCTTGGGCGTCGGCTTGAGCGGCGGCTTCGGCGGCGGCCTCGGTGATCCACTCATCTACTCCTTCGACTTGATTTGCCATCGCATTGGAGGAGGAGAAGGCGGAAGCTTTGGGGTTTCACCGAAGAAAGGAGAAAGAAATCGAAAACTCGCAGATGAGATGTGAAGCAATGCGCTGCTTCTTGGTTTCTTTTATACATGAAGAAGTTCAAAAGGCGCGCCTCGTAATCCATTTCGAGCATAGTAAAATCATTATGGTGATTAGATGGAAGTAGATGCGGATACGTTTCCCGGTGGAAGCGCATGTCGCTCCGACTATGTGTGAAAAGGCGCGAAAACTCTTCGGCTCCCATTAGTGGGCTTGAACTAAAACAGCAAAGGGCGATCCCCTTAACAAGCTTTCTTAACACGCCGCTAACGGTGGCACTGTGTTAACATCACGCCAAATTCGGCCTCGATACACCCTGGAGGGCATATGACCGAAAGCACCAAAATTAAAAAATGTTTCACGGCATACTCCATGTTGAGTCACTAGCCAGCTTCGCATGCTCGAGGCTGGGTGTTGGTGACATTTGGGTACAGTTTCGGGGGTATGCCTTTCTTAAGGTCGTCAGTTGTATACCGCTATCCGGATGCAAATACCTCTCGGCCAAATTGTATCCAGTCAGTACGCCCTTAAGGGCCAATGGCTGATCCCTTCTCTGGTCAGGACAGGTACCACTCGGCTGAAAGGTGTGCCCCATGTTGGGCTGAGTGCTGGCTCTTACAAGTTGAGGCCAGGCGCCTGACGCTGATATGTTTTGAAACGCTTAATTTACAGCATGCTGCAAGACGAAAGCTGTAATTGCGTGGCTTAAGGCATGCCCTATGCTGGGTCAATTGCTGCTTTCGTAATGCGAAGGTAGATGTCATGTAGCCGAACTCGTTCGTTGAGGTGACGTGCCTAATGGGCCAAAAGAAGCTGGAGTTTGGTACTACCAATCCGGGCATCGCTTCAACATAAAAACTTGAGACTTCTTGACTTCTTTACAATCTCTTTTTAGATTACAGGAGACATTGGCGAAACCAGTCAGCCGGACATCTGACTCTATCGTAAAGCACTCGGGGGCTACTGTGGACTACATGGGTCCCGAGTATCCTCTAGAAGGCCCATGAGGGAGCAGATGGGGGACGACCCAAGTCGGCTGATTAGGGATAGAGACCACTCGGGCTACGATTTACTTGAGTACGAAGGAAGTTCCCGAGGATATGATCAAGCTCCATGTAATTAGGAGATTAATACTTGCATATCATGTAATAGCATAACAGAATTAGGTACCGTGTATCACGTGCTACCATGTAATTCTATCCCCCTGCACTACATAAAGGGAGGGAGTAGAAGCCATAGGCAGATAGAGAACATATAGCCATCATCTTGGTCATCTTGCATCCTGCATCATGATCAATAATAATCCCAGAGTAGGGTATTACCTCGGTGCTGAGGGCCCGAACCTGTATAAACCCGGTCTTGTGCTACCATCTAGTTTGGTTCTTGCTAACACCCCCTCGTACAAATTCATTGCCGACGGTGACTCGTAGTTAGTCACTAGTTGACAACGCCCTATGTAGATATTAGATGCAATGGCTTTTGCAATCTAGAATCGAAGGCGTCATTTCTGTACTATTGGAAATATGAGATGATCCCTTCAATTTGTACGAGAGTAGCATCCATGCACACAATCTTAGATTGCAACTTTTTGCTCACCATATTTACGAAAAATAAAATATCATGCCAAACAACCTTGCGAACTAATAGTTCAAAATTCTAAAGTGCACTGACCAAAGATTGAGAATCACTTACTATTGTTGGGTCATCAGTAGAAGCCTTCTTTAGTTCCTACAAAGCTGACCTTATTTGGGGAGTTTGGTACCTGATAGGTTGCACACTCTTTATTCGACTCTCCCAACGAGTATTAGATAAAGGTTTGACGGTCAGTTTTGAAACATTGTCATGCAAAATCTTCAAGTTTTTAGCATAACGTGAAAACAATGCATATATCCGTTGTATAACACCGAAAAAGGGAACAACTTGTAAGCAAGATTTCGCCATAGCACAAAGAGTGAGATTCAAACTATGACATGCACATGGCATATATAATGCTTTGGGGTTAATTTCAAGCAGATGCTTCTGAACGCCTTGGCATTTTCCCTTCATATTGGAACCATTGTCATAACCTTGACTCTCACACCAGTGACGTTCAAATCAAGAGAGCCCAATGTATCCATTAATACATTAAAAAGCCCCAATCCTGATGTGTCATCAACCTCTCTGAACTCTAGAAAAAACTCCTCCACTCTTGGAATGTTACTTGACATATTAACACAACGTACAATTAGAGTCATTTGTCCTTCATGGTTGACATCTGGGGTGCAATCCATGATAATAGAGAAATACTTAGGATGAATCTTAGAATAAACCTTTTCACAGTCATCAGCAAGAACAAAAGTTAACTCATTCTGAATATTGTGGCCAAGATAATGATGATGAATTTCATTATTTTGAATGCACTTAATGTGCTCTTGCATCATGGTATCAAATTCAGCAATCATTTCAACTATGCCACGATAAATACGATTATTATCTTGATACAGCTTCTCATTTGATCCTCGAAAGGCGAAATTATGTAGCAAGAAACTTCACAGCAGAAACTATTCTTACCAAAACCTATTTCCAACACTCTTTTTCCTTTGCAATTTCCCATCACATGTCATCATTAATTGTTTGATTCTTGCTTAACCTCAACCTAAGTTCATTCCATGTATTTATGTTTGTTAAATGCTCAACACTGCTCTCATGTTCTTTGAGTCTCCCACTGAGACGCTTCCAGTCCCTCAATCCATCAGATGCTAATAAAGACTTGCTCTGATTTGATTTGAACAACTTACAGCAAAAATAATAAACTTTGTCCACTTGTTTATAGTAAACTAGCCACTTTTTATCAACAAACTCACCGTTAGTTAACTTTCTGGAGTAGTAAGCATATGAATAATGTCTACCATGGAATCCTTAGGGAATTCCAGATTCAATTCTCTCAAAGGCCCTTTCTCAATTAAGATATCCCTTTTGATATTATCAAGATTATCCCATGTCCTGGGATCATAGATAGATAAAAGAGAGTCATCTTGTCATCACCATTTAGATTTTCAGTGTCAGACGAAGGCTGCAAATTTTCCTCCCCCTACTGTCCTCATTGACATCAAAATATTCAATTAGGACTAAATTTTGTTCCCCTATAGCATCTTCATTGACGTCAACTTCATTGGCCTTGTTCTTCATTGACATCAACATTACTTAAAGCTGAAAAGAACTTGTGTGAAGCACCCCTTTGCGATTCAATAAACTGATCTTCTCATTTTCTTTTTTCCTTTTCTTAGAACTCGATAGTAAATACTAGAAGTAAAAGTTTAATTGTTTAAAATTTAGAACTGTATCAATTTAGACAGGAGTACGGAGTACCAAGTACGTGGGAACTCCAACTCCAAGTTGACGTCCTGGCACTGGCAATGGATTGGCGGCGAAGACTCGCCGACTCACAATGCCCCAAGCCAAACGGTAATTCGTGAATCACGCGAGTGCGTGTGAATTTAGCATATAGCACTCTCATTCCCCACGTGCTTTGTGATAAGAGGGGTAGGAAACTCTCCCTTAAAAGTTGATATTTTCTCCCTCCAACTAGGAAGGTGGGACTATGGTTTCATGTGCATGGCATTTTCTTTCCAGCTAGCAAAGTGGGATTATGGTTTCATGTGTATGGCATTATTCGGCATGAATGGGCTTTGCTCATGTGGGCCACATTCCAACATAAAGGAGCCCTAGAGCTCACGGACGACGACGTTTACCACCCGCCGGTCATCACTACCCTCTTCTTGATCTCTTCCAACTCGGTAAGTCCCGCTTGGATTCCTTCCTACAGGAGCATCCTTGGAGCTAGAGGACCACTAATCTTCGAATGACCTCCTCTTTGCATGTCTACCACCGGATATTGCTAGCACCATGAGCATGCCTCCACCGGTGCTTTGTCCCCTGTTCGCCATTCACGGAGCCAGCCCTATTCGATCTCTCTTCAGCTCAAAGAAGCATCTCGTGAACATCCAATAGCCCTGACCATGCTATAAAGCGTAGAATTTCTACCCGGATAGGTCTAGAGCTCCATACCACCGCGGGATCCCATCTATCGCCGCCGCCTGCCATCGTGCCACTGCTTCAGGCCACCTCCCGCCACCAAACAAGCACGGTGTCGCCCTGGTTCCAACGCACCCAAGAACTCTCGAAACAGAGGCCGGTCGCCTCGCCGTTCGCACGCCGCCCCGCAAATCGCGCCGCCCAACCCCACTCCACCACCTGGCACCGGCCGCCACCTCAACCCCGTGCGCGCGGGTCGACCGTCCATTGGCCACCGCCGCCGCCAACCTGTCGCGCCGCGTCTCCCGTTCCCGCTCGTAAGTCGTCCCGCCAACGCCGCCATGCGTGGTCTGCTGGTTTGCCGTCGCCGCCAGCCACTCCCCTCGCGCCGCGTGTCACCCCGCCGCCACGCACGCTGCATCCGCCAACCAAATTGTGTCACGTGTCGCCCACGTGCGCAACCGCCTGCCCGAGCCGTTCAGTTCGCTAGTTTTTACTCGGTTAACCAAAATAAAACCGGTTTATTTATTTCTGCGATTTCCTATTTTTCCAAAACTTTCAAGAATTGTTTAGGAAGCATCCGAACTCCAAATTGGATGATTTGAGATCCAGTAAATCCCATAAATAGCCTATAATTTTATATTTTTTTGTTGAGGTGCATGTTCTGTTGAAAATATTTATGTTCTTATGGATTTGTATCTACGTAGAGATCATCCATGTTCGCACTGTTCGAGAACCTTCCAGGAACAATTTGGAGGAGGACCCCAAGAATCAGAGTATTATAGTATCAAGGCAAGATAAATTGCATC
The DNA here is from genome assembly GCA_005191435.1 of Raddia distichophylla. Lineage (NCBI taxonomy): Eukaryota > Viridiplantae > Streptophyta > Magnoliopsida > Poales > Poaceae > Raddia > Raddia distichophylla. The sequence goes on from SPJY01021785.1 coordinate 2,889,521, forward strand.
TTGCTCTCCTATTTTGATAAAATCACCCATTATTTGTTTCTATTTACTTTTCTATTTGCATGAAATGAAGGTAAGGGTTAGAATCCTATTATATTCACACTGAGTCGTCTACCCCGTGAATTTTATCTTGTTTTTTGCTGGCTTAGTATTTTCTAGCCGATCCTTGTGCATAGATGCTAGTGCTCGTGGGTTATTAGTTGTTAGGTTATTCATCAGTTAAGTAATCTTGTGGCTAGCTATGATTGGAGGTGCTGAGTTATTTTAATAACCTAATCAACTTAAATCTACGTGGCTTGTGTTGACTAAAGGTGGTAAGTCGGGTGGTTTTGTGGAATGAGAATTTTGGTGGGAGGTAGTCCCCTTGGTCTAAAGACCCTTGACAAGTGCTTATTTGGCCAAACCATACAAGCGCAACCATAAGTGCTAGCTCTAGCATGTCGGCCAACATGTGCTAGTCCTGGCTTAGTAGTTAGGGAAAAATGTTAGCACACGATACTTTGAAAAGATCGGGCTGCGGTTAGTTGGCTCAAGATGGGGACCCGAGTTGTCGAAACCTTAGAGGGGGCATCGGTGTTAACAGAAGGAATTAATGAATCGCCTTGTATCGTTACTTGGTCTAGGCTCCAAAGGAAGAGCTAAGACATAGAAGTACCACAAGGCTTATGGGTAAAGTGTTCAACACTCTGCAAAGGTTAAAACTATCATGATAGTCGTTCGCACGGTCATGGGAGAGGAGGAAGGTCGTACATCGTAGTATCATGTGTTAATATTATAAACTGATGGGTTTATTTTGTTTGAGTTATTCGAAGCTTGTGCAGTTCTACAGAGAGGCTTTGAAAGTCGAGCTATGTGTGTTTACTTTGGGAATCTTATCATTATTAATTGTTCTACTTATTGATTTACAACACTTTAATTAAGTTGACTACAATAGGTGTTTATGAAAAATAATCATCTTGTTCTTGTTAATATCCTTGCATTCATTATAAGGATTCTTACTGGGTAGCCGTGTACTCACTATAAAAACCATGGATATATTTTTGTTCAGGATAAGAATCGGGTCCGGTTTGCTTACAGGATCAGGAGGATTCTGCGCCGGATTTCGACTAGGATTAGCTATCACTCAAGGATTGAATTAGAGCATCCTCATGCTTTATTTTCGTTGCATTCATCTGGATTTTCGCACTCTGAACTATATTATATTGTCTTAATTAAATTATTGTAATAAGTGGTTGTGCTATAATTACTTTTCATATTATGTTATTTTCTTAGTTAACTGTGATTGTGTGATGATGTTCGACAATTGTTGCTCAAGAGTTGCTAGAGTTGATCTCTGGGACTAGCAATCGCTCATGAGTGGATCCTGGTGAAGCCAGGGCCGCGACAAAAGTTATTTGGACAAATTTGTCGTGGTATTAATTGATATACTCATTTATTCTAAGAATGAGGAAGAGCATGCCGAGCATTTGCGACTTGTGCTAGAAAAGTTGAGAGAGCACCAGTTGTATGCTAAATATTCGAACTATGACTTTTGGGTCAAAAAGCTAGCATTTCTTGGTCATGTCATCTCTGAAGATGGAGTGTCCGTTAATCCATCCAAGGTCAGTGAGATTCTAGAATGGAAGGTGCCGAAGTCGGTTACCAAGGTCAGGGGTTTTCTTGGAATTGCTGGATATTATCGTCTCTTTATCGAAGGATTTTTTAAGATTTCTCGGCCCCTCACTCTGTTGCTGAAGAAGGACGCTAAGTTCAGATGGACAGCTCTGCCAGGATAGCTTCGAGCTATTGAGGAAGAAGCTAACATTGCCATCGGTATTGGTCTTACCGGATGTTCGTAAGGATTTTGAGGTATATTGTGATACTTTGAAGTTGGAAATTAGATGTGTGCTTATGCAAGAAGGAGAGTTGTTGCGTACGCTTCATGACAATTACATTCCCATGAATTGAACTATGCTACTCATGATTTGGATTTAGATGCTGTGATGCATGCTTGAAAAATTTGGAGGCATTACTTAATCGATAATCGCACCGAGATATATACTAACCATAAGAGCCTCAAGTACATATTCACCCAACCAGATTTGAATATGAGACAGAGGAGATGGTTGGAGCAATTAGCGAATTACGATGTGGGTATCCATAAGGTAAAGCTAATGTAGTTGCCGATGCATCGAGTTGGAAGCCAAGGAGTGAGCATATTCAAGAAGAAGCTGAGAAGTTGAATTTAATTATTGTTTCGCATGGTTATGTGCTTAGTCAGTTGACTATGATGGAAGTGCAGCCAGATCTTCAAGAGCAGATCAAGAAGGCTCAAGATGATGACGATGGGATTCTTGACATGAATGTTGGGATAATCTTAGAGAAGGCGCCAGAGTTCGTGATGGATAAGGAAGGTATTGTTTGGTTCGAGAAAAGGATCGTCGTGCCAGCTAAGAAGGATCTTAGAGAGTTTATATTAAAAGAAGCTCATAATTCAGCATATTCCATTCATCCCAGGAGTACCAAGATGTATCTAGATCAGAAAAAAAGAGATATTGGTGGTTGGGAATGAAGAAGGATATAGCGGAGTTTGTTGCCATGTGTGATATATGCCAAAGAGTGAAGGAGCATCAGAGACCGGCCGGTTTGCTTCAGCTATTGCGAGTGCCTGAATGGAAGTGGGAAGAAGTCGGTATGGATTTCACTGTGGGTCTGCCGAGAACTCAAAGGGGTTATGATTAGATATGGGTGATTGTTGATCGATTGACTAAAGTAGCTTTCTCCCTGTGAGGTTGTGTCTGGAGGAGATGAAATTGCACCACGCGGATCGCTCAAATTCTCGACGGCCAAAGCCATCGAGACAGATACCAAAACCATCGAGAAAGGTTAATCTCAACGGCTGGCCGTCGAGATTTGGCCGTCGAGAAAGCACGGTCGACAGAGAGTGTCTTTCTCGACGGCTCGGCCGTCGAGATTAATCTGTATCGACGGCCTCCGTATAGCCGTTGAGATACATGCACCGGGCAGGCACAACGTGATGGTGGAGTCTTTCTCGACGGCCTCTAGCCGTCGAGATTGCTCTTTCGTAGGCCGCCGGCGGCCCAGCCCACTAGTTTTTCACGACGGCTTACGGCCGTCGAGATAGCTTCACCCGGAGCTGACGTCCCGGCAATGACGGCGCTGGCAGGTGGGCCATGGCAGTTTTTCACGACGGCTTCTGGCCGTTGAGATAGCTTCTCCGCCTGGAGCTGATGTCTCGACAATGACGGCGCTGGCAGGTGGGCCATGGCAGTTTTCTCGACGGCCAGGTTCTAGCCGTCGAGAATAATTGAAAAACAGCAAAAAATAATTTAAATTTAAAAAATCACAATAATTTTGCAGCCGCTACTGCACCCAGCAATAACAGTAGCTGCAACCTGCACACCCAAAATAGCCCCCGCATTCAAATTTCCCATAGTTTCAAAAATACACATGTACCTCCGACAATTTCAATATATCACAAACATCGCAGTATATAATTCACAAACATCAAATCCATATTCACAATATACGGTCACGACAAACATTGCAATGACAATATCAACATCATAAACACAATAAAATAAACATCATGGCTGTAGTGGTGGTGTCCCGAAGAGCTGCTCCGCGAGGTTGGCGGCCATGTTCCCTGAGGCGTAGTCGCCCTGCTGTGCGTCGTCCTGAGGAGGTGGCACGGAGGACGGAGGCGTAGACATCGTAGAACCCGAACCCTTCGAGATTTTTCAATTAGTAAGTTGACATATATGTACTATGCCATAGTGTATTGATTTGGTATAGGAGACTTACCGCTGGATCACGGAACCAGGGATGCTCGACGTTCGAGTAGTTGGGCGTGGGACGTAGGCCGGCGGGGTCCCATAGGTGCCCGGTGGTGCCGTCTGTATAGGGTAGCCGCCCTGTCCAACATAGGTACCTGGAGGGGCTGGGTGGCTACCATACACGGCCGGGCCACCTGTGTAGGGACCCACAGTCCCCACCTGGCTCGAGGAGCTGCCCGCAAGCCCCGCGTGACCACTTGGACCGGCCTGCACATATATTTAGGTGGCTACTGTAGACGGCCGGGCCACCTGTGTACGGGCACGCTGTTCCCACCTAGCTAGAGGAGCTGCCTACGAGCCCCGCGTGACCGCTTGGACCGGCCTGCACATAAATTTGAGTTCGTTAGTACACTTGACAAGATATTCATCTATTAAAATGAAATGAAATTGTGCCAATGCGTTACCCCAGCGACGAACGCCTAAAGCTGTCGCAGCCTTCTATCGTAGTCCTCCTGCGCTGCTCTTAGGCTCTCCAGCATGGCCCTTAACATCTCTCTATCATGGGCCCGCTCCTCCTCATGCCTCTTCTGTTGCTGCTCCCTCTCTCTCTCCAGGCGCTCCTCGAACTGGCGATGGGTCTCACCCCCGCTTTGGCTAGCCCGAACCTCGGGCATGTACTCTGAAGACCTGCAAAATGTGTAAAATAGCTGTCAGTTTTGATGCAATCACAATGTACAAGTGTTGGAAAGTGATCTCACCGTAGATGGTCGCCGCCGAGAGCCAGCCACCCATGAGCCTTACCCCCCATGTGCTTATGGATCACGTAGGGGTCGAGGGGAGCCGTCTCTGGATTGCTCTCCTCCCCGTGCTCCTCTCTGTAAGCGTCCTTGTAACGCTCCTACATACCGTTGTCGTATTTAAAATTATAAATAAGAATGAATATAAGGAAGTGGTATTGAGCAATATTGTCGACACGTGGTGGGTTCTCCACCAGGTGGTGCCTTTTTCGTGTGGGCCTGTTTCCACACGTCCATCGGACTCGGTCTAACCCCCATCTTCGTCAACTAAATTGCAATATGACCAAAAGGCGTGTTAGTAGTAAAATCTAAAGTGAATAAGAATGAAAAAAATGATATTTACCAGTTTCTTCCCTAGCTGTAGAATCGACCACCTCCCGGTGTTAGACTTGTAGTCCTTAACACCCCTATTCTTCTTGGCCTTCTCAGATTTCTCCTTCCACTCGGGGCTACCCCACTTCCTCCCAATAGCCTCCCAAGCATCCTCCTGACACCACTCCGGCCGCACCTAGTTAAGTACAACTGGTGAGACGCCTGGGATGTGAGGTTGTGCTGCTCCTGTCTTCTACAAAAATGCAATAAGGTAATAAACATATGTAACTTGAAATTATTGTTTGTAATGGTTACTAACCTATGGTACTCCTGTACGGCCGTGACACGTGCATTGGACATAATGTTCTGAACCCTCTGCTTCGCCATCTTGTCGATGACAGGAGTAAAGTTTGATTGCTGAAGACTTTCTTGCGGAACGAACCTGAGTTGCAGTGCGTTATAATAACAAATATAGTTAGTAGTAAGAACAAATGAATGTGAAAGTTATTTTGTATGTTACCCATAACTCGCGGATGACCTGCTTCGCGGCATTGCTATCCCCATGCGGGGCTAGCCTTTAGTCGTCCTAGCTGTACGCTGGCCTCATCGTCCCATCCATGGTGATCATCCTAGGGTAGTACTGCCTCGTCAGAGTGCCAAGGGTAGTACCAGGCTGGTGTCTCTCATTTATATCTATCGTGGAAATGTTGCTGCACATTTGTAACAAAGTTGGGACAAATCTGATTAATTTAAATTGACGAAGTCAAAAAATAGTTAGGGCATTCAAAGGTATGTACCTGTCACCATCAATCTGGAACGCTGGTCGTCCAGTTTGCTGAGGTGGTGCGGCCCTCACCCCCTTTTCCTCCTGCTGGTCTGAGAGGACGAGCCTCCCTGGCTATCTCCTGCCCCACACTCACCAGCCCCACTCTCCTGAGTGAGAGCTAGCTCCTGGCCGGCCTCAGGAGCCTCCTCCTCCTCCTCCTCGGCACCCTGTGGTGGGTTTACGAACTTGCGCGGCGGCATATCCTGTATACGAAAAAATAAACAATAGTTAGTCACATAAATTATATGCAATCAAGAAAAGTAATTGGAAATGAAACATCTAGGCTACATATGTAACTTGGAATATTGGCAATAATTAGCAGTAATTATCGTCGACATCCATAGGATCATCATTTGAGGGTCCCACATCATCCATGTTTTCTTCAACCTCTTGTAGTTTATCTTGTTCTTCTTCAACATCTGGGTCTTCAATAGCCTGTAGTTTATCAAGCCCCGACCCAATATCGACTATCATTGTAGCGTTAAGTCGGTGATCCTGTGTTAGGCTCTCGTAATCGTCGGTCGTTGGATCTAACAATCTTCCAGGATGACGGACCTTGTACACAACCCACCACGACTTCAAATCTTCCTTAACACTGCCTTTCACAGGTTTTTGGTATGGATAGTGCAGATAATACACCTTCTCTGCTTAGTTAGCGTGAATGAATGGATCATATCCTTTGAGTTTGGAAGTGTGCTTGACCTCCACTAGACCAATGTCATGTTTATGCCGGACACAATCATATGGATCAAACCAAAGACAACGAAATAGAACTACTGAGAGCTCTTTACTTCCTTTGAATACAAGTTCGACTATCTCTTCAATGATGTCGTAATAGTCAACCCCATCCTCTCCCAGACATAAGACAACGCTATTTACCGATCGCAAATCAGGTTTCGATCGATCACATGTAGAGGAACGAAATCGAAAACCATTTATATCGTACCGGTTATGAACTTTCATAGATCTCATGCATCCACGCAACATTTGACGAAGATCATTATGTAAGCTAGCATCAATAACAGCTTGTTTCCAAAACCATGCCAAGAAGTTCGGTCGTCCTTGTCCAGCACCAACCCGCAATAGTTGGGTTCTCTCACCAGCAGTTGGTAATCGATTTCATCTCCATTCAACTCGGACAAATTCATCCCTCATAGCTGCCAACTCTTCGATGTTGTCGAACAAATACAACAGTGCAACAACCTGTTCATCTCCTGTTAAGTCTTGGGTGAGATACTTACCGACCGCTCGGCCTTGCACCCGATAAATTCTTAACTCAGACTGAATTCTGCGCTCGATTGTGCGGTACCTAGGTATCGGAATACTCACATTATTCTCTGTCGCAAGTTATTTGTGGGTGAAATTAGTGATCTCTTGTATATGGTACGCCTCGGCTATTGAGCCTTCGACGCGTGCTTTGTTTTTCACGCTTGCTCTAACATTTTTCAATCGTCTATCTATGGGATACATCCACCTATATTGGACTGACCCTCCGAGCAGAGCTTCAGAAGGAAGATGTACCAGTAGGTGTTGCATTGGATTGAAAAACCTGGGGACATAAATCTTTTCTAACTTACAGACGAGCACGGCAATATCATCCTCGAGCTTGATCATATCCTCCCTGGTGATCTCCTTAGCACATAGCTTCCTATAAAAGAAACTCAGTTCACAGAGCGTCCTCCAAACATCCTCGGGTACGTAGCCTCGAAACACGACAGGTATAAGGTCACGCACGACTATGTGAAAGTCGTGACTTTTCATTCCATTAAATTCCCTTCTGTGTTGTTCACACCTCGTCCAAAATTTGACGCATAGGCGTCGGGAAATTTTAGGCTATTCTGAAACCAAAATAATACCTCTTTCTTTTACGAGACTGTTAATCAATACGCCGCTTTTGGCTTCTTCTTTTCCCTCCTCAACCATGTTCATCGACAGTCGATCGTATATCCCCTCACAATCTTGCTGTGCCTTTGCATTATCTTTAGTTTTTTCAGCTATGTCAAAGTTGGTGCCATAAATAGCCTCTAATACATTTTTCTCTTGGTGCATCACATCGGTGTTGTGCGGCAGTAGAAGATCATTTGCATATGCCAGAGAGTATATGCTACACTTGTGCGTCCAATTATGTGAAATGCCATAATCTTCGTAAACACCATTCTGGCCCTCAACCAACTTGGCATGCCATTTTTTAATAAATGAAATACCCACACGACCACGTTTTCTACTCTTTACCGTCGTGTTCTTACGGAACGCATTTTTCTACTTCCGAAATGGATGCCTTGGTTTCAAAAATTGCCGATGACAGTCGAACCAACTAGGTTTGCCACCGAAACTTAGCTGAAATGCCTCTGTATCATCCAAACACACTGGACAACTTAGCCGCCCATATGCGGGGAAATCATGAATGGAGTACATGTACGCAGCCTTCATAACAAAAGATTTATTCATTTTTCTATCGTATGTTGGGGCACCTTCTTACCATAACTCTTTTAGCTCGTTAACCAGTGGACTCATAAACAAATCTAGATTCTTTCCTGGATTTTTCGGCCCAGACACGATTAACAAAAGAAACATGAACTCTTCTTTCATTAAAAGAGACGGTGGGAGGTTGAGAGGGATGCTAAAAACTGGCCAACATGAGTACGAGACAGCCATCATATTAAAAGGCGTTTACCCATCGGTGGCCAGAGCGAGACGCATGTTTCTTGGATCAGCAGTGTACTCCAGATACACCTTATCAAAATGTTGCCATTCTTCTCCATCGGCCGGATGAACCATCACGCTGGGTTTTGCACGTTTTCCTCCTTATGCCACCTCATCTGTTGTGCGGTCTCCTCCGTCATGAAACAACGCTGCAGTCGTTTCTTTAACGGAAAGTACCGCAATACTTTCTGCGCCACCTTCGTTTGTTTCTTTTCTCCATTACCGTCGACCATCTTGACAAATCTGGACTCCCCACAATAATCACAAACACTCTTGGCAGCATCACCCTTATAGTACATCATGCAATGGTTAGGACAATAATCTATCTTCTCGTACATCATTCCCAGACCAGCAAGTAATTTCGTACACTCTTACGAGATGGAGGGCAGGCACCACTATTCTCGACGGCTACTAGCTGTCAAGAAAGATCCTTGGCAGGCCGAGCAGTACACTGGCCCAGCCCAATTGGCTAGTCACGACGGCTTCCAGCCGTTGAGATTGATTAGTCTGCCTCCAGCTGGATCCGCGTGTGGCCAGCGCTGGCAGGTAGGCCCATGGATAACTGTCTCGTCGGCCATGGTATAGCCGTCGAGAATAATTGAATGTGGGCAAAAAAAATTTCAGAAATTATGAAAAACACCGTAATTTTGCAGCTGCTCCCGCATCCAGCAGCAGCTGCAATCTGCAAACCCAAAAAACCCGCACATTCAAATACCCCACAATTTCGCAGATACAAATATATATATCTAGCGAAACTAATATAACACATTAACACCATTTCTCCAACAATATCAACCTAGTAAGCACAATATTCATGGCAAGCACAATATACATCACGAGCACAATATTCATCACAAGCACAATTACTGCTGCGGTGGCGGGGTGCCGAAGAGCTGCTTCGCGAGGTTGGCGGCCATGTTCCCGGAGGCGTCCTCGCCCTGCTGCGCATTGTGCTGAGAATGTGGCACAAAGGACGGAGGAGTAGACATGCGAAACCCGAACCCTACGAGATTTTTCAATTAGTCAGTTGACATATATATACTATGCGACAGTGTATTGATTTGGCGCAAGTGACATACCGCTGGATCACGGAACCAAGGTCGGGTGGGTCCCGTAAGTGCCCGGTGGTGGTGTCGTCTATCCAGCGTAGCCGCCCTGGCCAACATTGGTGCCTGGAGGGGCTGGGTGGCTACTGTAGACTGCCGGGCCACCTGTGTACGGCACGCTGTTCCCACCTGGCTCGAGGAGCTGCCTGCAAGGCCCGCGTGACTGCTTGGACCGGCCTGCACATAAATTTGAGTTCGTTAGTACACTTGACAAGATATTCATCTATTAAAATGAAATGCGTTACCCCAGCGACGAACGCCTCAAGCTGTCGCAGCCTTCTATCGTAGTCCTCCTGTGCTGCTCTCAGGCTCTCCTGCATAGCCCTTAACATCTCTTTATCATGGGCCCGCTCCTCCTCGTGCCTCTTTCGTTGCTGCTCCCTCTCTCTCTGCAGGCGCTCCTCGAACTGGCGACGGGTCTCACCCCCGCTTTGGCTAGCCCGAACCTCGGGCATGTACTCTGAAGACCTGCAAAATGTGTAAAATAGCTGTCAGTTTTGATGCAATCACAATCTACAAGTGTTCGAAAGTTATCTCACCATAGATGGTTGCCGCCGAGAGCCAGCCGCCCATGAGCCTTACCCCCCATGTGCTTATGGATCACGTAGGGGTCGAGGGGAGCCGTCTCTGGATTGCTCTCCTCCCCATGCTCCTCTCTGTAAGCGTCCTTGTAACGCTCCTACATACCGTTGTCGTATTTAAAATTATAAATAAGAATGAATATAAGGAAGTGGTATTGAGCAATATTGTCGACACTTACCAAACAAAGATATGCATGTGGATCCAAGGTGGGTTCTCCACTAGGTGGTGCCTTTTTCGTGTGGGCCTACTTCCACAAGTCCATCGGACTCGGTCTAACCCCCATCTTCGTCAACTAAATTGCAATATGACCAAAAGGCGTGTTAGTAGTAAAATCTGAAGTGAATAAGAAAGAAAAAATGACATTTACCAGTTTCTTCCTCAGCTATACAATCGACCACCTCTTGGTGTTGGACTTGTAGTCCTTAACACCCCTATTCTTCTTGGCGTTCTTAGATTTCTCCTTCCACTCGGGGCTGTCCCACTTCCTCCCAATAGCCTCCCAAGCATCCTCTTGACACCACTCCAGCCGCACCTGGTTAAGTACAATTGGCGAGTCACCTGGGATGTGAGGTTTTGCTGCTCTTGTCTTCTGCAAAAATACAATAAGATAATAAACGTATGTAACTTGAAATTATTGTTTGTAATGGTTACTAACCTATGGTACTCCTGTACGGCCGTGACACGTGCATTGGACATCATGTCCTGAACCCTCTGCTTCGCCATCTTGTCGATGACAGGAGTAAAGTCTGATTGCTGAAGACCTTCTTGCGAAACGAACCTAAGCTGCAATGCGTTATAATAACAAATATAGTTAGTTGTCAGAACAAATGAATGTGAGTTATTTTGTATCTTACCCATAACTCGCGGATGACCTGCTCCGCGGCATTGCTATCCACATGCAGGGCTAGCCTTTAGTCGTCCAAGCTTTACGCTGGCCTCATCGTCCCATCCAAGGTGATCATCCCAGGGTAGTATTGCCTCGTCAGAGTGCCAAGGGCAGTACCAGGCTGGTGTCTCTAGTTTAAATCTACTGTGAAAATGTTGCTCCACATTTGTAAGAAAGTTGGGACAAATCTGACTAATTTAAATCGACGAAGTCAAAAAATAGTTAGGGCTTTCAAAGGTATGTACCTGTCACCATCAATCTGGATCGCTGGTCGTCCAGTTTGCTGACGTGGTGCGGCCCTCACCTTGTTTGGGCCCCTTTTCCTCCCGCTGGTCTGAGAGGATGAGCCTCCCTGGCTATCTCCTGTCCCACACTCACCAGCCTCACTCTCCTGAGTGAGAGCTAGCTCCTGGCCGGCCTTAGGGGCCTCCTCCTCCTCCTCCTTGGCACCCTGTGGTGGGTTTACGAACTTGCGCGGCGGCACCTGCATACGAAAAAATAAACAATAGTTAGTCACATAATTTATATGCAATCAAGAAAAGTAATTGGAAATGAGACATCTAGGCTGCATATGTAACATGGAATATTGGTAATAATTAGCAGTAATTATCGTCGACATCCGTAGGATCGTCGTTTGAGGGTCCCACATCATCCAGGTTTTCTTCAACCTCTTGTAGTTCATCTTGTTCTTCTTCAACATCTGGGTCTTCAATAGCCTGTAGTTTATCAAGCCACGACCCAATATCGAATATCATTGTGGCGTTAAGTCGGTGATCCTGTGTTGGGCCCTCGTAATCGTCGGTCGTTAGATCTAACAATCTCCCTGGATGACGGACCTTGTACACAACCCACCACAACTTCAAATCTTCCTTAACACTGCCTTTCATAGGTTTTTGGCATGGATAGTGTAGATAATACACCTTCTCTGCTTAGTTAGCGAGAATGAATGGATCATATCCTTTAAGTTTGGAAGTGTGTTTGACCTCCACTAGACCAATGTCATGTTTACGCCGGACACCATCATATGGGTCAAACCAAAGACAACGAAATAGAACTACTGAGAGCTCTTTACTTCCTTCGAATACAAGTTCTACTATCTCTTCAATGATGTCGTAATAGTCAACCCATCCTCTCCCAGACATAAGACAATGTTATTTACCGATCGCAAATCAGGTTTCGATCGCTCACATGTAGAGGAACGAAATCGAAAACCATTTATATCGTACCGGTTATGAACTTTCCCAGATCTCATGCATTCACGCGACATTTGACGGAGATCATTATGTAAGCTAGCATCAATAGCAGCTTGTTTCCAAAACCATGCCAAGAAGTTTGGTCGTCCTTGTCCAGCACCAACCCGCAATAGTTGGGTTCTCCCACCAGCAGTTGGTAATTGATTTCCTCTCCATTCAACTCGGACAAATTCATCCCTCATAGCTGCGAACTCTTCGATGTTGTCGAATAAATACAACAGTGCAACAACCCGTTCATCTCCTGTTAAGTCGTGGGTGAGATACTTACCGACCGCCCGGCCTTGCACCCGATAAATTCTTAACTCAGACTGAATTCTGCGCTCGACTGTGCGGTCCCTAGGTATCTGAATATTCACATTATTCTCTGTCGCAAGTTATTTGTTGATGAAATTAGTGATCTCTTGTATATGGTATGCCTCGGCTATTGAGCCTTCACCACGTGCTTTGTTTTTCACACTTGCTTTAACATTTTTCAATCGTCTATCTATAGGATATATCCACCTATATTGGACTGGCCCTCCGAGCCGAGCTTTAGAAGGAAGATGTACGAGTAGGTGTTGCATTGGATTGAAAAACCCGGGGATATAAATCTTTTCTAACTTACAGACGAGCACGGCAATATCATCCTCAAGCTTGATCATATCCTCCCTGGTGATCTCCTTAGCACATAGTTTCCTATAAAAGAAACTCAGTTCACAGAGCGTCCTCCAAACATCCTCGGGTACGTAACCTTGAAACACGACAGGTATAAGGTCACGCATGAATATGTGAAAGTCGTGACTTTTCATTCCATTAATCTTCCCTTCTGTGATGTTCACGCCTCATCCAAAATTTGACGCATAGGCGTCGGGAAATTTTAGGCTATTCTAAAACCAAAATAATACCTCTTTCTTTTACGAGACTGTTAATCAATACGCCACTTTTGGCTTCTTCTTTTCCCTCCTCAACCATGTTCCTCGACGGTCGATCGCATATCTCCTCACAATCCTGTCGTGCCTTTGCATTATCTTCACTTTTTTCAGCTATGTCAAAGTTGGTACCATAAATGGCCTCTAATATATTTTTCTCTTGGTGCATCACATCGGTGTTGTGCGGTAGTAGCAGATCATTTGCATATGCCAGAGAGTATATGCTACACTTGTGCGTCCAATTATGTGAAATACCATAATCTTCGTAAACACCATTCTGGCCCTCAACCAACTTGGCATGCCATTTCTTAATAAACGCAATACCCACACGACCACGTTTTCTACTCTTTACCGTCGTGTTATTACGGAACACATTTTTCTGCTTCTGAAATGGATGCCCTGGTTTCAATAATTGCCGATGACTGTCGAACCAACTAGGTTTGCCACCGAAACTTAGCTGAAATGCTTCTGTATCATCCAAACACACTGGACAACTTAGCCGCCCATATGCAGGAAAATCATGAATGGAGTACATGTACGCAGCCTTCATAACGAAAGATTTGTTCATTTTTCTATTGTATGTTGGGGCACCTTCTTACCATAACTCTTTTAGCTCGTTAACCAATGGACTCATAAACAAATCTAGATTCTTTCCTGGATTTTTTTGGCCCAGGCACGATTAACGAAAGAAACATGAACTCTTCTTTTATTAAAAGAGACGGTGGGAGGTTGAGAGGGATGCTAAAAACTGGCCAACATGAGTACGAGATAGCCATCATATTAAAAGGCGTGAACCCATCGGTGGCCAGAGCGAGGCGCACGTTTATTGGATCAGCAGCGAACTTTGGATACACCTTATCAAAGTGTTGCCATTCTTCTCCATCGGCCGGATGAGCATCACGCCGGGTTTTGCATGTTTTCCCTCCTTATGCCACCTCATCTGTTATGCGGTCTCCTCCTTCATGAAACAACGCTGCAGTCGTTTCTTTAACGGAAAGTACCGCAATACTTTCCGTGCCACCTTCGTTTGTTTCTTTTCTCTATTACCGTCGACAATCCTGACAAATCTGGACTCCCCACAATAATCACAAACACTCTTGGCAGCATCACCCTTATAGTACAGCATGCAATGGTTAGGACAATAATCTATCATCTCGTACGTCATTCCCAGACCAGCAAGTAATTTCCTACACTCGTACCAGCTGGAGGGCATCCTGTGTCCTTCCGGGAGGGCATCGCCTAAGCATCCCAACAACTTAATAAAACAATTGATAGAGAAGTTGAATTTGCATTTCACAACCATCATCCGTGTAACCATAGACAATAGGGTTATGGTTGTTCGATCATGCAATGACTGCTTAGAGGATTCCAAAAGAGTTAAGAATTCGGTCATCGAGGTTGTTGCCTCATCATCAAAATCATGGCCGAAGTCATCCATCATGTCTTGCATCCGGTCAATTTCATCGAATCCTTCGTCCGGAGCGGGAGGAGCAGCAAGAGCACTCTCACCGTGATAAACCCAACGATGATAGCCGACCTTGAACCCATTCTTGCACAAAATGCATACCCATGTCGTAGCGCGTTCTCTTTCTACAATTCCCACACTCCGTACATGGGCAATGTACATACACGGTGTCAGGGTTATGGGTCGCCTGGAAAGCACTATCCACGAATGCATTAGCCTTCTCATACCATTCATCTGAGTGTTGTCCGTTCGCTCTCCATCCATCGTACATCCACCTCATGTCTTCTTCCATCGTTCTTAACACAATAAGCTACACGTTAGGGTTTCCCAATAGGCATAGGAAGGCTTCTAAACCCACCCGCGAAAGACTGCTTGGGCATGTCTCGTTGTGAAGCCGAAAGGCAACGAGACAAAATTTTGGTAGCATAACCCTACAGTTCTCATAGTGCAACGATGGCTAAAGAGCCGAAATTCAACTCAATAGCACTTATGTTATGCACAAGCGAACTACAGGGTCATACCGTCGAAATTTTGTCTCGAACCCACCGGCATCACATCGAAACATGCTCAAACGGTCTTTCGCAGGCTATCCACTGGGACGCCACAAACGGGCTGTCCACTGCACAATTGGGGAACATTTTGCACAACCCATAATGGAAATGAACGAATCACCGTTCTAATTTCCTTACGCGTTGTGTTGCTCCCGAACGGGTGACGTACGGCTAGGTGACATACGTTTCTAACATAGCATACACAAACAATTTAGATAACCTAACATTATTATAACTGTAACATTATTAAAAAGCAACATAATCACTAAAATATAATACAAGCATTATTAAAATAAATTACAAACGTCAGCATACACCCTAACTTACCTATTATTACAAAGTTTCTTAAATAATTAATTATACTTAGGCACGAAATGCCTAAGTCCTAGAAACCAACAGGTCTAATAAAGGCTTTCTTGACGGCATGCGGCCGTCGAGACTACTACACGTCAGCTCAGCTCCATACGACGCGAAACGCGTGGCACACACTAAGTGGCTCAGATCTATCTCGACGGCTCGTAGCCATTGAGATGGAGCACATGACCGTTGGGCACACGGGTATCGATTTTTCTCGACGGTTTCTAGCCGTCGATATAGAGTCGCTCTGCCATCGAAGGACGTCACATGGCGCGCTCGCATTCGTTGTGAGCGAGGCGCCTCTATCTCAACGGTTGGCAACCGTCGAGATAGAGACACGTGACCATTGGTGCATGGTACCGTCTCTGTCTCGACGGCTCCTAGCCATCGAGATAGAGTAGCTCTGCCATCGAGGTACGCCATGTGGCGCACTCACGTTCATTGTGGGAGATGCTGATCTATATCGACGGCTACTAGCCGTCGATAAAGAATCAACTGGCCATCTTGTTTTGGCCATAGTATCGACGGCTTGCATGCCGTCGAGACTAAGACGACGTAAACGCAGCTATACCGACATCACATGTCTTGACGGCCACGTCAGTTCAGCCTGCGTTGACTACCGTCGACATAGACCGCTTTTCTCGACCGTTTTGGTTCTGGCCGTCGATAAAGACCACATTTTTTACGGCCAAGATTGCATACCCCCTCCGATGGTCAACTGTGCTTATTTAATTTTTTAAATAATATAGAAATTTTATTAAAAAATCATGCTGGCTAGTCTTACTAACCACATGAATATACACCACCAAAAATTTTTTTAGCCAAAATTCTATTCGGAATAACAGGTATGTGTGTAGGGGCCATATCGGCTAATGATTTATCGAACGTTATATAGAGTTGTATGAAATACGTCTAACATGGGCACAGAAAATTTTCATAAATCCCCATTGGATCCAAAGACCTTTATATAAATATCATTGCACTATAAGGTTAGTAATTACAGTATTTTTAAAATTTGCTACGAAATTTAATAATATTAAACACACGTGCATATATATATATATGTTCTATAACACATAACATGTAGACATGACACTTGTATATATTTCAAAAAAACTTTATTAACTTTTTAAGATTATTTTTTAATGGACAACTAAAATTTTTTCACCTATTTTTACAAATTTCAAACATTTTTGGAAAATTTACAAAGAAAATAAACTTGTCTGCTAATTATTAAACAAAAGTTCAAATCATAAAATCATCAAATTGGCCAGTCCAGTAAGCCGCAGGGCATCTGGAGGAGTCCCTTTATCTCGACGGCCATGTTTAGGCCGTCGAGACAATATCTTGTATCATGGGCCGGCCCAAAACCATTCTCAACAACTTCAGTGTAGCCGTCGAGACAGATTTTTCCCGCCCTCGCGAAAACCTGAAAAAGGTGCGGGCGTGCGCTTGGGCGACCTTATCTTGACGGCAGTGGCCTGGCTGTTGAGAAAAACTTTCTATAACGATGGCTTTTGCTCTGCTGTCGAGATTCGGTGAGTAATATCGACGACTTGTATGTGACCATCGAGAATAGATTTGGCCGTCGAGATTTTGCGCGATTCCTGTAGTGGCCTTATGCGGAGTTCTCTTACAATAATTGTTATCAGACCAGTATTCAAATGGCGCCATTTGAAGCTTTGCATGGAAGGAAGTGTCGTACGCCATTATATTGGAATGAGACTGGGGAGCGAAAGTTATTCGGTCCAGATGCTTTAAAGGAGGCCAAGGATCAAGTCAAGATGATCCAGCAAAGGATGAAAACTGCCCAATCCAGGCAGAAGAGTTATGCCAACAAGTGAAGGAGGGAATTGCAGTTCGAGGATGGAGACCATGTATATTTAAAGGTTTCGCCTATAAAAGGTCTTCATCGATTCCATGTTTCTGTGAAGTTGTCTCCAAGATATATTGGTCCGTTTCCAATAACGGGAAGGAGGGGGAGAAGTTGCACATCAGTTAGAGTTGCCAAAGCAATTGTCAGGAGTACATAATGTGTTCCATGTGTCGCAGCTCAGAAAGTGTTTAAGGGTGCCAGAGGAGTAGATGCCAGTAGAAGCTATGGATTTGCAAGAAGATATGTCCTATAAAGAGAGACCAGTTAAAATTTTGGATGTTTTAGAGAGGTGCACTCGGAGTCGGACTATCAGGTTTTGCCAAGTGCAGTGGTCTAACCATTCTAAGGCAGAAGCAACTTGCGAAAAGGAGGAAGATTTACAAGCTGAGTTTCCAGAGCTGTTCGAGCAAGCTTTCTCTGAATCTGAGGGTCGACATTCTCCGTAAGGGGGAGGTTTGTGATATCCTCTATTTTGGCGTATGTTACTTGTATTTTGAAAATCCTAAAAGTAAAATAAAAGGGAATTGTTATATGCAAAACCCTAGTTTAGATTATTTTAAATTAGGTTTAAGCCAAAATCTTAGAAAACCTTTTAGGTAAATTCTGGAAAAATTCCAATAAATCTTAAAGGCCATCGTTTAGCCACTCTCCAAATTTCAGATCCAAAACCCAAGGCTAGCTCTGATTCCGTGAAGTGCTGTCGTTCTGCCGGGAACGCGTCAAACCCATAAAATAATGAGTAAACCTGGGAGAACCAAGCCCAAACTTTGAGGTGAGATTCTAGAGGCCCAAACTCGTGCTAAACCAGAAGCCCATGCCAAAATTCACGAATTTGTGAAATTACCAAATTTGGGAGAGTCTTAAACCTACTCGGATTAGAATTTGAGCCCAATTCAATGTATACCCACTTAAGGGCCTGTCCTAAGTCGACCACCACAGTATAAATACCTCCCAAGACCTCCTTTCAAGCCCACAACTCAAAAAACCCCTAGATCCAAACCCTAGCCAACGAAAGCCCTAGCTACCAAAATGTTTTCGAAGTATCTCTCCCTGTGCTTCGCCCAAACCCGAGTGTAGATGTCTTCAGTGTGTAGAGCTCGTAGAGACGGTCCAGATGCATATATGGATCGCAAGTCTTCATTCTGTAGAGCTCGTAGAGACGGTCCGTTGCCGTCAGCCACTTCCCGTGCGCCACGTGTCACCCCGCCGCCACGCGCGTCGCATCCGCCAACCAGATCGCACCATGTGTCGCCCGCGTGCGCAGCCACCCATCCGAGCCGTTCGGTTCGCTGGTTTTCCCTCGGTTAACCAAAATAAAACCGTTTTATTTAATTCTGGGATTTTCTATTTTCGCGAAACTTTCAAGAATTGTTTAGGGAGCATCCAAACTCCAAATTGGATGATTCTAGATCCATTAAATCCCATAAATAGCTGAAAATTTTATATATTTTATTGAGGTGCATGTTCTGTTGAAAATATTTCTATTCTTATGCATTTGCATCTACGTGTTGATCGTCCGTGTTCGCACTATTCGGGAGCCTTCCAGGAGCAGTTTCGAGGAGGACCCCAAGAATCGGAGTACTACCAAGGCAAAATGGATTGCATCTTGCTCTCCTATTTTGCAAAACTAACCGTTATTTGTTTTTATTTTTTTCTCTTTGCATGAAATGAAGGGAAGGGTTAGAATCCTATTATGTTCACACTGAGTCGTCTACCTTGTGAATTTTAGCCTATTTATTGCTGCCTCAGTATTTCCTAGGCCATTTTTGTGCATAGATGTTAGTGCTCGTGGGTTGTTAGTTGTTAGTTTATTCATTAGTTAACTAACTTGTGACTTGGCATGATTGGAGGTGCTGAGTTAATTAATAACCTAATCAACTAAAACCTATGTGGCGTGTGTTGATTAAAGATGGCAAGTCGGGTGGTTTTGTTGAATGAGGATTGTGGTGGGAGGTAGTCACCTTGGTATAAGGACCCTTGACGTGTGCTTATCTGGCCAAACCATACAGACGCAACCATAAGTGCTAGCTCTAGCATGTTGGCCAACATGTGCTAGTCCTGGCTCAGTAGTTAGGGAAAACTGTTAGCACATGATACTTTGGAAATATCGGGTTGCGGTCCATTGGCTCAAGAGGGGGACCCGAGTTGTCGAAATCTTAGAGGGGGTATCGTTGTTAACAGAAGGAACTAATGAATCGCCTTGTATCGTTACTTGGTCTAGGCTCCAAAGGAAGAGCTAAGACATAAAAGTACCACTAGGCTTATGGGTAAAGTGTGCTACACTCTGCAAAGGTTAAAACTATCGTGATAGCCGTTCCCACGGTCTTGGGAGGGGAGGAAGGTCATACAAGGTAGTCTCATGTGTTAGCATTATAACCTGATGAGCTGGTTTTGTTTGAGTTGTTCGAGGCTTGTGCAGTTCTGCAGAGGGGCTTTGGAAGCCGAGCTCTGTGTGTTTAGTTTGGGAATCTTATCATTATTAATTGTTCTACTAATTGATTTACAACACTTTATTTAATTTGACTAGAATAGGAGTTTATGCAAAATAACCATTTTGTTCTTTTTAATATCCTTACATTCGTTATAAGTATTCTTGTTGGGCAGTTGTGTACTCACTATACAAACCACGGATATATTTTTGTTCAGGAGAAGAATTGGGTCCGGTTTGCCTACAGGATCAGGAGGATTCTGTGCCGGATTTCGACATGGATTAGCTATCACTCAAGTGTTGGATTAGAGCACCGTCATGCTTTATTTCAGCTGCATTCATCTGGATTTCCGCATTTTGAACTATATTGTAGTCTTAATAAAATTATTGTAATAAGTGGTTATGCTACAATTATTGCATATTATTTTATTTTCTTAGTTAACTGTGATTAACTGATGATGTTCGACAATTGTCGCTCATGAGTTGCTAGCATTAATCTCTAGGACTAGCAACCGATCATGAGTGGATCCAGGTGAAGCCGGGATCACGACAAATAATGAGAGGCGGAGAGTTGTTGAGACTTGCGAAGTGACCTTTGATGAGGCTCACTACAGGAATCCGAACTGCTAACGTCAGACCTAAGCAGACCGGTGTAAACAAACCAGTTATTTTCGTCGGTTTGATCCGGCCAACATATATAAATTTTTTATTTACGTCGGCTTATATGGGCCGACGTAAACACTTGTGAAGGCCCACCACCGTCGTTGTTTTAACTAGCTCCACACCACCGCTGCCACAACAATATTGCGCCCTACCGCCTCCCCACCACCACGCCGGCCCCCGCCAACCCGCCGCTGCCACAATCTTGCGCCCTACCGTCCCCCACCACGCCGGCCCCCGCCAACTCACTGCTAGCACACCTCGCCACCCAGACGCCGCCGCGCCATCAGCCCTGCCACCGCACCATCACCCCCTCCGCCACGCTGCCACAGCCCTGCTCGACCCTCAGCACACCCGCCACCACACCACGCCACTCTCTGCCGCCAGCGCTGCCGCCATCCAGCCCACCCCTCACCGCACCCGCCACCGCGCCACCATGTCAAAGCAACAGGCCCCCTTGCTGACCGCCTCCGCCTCCACCACGGTGGCTTTGAGGTCGACAATAGATTCGCTTCCTCTGAATTCCATCCCCGTGCTCCTCCTACTGCTATCTGCTTGTGCTTGGCCATATGGATTTCCATGGCTTTCGTATAGTACCCATTGCTGTTATGACATGATTGATGTGAATGCACATGGCACCGCAACGAAACTTGATGGTTAAAGATCTACTGACACAAAACTATCAAAATAGGCTATCCATCCTATTAGTGAAGATAGATATATATCCAGTTAACTGGTTATTGTCCAAAGTGGAAGTATTGTGTTTAAAATAAAATTTGGTTGTGGGTGATCAGGGTGTGATGTGGCCAAAATAAATGGCTTGCGACTGAGCAGGGTTCTTATTGGATGAAAATGTTTAATTGTCCTGAAATCCAACTAATGTATCAAGAATAAAAGTGCAATGGTAGCACAAATGTAAAACTCTTTTGTGATGTGGTTGGCACTAGAGATAAATACTTACCGGAAAGTTATCATAAACAAGGTTATTCCCACTTTTTTATATGTTTTAAATCATTATATTCTGATTTCATTTAACTTGACGATGATATTTCGTATTTCTTTGTCACACTTCTACAACTCATAAAATGCCGAGTGGGTGCAAGATTCCACAATTGTGACATATCACAAAATTTTTGCTTGTAAATAGGTATATATGTTTCTTTCCATTAATTCTGAATCCTGATTTTATGATTAACCATTGCGCAATGGTAGAGTGCTACATGCGCAGGACTGTGTTCCTTGTGTTTCTTTTTCCTCTTTGGTATTGACCTTTTCGTTTTTCACCAATAAATTGTAATGTTGTGTGAAGAGAGAGTTGACATCAGAGCACAGGAAATTAAATATGTTTCAATATATTTTATCGCTTTGTTGTGATGGTTTACATATGTTCAATAACATACTTTTTGAAACATAAGTCAACCCAACCTATATGTTACCCGTTTGGGAGCGATATTGATCACATTGAATTGTGATGTATTGCTCTCGAATTGTCCACGCTATTGGACAGCCTAGGGAAGGACGGGTTAGCATGGTTTGTCGTGGCAAGTGGTATGATCTATAGGGAATTTTAGCTGCGTAATTGCGTTGTTCTCCGATGCCTAAGTATCATGCGTGCATTTGGAAAACAACGGGGTTACACAGCCGAAAGTTCGTTCAAATCGTACCACATGCCACAACAAACCGTGCTAACTCATTCATCCCTCGATGAGTTTAAGACCTAACTTTTCCTAGAACACATGTTAGGATATGATTAACCCACTTTCATGTATTGTTGCATTTTGTATTAACAAAGATGGCTGAAGACTATAGATGGATGTACGATGGTTGGGATAATGGTATGAATCATACTTAAGAATGGAAAGTTAACACACAAAGTTTCCTGGATAAGGTTTTCTCCTTAGTTCCTCCTGGCGGGGTAGCAAAGTGTTCATGTGTTAAGTGTCATCTTTTTGCCCGAGTAACAAAGTCCATTATGGTCGGCAGCCTATGCAAATTTGGCTTCTTGCCGAATTACCTCACATGGTATGAACATGGTGAGTCACGGGTGGTAGATATCTCTGATGAAGATGTTACTACTGATAGAGTGGATGATAATGCATGAGATGGTTCAGGACTTGGGTCGGCAATTTCAGAATGCTCCGGAGGATGAATCTGTGCGTCATGAGGATGCGCCAACCATTGTAGCCAAGAAATTCTTTAGGCTCTTAGATGCTACAGATAAGCCTTTCAAAGTATGTGAATATAAAATCAAAGTATGGCTTCTCTCAAGGGTGTTACAACAATTTGGTTAAATTGATTTGTGATGTCATCCCAGAAAACAACAACTTGCCAAAAGATATGTACTACTCGAAGAAGATTTTGACTGGTCTAGGGATGCCTTATGAGAAGATAGATGCGCGCGTTAACAATTGTATGTTATTGTGGAAGAGTAATGCTGTGAAGAAAAACTGTTTAGTTTGTCAGAAGTCTATATTTGTACAAACAATTGATATAGAGGGGAATGTAGTGACAAGTGATACACTAATGAAGGTTTTACGTTTCTTTCCTGTAAAACCGAGGCTACAACGATTGTACCTATATGAGGAGACTACCCAACACACGAGTTGGCATAAGGAAGGCATGCGTTTCAGCAAAGATTTTATATGTCATCCATCCGATGGCGAGGCATAGAAGATTTTAGATTGACATGACGAAGATTTTGTCAAAGACCCAAAAAATGTTCGGATCGGATTAACGACCGATGGGTTCTCTTCGTTCAACATGAATGTTGCGTCATACTCATGTTGGCACGTGTTCTCAATTAATTACAATCTTCTACCTTCGATGTGCATGAAAAACGAATATGTGTTCTTATCCCTTGTCATACCGGGGTTAGAGCATCCTGAAAAGCAATTAAATATCTTTATGCAAACTTTGATCGAGCAGCTTATGCAGTTGTGGACAGGAGTTATAACTTATGATAAGAGTAGAAAACAAAACTTTAACATGTGTGTTGCCTATCTTTGTTCCATTCATGATTTTCCTTCATATGGCATGTTTTAGGGATGGAGTATACATGGCTGAATGTCTTGTCCAATATGCATGAATGACACTGATGCATTCTGTTTGAAACATGGCCGCAACTTTTGTTTCTTCGATTTTCACCGTCGTTTCTTGCCTCCTCATGAATTCAGGATACAGAGAAACGCCTTTCATAAAGACACAATAATCACATAGAACCCACCCAAATGTTTGATAGGATCTGAGATTGTAAACTGGCATCGCCGGCTAATTCCTACGAAAGATGGTTTTGAAGGGTTTAAACAGTCACACAACCAGACTCACATATATAGTATCTGGTGTTTGCCCTATGAAACGCCTCTGATCCTAGCACACAACGTCCTCTATGTTGTTGAAAGTATTATCAGCATGTGTTTTTATTTTAGAGACAAGACTAAAGATAATGTGGTAGCTCGAAAAGACATGGCTGATATTTGCAATCGACCCTCCCTTGAGGTGAGAGAGGACCCAACAGGGAAACAAGGCAAGCCATGTGCCCTTACTGTCTTAGGAGCTCTGAAAAAGGAAGTCTTATTGTGGATGAAACATATCAAATTTCCTAATGGTTATGTAGCAAACCTAAAATGTGCGGTCAGCATCGAGGCAGGTAAACTAAATGGCCTGAAAAGTCATGATTATCATGTAATCATGGACAGACTAGTTCCATCAAACTGAGGCTTCCGAAGGGGCTTGCGTGACTATTCGCTTGCCACCTAGCTTCAGGGACATAGGCGAATACCGTAGCAAGCGGGCGAGCTCCGTGACTCCGTAGATCCCACTCAAAGACCGCAAAACGAGAGATGGCGTTCGACGAAAGTTGGCAAAGTTGGGCTTCGTAAAGGCCCAACACTTCACCAACTAGATGAACTGACATGATCCGAAGACCCAAATCGAACTGGCTGATGAAGGTGATGACTGGGCGGCGACGGTGAGGAGGCATTTGTGGGACATGGAGGACGATGAGATTGCCGGAAAAATAGCGGATGCACTGACGGCGAGAGTGAATATGCCAGAGACGAGCGTGAGCGCAGTGACGAGAAGAACAAATTTGGCGGCGACTAGCGTGGGCGCAGCAGCGACGAGCGCGACAAGGATGGGTGCTGCAGCAACAAGTGAGAGTGCTCCAGTGGCGAGTGAGAGTGCTCCGGTGACGAGTACGGCGGCGGCGACGGAGACGAAAACTGCTAGAAACGGTGGAGAAATTTTGGAAACTAAACTGGCACGATAGGGAAAGTTGAAACAACACACAAGCCACCCCATTAACTGGCACGATAGACAAGACGAGCAGATGCGTGCCACATGGAAGGAGGGGCGGCCGTGATTTAGTAAGTTTGTGGTAGAAGGGGGAGGGGCCAGAAGAATCGGCCAGGCACCACGGCGAGGTGGCGGCATGACCGTAAAGGGCTCTTGTTGTAGAAGAGCCCCCTATTTTCTCAATAAGCATGGGCTTGGAATCTCCAATATGTTCACCGAAGGTGTGACGAAGCAGCCCCAGGAGCCGCCCCCTTCCTCGTCCCTGAAGACAGCTGAGTCTTTTGGGTGGCCGGAGGGGAACCCGAATGATGGAGCCGAAGATGGCCAAGAGAGGACGCCATGGAGCCCTGTACACAAGCAAGACAGAGCAAAGCCCGAAGACCTCAAGGTAGCCAGAGCCTTCAGGGGACGAATGTCGAGCTAGGAGGCCAGTCCCAAAGATATCTCTTGTCTTCAGCAGGCAGGTGTGAGGCGGATAGCGCTTGGGCCCAAGGCACCCCTGCGGGGCATCCATGGGCCCAAGGGTATTAGGGTTCCAGGGTAGTTAGGTTATTACTATGTGCTCGGAGAGAAAGCAATCATGTAAATACCATTAATCTAAGATCAACGGTCTGGAGGGCATAGGCAAAAGCGTCCTTTCGCATTATTATTGTAAACAACCTAAGCCCCTTTCTCTGCTATAAATAAAGGAGACCTCCCACAGGGGAGGATTTTTCTACCATACGCATTCTCTAGATCTAGATACAAGAATCCTAGCGTCCTCTTCAGCACCATGGGGAGGCGCTCTCTTTTCTGCCGGCAAGGTTCTCTCGACGGCAGTCAGCGTTGTCCGCGGAGATTGGGCTGACAAGCTATGGTTCCAAAGAAAAAGACGGCAAACAACACCAAAAGTGGAGGCGTGGCAGGAGAAACGACCAGAGGTGCATGCGTGGCCGGTAAGCGAGTGGAAGCGTGGCCGGAGAAGAAATCAAAGGCTTGGCCGCATAAACCAGAGGCAGGGCTAGAGGTGTGGAGGAAACACTCGGAGATCCTTCGACCGGAAGACCGGAGACAAGCCAAAGAGGACAAGCGCTGGTGGAATAAACACTACAGCAAGACCCATCCACCAACCAGAAGGTCAAGAAGGCGCTCCCTTTTCTGTCGGCGTCTCGGCGAGGTTCTCTCGACGACTACTCAGATACAGAGAGAGAGACTAGGGACAAATCAATACTCCAATTTCCATATGAATATACAAGATGAACATACTCCAAGCTTGAATATTTTGCTATCTAAAATATACTCCAAGCTCTGAACATACACAACAACAATGGAGTACAAGCTCTGAAATTTCTAAATCTGTAATTACATACTCGCAATGGAGTACAAGCTCTGAAATTTCTAAACCTGAACTTGTGCGTCAGTCCACTAAAGCTCCGAGTTATAGGAACTCTGAGTTTCAGAGCCCCTTCTTTACAACTTATTTTATTAATAAGTGACCAACTTATTTGGACCATACATGTCTTGCATGGTCAAAATAAGCTGGCCATTTATAAGTTTGATAAGTTCAAAAGAATGGACCCTCTGTTCCTTCTTCAGGAGATCAAGAATCCAGCAAACCATTCCATGCGTGTCATGAACATCAAGGGCCATATGCTCCAAAAGTTAACTTATGAAGATTCATTATGCCGGTTGATGCCTCTTCGGCTAGAACCCTCTCTCTTGAGTTGGGCTGATCTCCTAGCTAAAGCTTGCACCTTCTGCGCCTTCAATCTCTCAAAATTTCTAATGCCTCTACTCCGCCCATTACATGTATTATCTGTGCCAAAAGTTAAATTTCACAAAAGCATACCGATAAACGAGACAGACAATGCAAATTGCATGGAAATTTATTACATTTAGTGTTGACGACCGCATTACCCTACATGTTTAAGGGGTTAAAAATTTGAAATGGTTGAAGAAGGAATGAATGATCTTTGGAGATAAAGTGGGGAGTGGATTTGGAGAGGACAATCAGGGATGGCATGGTGGCGTCGTCAATGCCACCCTAGACGATGATGCTGCAGCCGGTGCTCCGGTGGATGAGTTGTCCATGGGCATCCTTGCGCCGTGGTCATAGCAGTCGCTGCTCAGCTTCGGCCGGCGCTGCCACAGGAGAGAGAGACATGGAGGGAGGTGGGGTCGAAGGCAGCACGCGCGAGGGCGGGAGTATAATACCTTTTTTTAAACTATTTTCTATTTTTCTCCACTTGGATTGACAAAATTACCCTTTGATCAAAACACTGAATTACAGCCCTCTGTCGTATGATTTTTGAATTTGGACAAAATTTGATATTGTCATGAAAATACATTGTTTACATCAAAATTGTCATACTTCAAAATTTTGAATTTGACCGAATTTGATATTTTCAAAATTTGGGCAAAATTTAGTTTTTTGAAATTTGGCCAAGTTCAAAATTTTAAAATGTAACATTTTTCAAATCTGGTTGAAATTTGAAATCTGGTAGAGTTTGAAATTTTTTCTCTCATGCCTGCTCGAAAATCGCCTGCTCGAAAATCACTAGATAGTAGTCACGCTGGTTAAAAAGGGTAAATCAACAATAAATTGCGAAAAATAGGAAGAATGTCACAGAGATCACAAATTCACGTGTCCGGTGTTATACGTGTCAAGGCAGCCGAATTTAATGTCATTTGAAACAAGGCATTTGAATTGATTGTTACTCAAGTCAATCTCCCCACGACAGCGGCAGTGGAGGACGAGATGTCCGGTGTTACGGCGGAGGCATTGGAGGCAGGGGCAAAAACGGGAGACCACATCAGCCTAGGACTGCTTCGAACTGCCAACGACAAACATTAATAATCCATTTGCTTTGAAATGCCGGCGAAAAAAACGGAGGGAGTATTATGTAGTAGCGGGCTTTGGGCTTTTAGAATCCATTTGCTCTGGTATTTCCTCTTCCTTCACATTGCCATATTGCACTAGTTGTCTTGCCAGTCTTACCATGCCAAAATCTTTACCCTACTATTGTTTGATCACCTTGCCTTGCTTGCCTTGCCAACTATCTTGCCTATCCGACCTGTTGCCATACATGAGGAGTAGTAATCAGTTTCTTTTATTTAGAATATAAAAAATTTGCATAATGAAAAATACCAAAAATATTTTCTTAATTAATAACTCCCCACTAATTGCATAGGTTTATGTCTATACCCTATGGAGATGATGAATAGTTGCTAACTTCATTTTGTAAGTGCCTTGTTTATACATGAATATCTTGCTTGAAATTTGCGTTCATCGGTTCAATTGTGATTCAATCTAGACCTCATTACTTGGAGCGAAAATTTAAACCAAGTCTAGGTTGTTGTGATTGTGATATAGCAAAGATGCAAGAGTATTCCTCGTACTCCTACTAAATTACTATCTCAAAGATTTCTTTTTGCAAATTCAAAAAAAAAGTTTCTCAATGGTTATGAAATACCCACCAAAGCCAAATATTTTTCACGATGAAAACTACAAAAGCTCCCTATTGTTGTAGTGAGTGTTGTCAAAACTTTATTCCTTATGAAGAAGTGCCACTCATAACTGAGCATATTTCTTTCGCGTACCCCTTGACATGCTAGCCTCTCTTGTCTGGTTATGCTGAATTTCACACTAGGTTCAAGCAACCATCTTCGCTAGGCATTCCACCCAAACAAAACCCATATCTCATCCTGAGTATCCTAGCCTTTCCTAATGTTCCATAGAAATACTCCAAACTCATCTATATCCCTTTTCAAAATAACGAAAAAAAAGGAGAGATTGGTACGAGTGTTCACGGTCGAAAGCTTGTGTCCCTGGCCTACACCCTGCTCGAGAAGCAGAGGGCTCGGACGGAGGCCTTCGTCGCCCAATGGTAGCGACTGTAACGAAGCCACCGGACAGTTGTCGATGGCAGCGCCTGAGACTGGTTGTTTGGTGGTACTAAAACATACCCTTTTCTCCCTTCTTTCCTCCATATATAGATGGCGCATAGCACCTTACAACTCACACCAGACACTAGATCCACAATTTAGGGAAAATAATAACTCACAAATTAAATGCATTAATGCCTACTAATACCCCCAATCCTCCTGGCTAAACTGGTGCCCCAGATCCAGATCTAGCCGCCCCCTCCTTTCTCTTCCTATAGTAGACCCGATCAATGGGCTGGCCCAATGGCGGCCTATCAGAGATATATCAAGAAAAAAGGATAGCTCCAAGTCTCCTAAGAAAACAATTTCAAGGGATGTTTCAATAAAGGAGTTCAATAAGGACCATTCTTCCCAAACACAAGATCCGACATGTTGGACTCATTAGTACCACACATCCTTGCACTTGTGTTAAGCTTCAATCTTTTGGCGTAAGTTCATTCTCTCCCCCACCTCTGAACATGATTTCTCTCATGGTCGGAATTTGAGGTGAGACAATCTTCACTAGAACTAGGTTTTGACTTAACAAAGTATGCAACATAGGTCAGCCCGTCTTACCCTACCTAAAGTGTAGGAAAAAGATAGGCTAAGAAGCCTGATGAGGATAGAAATACCACATGAGTGACTAGAGATTACCATTTGAGGAAACTTGGGCTTTATTTGAAATCTTTTCAAAATACTTCGATGTTGTTTCCCAAACGGGTTTGAGTTCGATGAGATCTTATCAAAGCTGTTTATTCTCTCAACCGCTAAAGATAAGGTGAAAATCTCCATAAGTTTGAGAGAAAGAAAGAGTACCTTTTTTTATGAGAAACCACGGTGGGAAGGTCCCACAATGGACTATATTACATTACACATTTACAAAGAGTTGGGATGACAAAAGAGACCCTACAGGTCATCAACTGTCAGAATCCAAAGTCTTAAAAGTTCTTTAACATCAGCCTTCAAACGAAACAAAAGCAAATGGAGATCCTCAAAAAAAAATCCTACACCAATAAGAGGGAGAAAGGTGTGCCCCATCAAAGATAGTTTTGTTCCAAAGACTCCAAAGAGCATAAATGATGATCACAGTAGCAAATGCTGAATCAAGAGCACTTAATAAGCTCATCAAGATAGATGACAAATTCTGTTGGCAAAAAGAAGAAAGTCCAGTAATTATCAGCCGCCAACATTGCATAGCAAACAGGCATTGAAAGAATAGATGTACTGCTGTCTCCTCAATCCGCAAAGCACACAGGGAGCAATGATAATTGTCCAGGTGAAAACCCTTTCTATTCAACACATTTTTTGTATTTATCCGATCCATCAAAAGTAGCCATGCAAAAACTTTCCTCTTCAATATGCATTTGGATTTCTATAGATTCAGACAAAAAGCATCTTGATCTAAAGCAAGAAAGTGATGACTATAGAAGTCCTTTGATTTTATAAACTTCTGACCCCCGACGATAACTCCTAGAATTTTACTGAGCCATATTAACTGAAAGTTCTTCTACAATTACCATAAGCTGAAGCCATTCCTCATATGCTTGGACATACAGAGGCAAGTGGAAGTGAAAGTTTAACAAGGGAGCTTGAAGCATTGAAACAACTGAACAATTTTCATCCTTAGCATAACTTAAAACATGAGGAAACTTATGACTAAAAAGATAGCCATCAAACAAGTCTCTCCACCGGAGTACTAAGGAACCAACCCTCACTTTGGCTTGGGAAATACCTCTGTAGATGGTATTTAAATTCATTATCTGCTTCCACCAAAAGGAGCCCCTAGGTTGTACGACATGTGTAACCTGATTTCCATAATGAACTGCCCAAATAAGCTTAACCCAAGGATCATCATGGAAATTATAGAATTTGTGAAGATGCTTGAGGTGTAAAGATTAATTCTGCAACTTAATGTTAATAACACCTAAGCCTCCCTTAAGATTAGACCTGAAAACCATTTGCCAAGAAGCCAATGCCTTACCCTGCACTGTAAGGTTAGAATTACCTCTCCACAGGCAAAGCTTCCTGATTTTATCAATCTGTTTAATCACACCTTATGGCAGCTATAAAATCGACATGAAATTACATTGGTAATGCAGAAAGCACTGCATTTACCAATATCAGCCTACCACCAAGTGAAAGGAAAGGTGTACTACAGCTTAATCTGCTCTGCACCCTCAGAATGACAGGAAAAAAAATCCTAAACTGAAGGCTTAACAAAACTCAAAGGCAAGCCCAAGTAAGAGAAATGCCAGGAACCAACTGGACAGCCAAAAGTGGAAGCTATGATTTCCATTTTCTCTGAAACATTAATAGGGGCCATGAAAGATTTATGGAAATTTATATCCAGACCAGTAGATGCAAAGAAAGATTGTAGGAGACCTCTTAGGCAAAAGAGTTGTCTTGCACAAGCTGGCATAACAATCATAGTGTCAGCAACATATTGGATGACAGGGAATTCTGAAGAGGATGGATCATCCACTGGTAATGAAAGGATTTGCCTATCTAGGGCTTTATACAATATACTTTGTAAAAGATCAGCTTCCAAAACAAACAAAAGTGGAGAGAGGGGATCTCCCTGACGAACACCTCTTTTACATTTAAACTGCAAACCTAGAACTCCATTGAGTAAGAAATAGGAAGATGCAGAAGTGAAAGGAGCCTTAACCCACCTTAGCCATTTTTCAGGGAATCTTTTTTCCTGTAAGACAGACAATATTGCTTGATATTCAATAGTACCAAAAGCCTTTGAAAACTCTAATTTGATGATAACAATTTGTTTCTGGCTAGCTTTGCAAAGGTTAATAAACCCATAGCACCAACCCTTTTATAGATCAGGTCAGTGAAAACTTGAAGAGATGATGATTTGCTGCTCTCAACATTAGTCCTCACTAAAATGCCACTTTGGCCCACTGTCATACATACGGATGGTCCCATTTGTAATACACAAAAGTGGCATACTTAGCAAACTACACATGTTGAGAGTAGCAAATCATCAATTATTTCCTAAAAACTAATTGCAACATGTTGGCAGAATCGTGGTAATAAGTTTCAGAACACAATTCAAAAGTGAAATTGGTCTAAAATCATCCGCTGTCTTTGGATTATGATTTTTTGGATCTAATGTGATGAAGGAATCATTTATGCTCTGGAGATTGAGGTTGCCATTATGAAATTCCTGAAAAATATGATAGAAGTCCTGCTTGATTATCAGCCAACATCTTTTAATGAAGAAGTCATTGAATCCATCTGGATCTGGAGACTTTTTTTTAGCAAAGGTCAGGAGAGATGCCATCTATTGATCAAAAGAAAAACATTTTACAAAGTTAGGGGTTTTAAAGCCTTCCCCCCAGAGGGCGCACAAAGAATTAAGAGATTACAAAAATGCACTCATGCGATTGCTCATAGCCGCAGGTAATCTAGAAGTTGTCAAAAGACAACATCCGGTGGTCGTTCTGATAAGCGAAAAACACGGTTATTTTTCTCGAGCCAGAGATTCCAAATGGTGCTGATGGCAATGGAAAGAGTCGCTTTTGGGTTGGCACCCTAGGCGACATCGATTTCCCACCAAAGCGGCAGCTCGGATTTCCATTGCCAGTGTGACGTATCCAGTGAGGAAAGTAGGCGCGTCCAGATGAAGTAGCTGAAGTTGCATTCCATGAAGAGGTGCTTTTGAGTTTCAAGGTTCCTCAGACAGAGGGGGCATAAGTAAGTGTTGGGAAGTTGCGTTCGTAAGGGTGCATCGGCTGTCCATATATATCCTCCTGGCCAGAATCAACCAGACAAAAAACTTGCACTTGGATGGGGCCAAGATCTGCCAGGCCCTACGCTGCGGGGAGATTGTGCAATGCCAATAAACTGCATGTTGTAGGCAGTTTTCACGGAGAAGCGTCCGTCCGTGGAAAAACACCAGATGATAAGATCAACTTCGAGCTACGTCAACGACACCTGAGCGAGGCGGAGGAGTAGCTGAACGAATTCAGTCATGAGAGAGGGATCCATAGTACTCCTCAGGTCGATTAGCAAGTTGTTGTTCTCAAGTGCCGCCATGACACTTCACCCTTTTCTGGTGGATGCCAGGAAGAGCCGCGGCACCATTTCCTTTGGCGACGAGCCACCAAGCCAACTATCCTCCCAGTAGGAAAGCGAGGCCCCATTCCGAAGCGTAACTAAGCATCTGGCGTGAAGGAGAGTTGTATCAGCCTCTGTGGGAGGTTCTAGTGAGCCAACCCAAGGCCGAGAGTGCGACGTCTTGTTAAGCCACAGCCAGCGTAGCCGAAGGGCCCGCCGAAGCGGGACAAGTCCAATACTCCAAGGCCCCCAAGCTTGGTAGGCAGCGGACCAAGCCCCAGTTGACCTTGGGTGGAACCCCCAGGGTAGCAGATCCGCTACAAAGCCATTATTTTCTTATCTGGTTAATTTTCTTAATGATCGAGGTTGCGGGGGTGATGACGGAGAGGACATAGGTTGGCAGGGTAAGCCTCCTCCCTTAGAGATGAGAGGACCCCTTCAACCTGCTTGCCGACTTTTGACATTGTCGATGAGGGGCTGGAAGTGAACGTGTCATAGTCTTCGGATGGAAAGTGGGATGCTTAGATATTTAATGGGGAAGAACACCCTTTTGGCTGGAAAGTCATGCAGGATGGTGTCAAGGTCCAGAGTGTTGCATCTGATGGGGAGAACCTGGGAATTAGAAAAGTTTCTTCGAAGGAGATGTTGCCGAACACTTGAAGGATGCAGGCCAAGGTGGAGACATCAGTCTGGGTCTGCTTTAAGAAGATGGCGGTGTCATCAGTGGATAGTGAGACCCGACAGTTATCTTGGAGGCCGCGGATTGGCGAGAGGGCACCCTCGCTAGTGGCCCGTTGGAGAAGGGTCACCAACGGTTCAATGGCGAGGCCGAATAAGAGGGGCGAGAGCGAGTCCCCTTGTTGCAGGCCTTTGGTATGGTGGATGATGTCAATGGGACACCCGTTGAGAAGGACCCTTAAGGAAGTAGATGCGAGGGTCAGCGAAATCCAGTCTAGCCAACAAGGGCCAACGCCGCGTGCGCGAAGATTATCGAGGAGGTAGGCCCAGGACACCGAATCAAAGGCTTTTTTAGGTCCAATTTAAGGAATAGGGCTGGCATGCTGGAGAGGTGAAGAGTTTTGTCGCAACCCTGGACTAGGAGGAAGTTATCTTGGATGTGTCTTTTTTGATGAACATACTTTGGCAGGGTGAGATGAGCCCATCCTTGAAGCCAGCCACGAAGAGAGGATTTTGGTGAAGAGCATCCCCAAACTGTTTTTATGACTGTTGGGGCGGTAGTCCGAGGGACGAGCTAGGTCGTCTTTCTTCGGCAGAAGAATGATGTGGGTGCAGTTTAGGGGATGGAAGCTGGGGGGATCAAGGCTAAATAGGCATTGCAGCGCTCCAAGCAGGCCGAAAAATATGTGATCCTAGCAAACCTTGCAGAATTCCCATGTAAATCCATTCGGTCCAGGGGCCTTCTCATTCAGAAGGAAGCAGATAATCTGCTTGAGCTCATCGAGCGAGAGGGGGTCCTCAAGGGATGAGAGATCCAAAGAAGGCAGGCCCAGGAAGTTCGAGTTGAGGGATCTTCTCGTTGGAACCAATTTTTGGGTCACGTCTTCCCTGAAAATGGAGCTGAAGTGAGAATGTAGGACGCCGACCTTGTCTGCGAATTCAGTGTGAGTTCTTGAGGGGCTTTGTAAGGATTGAATGTGATTCTTATGGCGCTGGCTGTTCGCCTTGATGTGAAAGTAACGTGTGTTGGCATCTCCCAGCTTGAGCCAACAGAGTCGGGATTGCTGCTTCCACATTATTTTGTCGATAGCACTCAGCGCGAGCATATGATTTTTTAACAAGCGGTGCAGGTCGAGCTTACCTTGAGATAACGATCGAGATGCCATGGCCATGTCAAAAAGGCGGATAACCTTAGAGGCGACCGCCAGCTGGAACCTGGTATATCCGATATGCGTACGGTTCCAGGTGCGCAGGACGGAGGCCGTGCGAGAGAGCTTCAGCTTGAAACGAAGTAAGGGGAGGGTGGGCATATTATTTTTTTTCTACCCAGGCTTCCTGAACAACCTCCGAGAAGCCTGGCATCTTTGTCTAGAAGGATTCAAATCGAAAGCGTCTAGACGGGCGGGGCGTCGACTTGGCGGTAAGTAGGAGGGGGTAGTGGTCCGAGGCAGTGGAGGAGAGCGGAAGTAGTGAGAATGTCGGAAAGATCATTTCCCAATAGGGGTTGCAGAATGCTCTATCAAGTCTCACGAGGGTTGGCCTGGACTGCTCGTTGCTCCTGGTGAAACGACATCCGGAGAGGTGGATCTCTTTCATTATGGAGTTGTCGAGGGTTTGCCTCAAGCGAGTCATGAGCCGACAGTAGAGGTTTAGATTGTTCTTGTCATTGGCTTTGTAGATCATATTGAACTCGCCGAGGATTAGCCATGGGGAAGGAAAGAAGTTGCCGATGGTTTCAACTTCCTCTCAGAATCACTCATTGGGCCGTAAACGGTGGTTATGGCCCAGCTTGATTGGCCATCCAAGTGGGTTATCATCACGGAGACGGAGTCTTGTAGGATGAGTGGGTCGGAAGAGTTGGAGAAGGGAGTCATCCCAGAATAGGAGATCCCACCCCTAGAGCCTGTTGAAGGGAGTTGTAGGCAGCCCCTTAGCCTGTGACCGCAGATCTCCATGAGGGTCTGGTGGCAGGAGACGGAGAGTTTGAATTCTTGAATCGCTAGGATGGAGGGGGAGTGATCTCGTACTCGGGCGGTCATGACGTCCCGCTTTGCCGCGGAGTGGAGTCCGTGAGTGTTCCAGTTGAGGATCTTCATTGGGCAAAACGGAGGCAAGCACTGGAATGAGGTACTCAAGCTGGGTTGTTGAAAACACCTAGGTGGAGCCATGGTACACCGCGCGCAGGCGGTTCCACTGGACAGGTAGATCGGAACCCACGCGGGGGGACTAACCGGGGATGCATCGCACGCAGACGGTTCAAGCAAGTAAGAAGAGGTAAATGCCACACGCAGGAGGCAAAGGGGGCATTGGCCCGACCTACCACTCGCTGGTGGATGAAACACTAAAGCTACGGCCACATGCAGGTGGCGGGGATGATACAAGCCCACACGTGGGTGAAAAAAGCCGAAGGGTGCACTAATCATCGGGGAGGTTAGACACTGGAGGCGGGGGTCAGGGGAGCGAGACTATGAGGCTACCATGCACTCGTCACCCGCATCCGGACCGATGGAGGAAAGGTCCAGGGCAGGGTGGGCAAGTCCACACACGTCAACCACTGCGGCGAGTGTGTTGTCATCAAGCAAGCCGGTGGCGAACAGGGACTACAGCTGAGCAACGGGGTCGTCCACGGATGGGGAGTGAGGGATGCCCAATTTTCCAGCATGGAGGCCCTGTTCCCTACGGATGGTGGGACAAAGGGGGACCAACCAGCAGCAGACGACGGCCTCCTGGAAGCCAAACTAGAACTACGGTGAATAGGGGTGGTACGCTTAGGGTGCGAGCGTCTAAGTGGAGGTGAAGGGATCAACTGGGTGGGGGCAACCACAGTGGCCCTAGAGAGGAGAGACTGTGCCGGGGTGAGCGGTTCCAACTCAGCCTCTAGGGACATAGGGTCAAACGCGTTCACCTTAGCGGGAGCAAAGTGAAGTGGGTCAAGGCAAAGGTGGTCCAACATGCCAACAACAGGGCAAGGCCCCAAGGATATGGGCCGGCCACAGCCTGCCGAGCCCCTCGAAAGGACGGGAGGCCCAGCACGCAAGAACTAGGCGTGAGGCTCAGTGCAACATTGACGAGCGGGGTGCAATAGTGGGACGAAACAGTGGCGGGGGCAGAGGCAAGGCCTTGGACGGGCCTTGGCGCGGCAAGGCTTCCAGGCTACGGCATTAATCAGCGCATAGGTGTGCACGTGGGAAGCTGAAGGGCGGGCGAGGCAGAATCGCACCCCCGGAGGTGATTGGCCGCACGGGGGAATCCGATCGTTGGGCAAGGCACACTGTCTTAGTCATTGAGGCCACATCGGTGGTCAGCGCTACCACGTCTTTAGTGGCCACATCGCCCTTTATCGTGGCCACGGCACGGACGGCGATGGACGGACGAGCCGACAAGGCTTGCTGGAGCAGACGACTTTGGAATTGCCACCGGAGAATGCAGTGCCGCCAGGCTGGGAGGCGGCGGAGGAGGCGCGGTTGTCGCTGAAGCCGGGGATGAGCGAAGGCGGGGTGAGCGCGTGCGGGACCACGAACGCGACTGGCCCGAACTAGTAGGGGTGCTCGAGCTCGAGGGTGAGCGACAAGGAGAACGTATCTGAGGTTTCCACCATTGGAGAATGCGTCTAAGGTTGCCACCATTGGAGAACGCGTCCGGCGCGAGGCTTGGCGACAATGGTGGGACGAAGAGCAAGTGGGCTCCTGAATGCCTAAAGTCGAGGACGAGTTTAAGGTTGCCACCATTGGAGATTTTCCATGCCTATGATGGTGGGAGGGAGCGACGGCGCGCACCGGAGAAGCATACTCGCTGTGTCACTGCCATCGTTGTTCCATCGGCGAGGCACAACTAGGGAAGGACATGCGATGGGCAGCTCGACCACGACCGGAGGGGGGACATTGTCGGGGTAGCCCAACCTCCAGAGATGGGGGACGACGACTGGAGCCCCTCCGCCGACACGAGCTGTAATCACAGTGAAATCCTCGACTGTATCCACATGGAGAAGGAGACGGTGGACAGAAGCTCTCGGAGGTCTTGGCCTAGGCACGCCGGCGAGCCGAGCAGGGCCGTCGTCATTGGTGCGGTAAGTCTCCATGTAGTGGAAAGGCTCAACAATCTCAAGCTCCACCTCAAGGGGGGTGGCAACCGGGTCGCAAGTCCACACCCAAACATGGAACGTGGAGGTGTCTAGGTGAAAGCAGGTGGAGTCGTCGACGATGTCGAGGCGGCCAGTTCTGACGAAGATGCGATCGATGATGTCGGAGGACCACGCGTGGAGGGGGAGACCCTCGATGAAGACGAGGACCTCGTACCGCACGATGGCCAGCACTCCCTCGGTGAACCTCACAAGTGCCGGCCACTAGAGCGAAACGACTGGCGAGCCACGAGCCAGGCTTGCTCCGGTAGCGTGAGTCTCGCAAGAAACCGCAGGTGCGCGAGGTGGGTTACCCAGATGTCATTCAACGGGATGTCTGTGTAGATGGAAGTTGGAGCTAGTAGGATGTGGAAGTTGTAGCTGCTTGCCAAGCTTGCAGCCAATACGGGAGGTCAGGAAGGTATCACCAGAGACCTTCCCAAGTACACCACGACTAACTAAAGAAGATAGACGGGACCCACACATGTGCCCTAATCGATGATGATATTGAGAAAAACCAGTGGAGGCGGCGGTAGTGAAGGCAGTGGCATCAATGGAAGTATACGACTGGCTGCTGGAGACGGTAGAGGCGGAAGCGGAGGGAAGGCGAAGCCAATCGAGCTCCCAAAGACACGGGGAGTCACGGAACCAGTGGCCAGTGCTAAGAAGATTCCGTGTAGTGCGATCCTGAATGGAACAATGATTAGATTCAAGTATAACACGACAATGGTGGTCAGTAAGCTAACCAGCAGAAATAAGCTGCATATCAAGAGAAGGGGCATGCAAAACAGATGGAACATAAAGGATGATGTATGAAGAGTGCCTTGATCAGTAACAGGAAAACGTGTGCCGCCGGCTGTCTTGATGGACACAGGGGAAACAGGGGAGCTCAAAGAACCAAGGTAGGTAGGATCAGAGGTCATGAGGAAGGAAGCCCCAGAGAAATTGGTGGACCGGGGCCGCGGGGAACAGTTTTAGCTGGACTCGCTAATGACGAACGAATCTGCCTATCACAAGTGCAAACGGGACTTGGGGAATTTTTATAGTTGGGGAGTTGGATTTGGATTCTCCAAATCTACGACTATGAGGCTGTCTCCAACAAGCTTTCTTAAAGCACCCTCTATCCCAAAATAGAGTACGGATTCTTCTCCTATGTGCAACAACGTTCCTTATTCCGTTCCCTAAAATAGAGAATTTCTCTCCATTCCGTTCTATGTTGGGATTCTCGCTCCTTCTCCTATTCAATTCTTCATATAGAGAACGCTGTTGGAGATGGGAGAAATATATAGAGAGAATCTTTTTAAAGGAAGCATGTATATGAGGTTATAGTGGACTGAATTTAGGGATTACTATTGGAGACAGCCTGAGAGCATGCTGGTGCGCCTTGCCGCCTGGGTACATATATCTTTGGTCGCTCTTGCATAGATTTCTTGAACCGACAAATGTATCTTCACAGGCATCCGTCAACCGATGTTTACTCCTCTCTCTCTGATTATTCATCTATATATATCTCTATATTATTTTGTTTACCAAGGTACTAAGTTCCATTGGATATGCCCTAATCTCCTTAGTTTTTTTTATGATGATAAAAAAATTTGGACCCACAAAGACGGGGAATCAAGAATAGACCTACCTATAAGGACGTCCTAGAACGCTTGGTAGCTATCTCTAACCCTTTAGGGTAGGTACAATCGTTGAGACAGCAGCTGTCTCCAACATGTCTCTAATCATTGTCATATCACTTTATATTATTTTTTTGAGCTAACGGGTAGGAGCACTACTATTTCATTAAGAAGATAAAGAACTATACAAATATAAGAGAGAGAAAGAGGGGGAGGAATGCAGGAGGGGAAGAACACGGACCACAACCAGCCACACATAGGACACTTCCAAGCCAACGATTAACGGCTAACAAAGACGGACTAGCCAGCGACCACCCTCACCGCCAGAGCAGACCACGAGGCCTCCAATGAGGTGAATGGCGAAGAGAGTCGCCGCCCCCGCTAACCGCACAAAGGGATGTCGCCCAACAGGGGAGCAACACATCGGTGCCTATAGAAGGGAATGACACCGGGAGCACCGCCACTGCCAGCTGAGTAGGAACTGGGCAGGGCTTTCGCTAGAAACACTCAACCCTGACAACGCACTAAGGGTAGCCATAGACGCGCCTGCATGAAGGACGAGCCGAGAGCGTAGGCGCCAAAGAAACGCTCACTGAAGTTCAGCCGGACCTAGAAGTCGAACAAAGAAGACGCCGTCACCGCCATCATACATCTCACAGGGAGGGGGAGGGTAGGATGGTCGTGAGCAAGACCTTGCCAGACGGATGAGGACGTCGTGCCACCAAGGACGGAAAAGGATGACGCTGCGACCGCCATCGGGCACCATAAAGAGAAGGAAGGGCCCAACGATGCTAGACGGGACCTCGCCCAGGATTGGGGGTCCGGTGGAAGCGCCAATGCCAACGCCGACCAGATGCCGTGTCAAGCCAAAGAGAGGGGATCTAGCCGAGCCACCAGGGCCAGACGAGGAAGATACCGCCACCGCCATCGAGCACCACGAAGAGAAGGAAAGGCGCAACGACGCTGGACAGGACCTCGCCCGGGATTGTTGGCCTGGTGGAAGCGCCAATGCCGAGGCCAACCGGATGTCACGCCAAGCTGAAGAGAGGGTATCCCGCCGCGCCGCGACAGGCATCACTCCCCGAAACCAAGCCGGACTCCGCACTGCTGTGGCACCTCGGCCGATGATGCATCACCGTTGTAGAGCGTATTTGGAACAGGCAACGTGGCATCGGTTCTGAGCGGCCCATGCTGGAACAACCACCAAGGCGACAAGGAGCTGTTGATGCACCGCCCAACCAAGGCGATGTCGGAACCGGATGTCGCAATGCTGAACAACCGTAGGAAGCCAACCGCAACGGCCACCAAGATGTCGAGGCATGCAAGCCCTTGGAGCACACCAGCTTCAACCACGTCGGCGCCTAGGGAAATGCCAATTTTGTGCCTCCTGCCGACGGATCCGGCCAACATGCCACCGGAGTGGTCCCCCCAAGGACGGAGGTGGGGAGGGGGAGGAAGCCGTGCCGCTGTAGAAGCCAACAGCCGGGTGCCAACGACGGAAGGCCATATGACGACGAGCCCAACGAAGATGCAGAAACGCGCCGCCGCAGCGCAGCCTACCACTATGATGCTTGGAGTCGGCCATGGCGGCCGAGACCCACGCACGGAGGAGCTGTCACCGCCGCAAACCGCCGTCAGAGCAGTCCGTCCACCAGCGGATCCGGCCGCCTGCCGACACCACAAACGCCCCTTGGTGAAGAAGGGAGAGGGGCTCCGAAAGTTAAAGGGGGAGGAGGGAGAGGTAGGGGAAGGAGGAGAGGGTGTTTTAGGGGCGCTGGGAGGGCCTGCTGTGTCGCCCTCGAGTTGCCTCAGCGCCGACGCTAGGGTCGTGATTTGGAGAGTTTAGGAAAAATCGTCAGCAAAGCTAGCAGCAGCTTTAAAAGTTGTTACAAATACGCAGTGCTGCAAATTTACAGCTTCGCTGCAAATGTCCTTTCACACTTTACACTACACTCTAAAAGATTCCCTCACCTACCAGACACTCTATACGATGCTGCAAATTTACAACGCCATATAAAGCTCCACCTAGCTTTTCAAAAAGTGATTTTGAAACCGCTTTCCAGGAATCCATTAGAACTGGGTCAGGGAGACCGTGATTGTCAGGGACTAAAATTAGTGTGCCAAAAGATTTCTGTTAGGCGTTTAAATGGGGCGGGGTTATTAGTTGCCAACAGATAAAAACCGACCTATAGAGGTTATTAACAGAGAATTGTTTATATGCCTTAAAATTAAGCGACAATGGCTTATATGTCTTGAGGTTGGATGAATTCGCTTATTAGTTCTAAAGTTGAGATGGATGCCTTCATTGCCATACTTCTATCATCTTCAAGAGTAGAAAAAATCGCTGTACCATAACTTCGCCGTGTTGAAATCTTGAGGCCTTCCATTTTGCTCTCCATACCATGCTTGTACTTTCTTTTTTATTGCATGCGGTAGCCACTCTATTTCTCCAAGCACAATCATGCTGA
Organism: Raddia distichophylla; assembly: GCA_005191435.1. Lineage (NCBI taxonomy): Eukaryota > Viridiplantae > Streptophyta > Magnoliopsida > Poales > Poaceae > Raddia > Raddia distichophylla. The sequence goes on from SPJY01021785.1 coordinate 2,931,156, forward strand.
TCGAGTTATTTACTTCGCGTTCGGAAAATAGAACATTTTGGCTTCACTTGACCTTACCGCATCTGAAATTCTGAACTATGTGTATGCATGAGCTGGCTTGACGAACATCAAACATGCGTTGACATGAATCAGTACGCTATTACGTCCATACTGAATGGCTAGGTAGCGCATGGTAATGTGCATGTCCACAATCTAGTACATCAGCGTTGTATCGCGACCATCAGAGTGGCGCAGCGGAAGCGTGGTGGGCCCATAACCCACAGGTCCCAGGATCGAAACCTGGCTCTGATAATCAACATCTTTTTTTTTTATCGTCACTCGCCATCGTGATTCGTGAGTCCTGAGTCGTGAGTGAGCAAGCTAGCCAGTGGCTGTGCTCGTCGCCGTCGAGTGGCGAGGCGACGCATGTTGATCCATGCGGGCGCTTACGTCTTGGCGAGCGATCGAGAGGGAGACCCCCGTCCCTTCGGTCTCCCCGTCCTACATCTTCTTCTTCCTGTCTTGGCGCTTACGTCTTGGCGCGCATGATCACATTTCAGGCGGACGGACGACGGCATATGCACCTGACGTCCCAGCCGCTTTCCGGCGTCGGCGTGCCGAGACAGGCAGGGCGCGGCCGCTGGCGATCGGCGTGGCCACACGCACGCCTCTCTCCATCTTGATGCTGAATTGACCCATCCTGTTCCTTCCTGTCCAGGATTATAGTTCCCCATACGTACGCGTGCGTGTGTTTGCTGATGGGAGTTCCCCTTACTTCAGTCAAAACACAAAAATTACTGCCAATGAATCACGCAAAGGCTAGAGGACGGTGTGCCGTCAAGTCCGACCGATGGAATAAGCCACGATTTTTTTTCTTGGGAATTTCATGCTAGTACTATTCCTTTTCCTCTCCTTCTCCCTCGGTCACCCATCGCTCTAATTATGTAACGTCCCAACTACATAATTTCAAAAGTGGCTTACTTAAAATTTTGAGCTAAAAATGCAATAATTTAAAACCTTTAGATTATATTTGTCAATATCCAAGCTTTGGCATAAACTTTGCTTGTTTTCCAAAAGCTTTAAAACCTATTTAAAAAGGGCTTGTGCCAGGTTCATATTTTGACAATTATGGAAATATATACGATGTGCTAAATTGAATAGCGTGGTCCATTTTCATAACTCTTTTTGGAATGCAAGTGTATAGATGGAATACATCCATAAATGCGTGCATTTTACATTTTCTATTGGACAGATTATATTTGAGTTAGTACATCTATTTTCAAGATGTTGAATAATTGAACGGAAAGGCTTGTGGCCGTACGTCCGGCGCGGCCGGACTCGCGCCGCGCGCGAGTTTCGCGAGGGACATGCACTATGCCGGCATGCAGTGGGTCCCTCGGCATTTTTTTTCTTTCGGTGATCATAATTTTTGATTGGGTGCTCTAATCCACAAACCGTTTGCACCAGCGTGTTCTTTGTATTTTTGCGAACAAAACAAGATATATGTTGCCATCTAGCTCTTCAAACTTACCTGGTAAAACTTGGGTTTCGCCTACCGAAACTTGGATTTCATATTCGTTAAACTTGCCGAACGGTCAAGTTTCATCAGGTTTAATGCAAGTTTCATCAAGTTTCAACAGGTCTCATACAAGTTTCATCAGGTCAATTCAATTTTCAACAGGTTTTATCCAAGTTTCATTAGGTTACATCGAAATTTCATTCAAGTTTCATCAGATTTCATCAGCACACGGCCAAGTTTTATTAGCACAAGGCCAAGTTTCGCTAGTATAGATGTAATTTTCATAAGTGCCATCTCATAGTTTTACATCAAAAAAATGAAAAGTGAAAAAAAATCAAAAAATTTAAAAGTATTTAAAATGGGTTGCTCTCGATTTTAGAAGAATTATAAAATTTATTCCACACATTTTGAACACTGTTTGAATTTTATACAAAAATCAGAAGTTTAATTAGAAATTTAATCAACTGCACTGCTAGCAAGGACTAACAATGACGCACTCGCTCGGGCTGCATCGGATGCGTAGGATTGGCGCGGTGCCGACGATCGGACGGCCGGGGCTGGTCCGGCGCGAGCGCTCCGGCCAGACATCCGATGCCTGGCGCACGCCATAATTGAATTTACCTTGCTTTCTAAAATACTTTTAAATGCTATACCCTCATGTTTTGGATATTTTGCAAAAACACTAAGGGAGCTAAATAAATAAACACTAATTTTCCAAATTGCTTGTTTTCATTGTATGTCCCTCTTCCTATATCTTTTGATTCAAGCAAATATTTTAGGTAGGGTGGAATTACCCTTTTTCCCTCTTTTGGCCTTACAACTAAACCTCTTACCCCCTCATTCTATCACTTCTATTTGGAAACTATTGATCTATTCTTATTTCTCCATCTTTGATTCAAATTCAAATTTTCATTCTTGATGTGGATCTACCATTTTGCCTTTGGCCCATTTTTTCTCTACTCTCTCTCTCTCTCTCTCTCTCTCTCTCTCTCTCTCTGTTTGGAGTCTTGTCCAATCTATCACCCTCACCTTCTTCAAATGCTCCTCTTCCCTTGGCCCAGCAGCCCAGCAGTCCATCTCTGTCTCTTCCCCCTCCTTCTGGCTCCCTGCCCCTGCCCTGTTCCCCTGGCTCAATGCCAATGCGCGCCTGATGCGCCAAGTCGCCGCGACGACCATGCCGACCACGACGCCCTATTCCTGCTCCTCCGATTATGCCACATCGTCACTGCCACGGACATGCCCCGCCGCACCCGTACATGCCCAGCACCGTGGAGCACCAGTGCGCACCTGGAGCATCGCCGTCCAAGCCGATCGCGCTACCTATGTTCCTTTGACCTAGCCGCCATGTCGTCGTGCTTCCCAAGCTGCAACGCCGCCCCTGATGGCATCGTTGCCCCTGCTTTGAACCAATAGTTCATGGCATGCCTGCCTCCATCGTGGTCACGCTGAGCCGCCACCTCGCCAATCCAACGGCGGCGATGCCCCGCGTCAGTGCTATCCCGGTGAGCCTCCGCCCCTACTGATGCTCGGCGTATCCTCTCCTGCCTCTTCTCTCACTTCTTGCACACCTAATTGGGCTTTCTCTTCTCGTAGCGTGCAGGAGAGCTTCTTCCTCGCCAGCAATCACCGTCCGCAAGATTCGCCCCCTTTGCAATCTTCCTCTCCAAGGTGAGCTTACAGTCGACCATTATTGAGTTGAGCATCATCAGAGCATCATTAACCTCCCCCCGTCTCTTGTTCTTGCAAGAGCTGTTAGAACTTTAATCTAATGCGGGAGCACTTAAACAATAACTTAGCCCAAGAATTAAACACTGAATACTAAGATGCATCAGGGCTGCTCACAGTTGCTCGATGTCGCCATCGGGTAGGTCGATATTTAGGCTGAAGTGGCCTGCTTGGTGGAGAGCCGGGGCAGAGGATCGTAGTGGACGTGGTGAAGCGGTAGCAGTGACGACCTGCAGCGCGCCCAGAGGAATCGGATCGGGCCTGAGAGGGGGTGTTCGGGAATCGCTAGGCTTGTGCAGCGTTGGCTTTTACGAGGTGTCGTCGACCCTTTTTAATATCGCGCTGTGCAGCAGGGGGCCGCAACCATCAGTTGGTTGTGCGCCCCCGATCTAACAGCTCCCATTAGCAGTAGATCATATCCAACAAGAGCATCACCGAGATTGGCTGATGCAGCGAGGTCGCCGCTGGCTTCCACGGCGACAGCCGCCCCAAGCCTTTCTCGTCCACGGGTAATCATGCAGTCAGCACTTAGTGTGACTCTAATTTCTCATACGTATGCTATCCTAGCTTGAGCTAGCTCACATTGCCGGTGTCATGCCTCCCCGCGGAAGGTAGGGGTGAAAACGCATCGGGTACGGTCGGGTAGAAGGCCATATCGTATCCTACCCTAATATATTTTTTCGGATATCGGATCGGATATGGTTTGCTTAAAATCGGGTCGGACACGGTCACGGATATTTACGATCGGGTAGAAAACGGGTATCGGATATTGTACGAACGGATCAAAATTAGTTACCGGATATAGTCGGGTCATATGTAGGATTCAATATGCAATAAAAATAAAATAACACATGGTCAAATTAGTTGAACTGTCATTGTTAGTCTAAATTATTGGAGTTATATGAAAATAAAAAATCCCAAGCTCATAAACGTTTCACGGTCTTGTAACGACTACGTGCACCTAGGGATGCCCGACCGTCCTCGGTCGTGGTTCGGGCATCCCTAGGTGCACGTAGTCGTGAAAAACTCGGCAAGCCTAAGAGCTCGTGAAACCGTAGACCGAAGCCCTGGCAATCAGTGCTTTTCTCCTCACGGCTACGCCCGTCCAGACTCCGGAGGTAGGCGATGAGGTGACGTCAGCCGCGCGGCATGCAGCAAGTCACTCTGCATTTCAGTCGCCAACGAGTGGACCCTACATCATTTAGAAATTCTTCTAAAAGCTAATTCGAAGGAATGCTTGACTGGCATTTGGGTGCCACCATTTAAAAACCCCCTTATAACCATGGGTTCTCCCAAAGAACCTGACATGTAAGGTAAAGTGATCGCGCTTGTTTTAAAAATACGTCTTCGCTTTAGACTTGCATCTTTTTAAAAGCGCTCGTCGACTCAGGCTATCGTGAGCTTTTGGCCCGCATAGTAATAGCTCGGCCTGCTACTATGTAAACAACTTTTCCAGTAATTTCCCCTTAAACAATCTCATGTGTAAATAGTTTATTAGAGGTATTTAGAGACCTCAATAAATTGTATGAAAATTGCAGAAATTACTAGATAGTTTTAGGACCTATGAAAAGTAATAAAAAATGCAAACAAATATGAGGGTGAGCTAGGAGACCATTTCTAGTTTCTCTTGAGACATGTTTTGCTAACAATTGTTCTCTAAGCTATGAAGTTTGCAAAAGAAAAAAAAGAGATACTTAGAGCAGGAGCTCTTTCATGCACTTATATCTCTCCCAATAAGTTGCATGTGTTGAACTTTGATTGATCACTTGACTTTTGCAGTAGTGTTTGTTTTTAGTATGGAGATTATGTCTTGTGATGCTCATGTTTAATCATGCAAATTAAACATTCTTGTTTCTGCTACCTAGCTAGGACAAAATGTGATCAATTAGATATGAATATGATGACCAAATCTAATCTTGAGTAGTTTGGTGCATTGCTTAGCTTCATAATTTACGTACATAATCCACAAAGTTCTTTAGATTGGTTTTTCATGCATCATTGTTGAAATTGGCTCTAATTTTCCTTTGGTTCTTCCTTTCGAACTTGAAGCACATTTTTACAAAAGGAGGAGAGGTTTGTAAGGTTTTAAAAGGGAGAAGCCTTCTTAAAAGGAAGGAATTTTGAGGGTGAGTTGAACAATCTTCAATCCGTCGAACTAAGACATATTTTCTTGCCTGCTTCTTGGTCCAAGTTTCGATTTGCCACTTCTTATCTTCAACCAAAACCTTTTACTTGGAGTTTGTTAATATATTCATCAAATAGGAGTGTTTTACCATGCAGAGGTCATTCCATATTGTGATGAATGATATTGATAAAGTTTGTGCATATTCGAATGGTTCTGGGTTTGTGCCATTGGACTGTGTCTGGTGTGTGTCTTTGGCTAGGGTTGTATCATTGCGCACGGTTTTGAATGCAATCTTTGGGTATTTGGGTGTGTGTCTTGAACATGATTGATTATGGACTAACCTTGAAAGTGGCGAAGGTAAGTGGATGGTTTTGGACTAATCTTTATGGCACATGTCTAGGTGGACTGTTATCGGCAACAGACTGTGGACACGAACTGGACGTTCGAGGGTCCTGGATGGAAAAAAGGTTGCGCTATACGGTCGGACTAAGACTTAGGGTTGTAAAGATGGTGTGGAATATGGACCGCAACTATGAGTGGGACCGAGGCGCGGTAATAGGATCATGGGTGTCGGAAACTTCACAATTGGGTTGAAATCGACTGTGTCCGGTAGGTGTGGGTCCGGTGCGGTCATGCATGGGAATATGCCAAGGAATATGTGGGAAATTACTTGTATATTTCTTGTTATATTGGTTTAATCTCAGCCCTTGGATGTGGAACCTATGTGGAAGTAAAAAAGGTTCCATGGAGGCTACTCCACCGTCGGATATAAAAGGGGGGTGGAGGGAGGCCTCTACAAGAACTTTCCTCTTGAATTGGCTGAGATTTTGGGTGTGTTTTTGTGGCTACCAAGTTGGTAGGCCTTTGTAATTAACCCTAAAATCAAAACAATGAAATTAACCAAGTTTCTTTAAGTTCATGGCTTGTTCTTATTAGTTCTTAGGTTTTGATCTTGTTGTTTTAATGGTTTTTGTTACAACTAGTTTATTTGCTTCCTCTCCTTTTCCATGCCTTTGATCCATGATGTTTTTGAGGTTGCTTTTTTTTTTTACAACTTCTCTGCAACCTAGGATAGGCTAGAGACCAAAATTTCCCTCTAGCTGTAAATCTATGTAAATCTATGCAGAACTTGTTTTTCATGCAGCAGTTAGTGTCTGATTTTTAGAAAAATATATAAAAAATTTTGAGTTTTTTCATTTGGAGAAGTTTCGTGACTTTCATACCTATCAACACAAAAATTTTAAAGTCATGAAGATTCATCGTTTGGGTGCAGTGAGGTGAAAACTGAGCCTAAACTTTTTGCTCGAGGTCTCTAATAGGCTGTCGTGTTGGAATGTTCCTGATTTTTGTGCAAGGATTTTTGAGGTGATTTTTAGTGGAGTGCTTCTTGATTTGTCATGACATAAGGATATAAACTTCCCAAATTATTAGAGCACGAAAACCACCAAATATCTCTTCAAATTAAGGACTGTTGCTAAAAAAATCTGTTTCATTTTTATGAAAGTGGCTTTGGTGATTTGGCTTGATGTATTTTATTAAAGCAAGGTTTGAATTGATTATCTTTTGATTGAACACTTGACAAACAGGATTGTGACTAAAAAATTCTATCATATTTTCATGAATCTCACTATGAAATCTTATGGTACACATGGTTGTCACAGTGTTGATTTTTTAAAGGTTGGTGAGTTCGAGGAGCACCAGTCTAAAAAAAATCTTCAAGGCTCCCATTCACCCTCACCTTTGGTCACCGTGGAGGTTTTATAATCATATCTTATCGATGGACTCAATTCACAACAAAGAATTTTGCAGTTATTGAGGACTGACCTTGCTTTCAACACTGCTTACCATCCATAGAGTAATAGAGAAACTGAGAGGGTAAACCAAATTCTCATGGATATGCTTCGGGCATGTGGGTTAGCCAACATGAAGAATTAGGACAAGAAATTGCCCTATGTAGATTTTCCGTGCAATATTAGTTATCTGTATAGTTTGAAGATGGACCCATTTGAAGTTGTGTATGGAAGGAAAATGTGAAACTCCTCTCTATTGGAAAGAGACTTGTGACTGTATGATTTTTTTGGACCTGATCTTCTTAAAGGAAGCAGATAAACTAGTCAGGGTGGTGCAACAGAGAATAAAATTAACTCAGAACCAACAAAACAGCTACCGTTGGTGATGAAAGGAGTGAAGCGTTTCCGAGTTAGTGGAAAGTTGGTGCCTCGCTACATCGGACCTTTCAAAATTTTGGCTAAAAAAGGTGAAGTGGTGTATCAGTTTGAACTACCTGCTCAGTTGCGGGATGTGTGCATGATGATTATGGTGTTTCTCGACAGAAAAATGTGCCTAAGAGTTCCAGAGAAGCGGATACCTTTTCAGTAGCTAGAATTGCTGCAAGATCTGATCAATCAATTCACCAGGCTAAGAATTAGAGTAATCAAGCTGTGCGATATTCCATGGAGTAGTTGTTCTAAGAAGGAAGATACTTGGGGGCGTGAAGATCTCCGAGCGAACTTTCCAATCCTTTTCAAACTCTTTCGAATCTTGGGGTCGAGATTCCCTTAAGGGGTGAGGTTTGTAACATCCTTGGTTTTATTGAAATAAAAAACATGCATAGCATTTGCATAAAATAAAAAATTTATTTTTTGAAATTTCAAAACGCAGAAGTGATGTTACTTTAAATATAAAAGATAATTTGATCTTAATTTATAAACAAAGCCTTTTTATTTGTAAGAAAATAAAATTAATATCTGGATGTTTTTTAAAAAATATTGAAATAATTTATTTTGGTAATTATTTTATACAACTGTGTAACCCTAAGTTACTTGTGTTCAAAAATGAAAATCCTAAAATAATATTTGGAGACCTTTTCAAAATAAAATTTATATTTTGTCTTCAATTATTTTATTTGATACATAGTTAGCGGCAAGGAACGGAAATATATTTTTATTATGTTTTATTGGTTTTATCCTTATTCTTTAATCCTATCTAGTAAATTCCTTTCACCTTCCCTAGGACGCACTTTCCATCCTCTTTCTCCCTTCTTTCTTTCTCTTCTCTCTCTTTTTCTTCTTTTCTCTCTCTTTTTCCTCCATTGCACAACATTTGTCTTTTTGTTCATGCACAGCCATCAAGTGAGAAGGGGAGGAGTCAAGTTCTTTCATTTGGCCTAGGTAATGACAGTAGTTACAGCCATTAAACCCCTCCATCTCCCCTTAATTTTTCTATAATATTTCAACCTGAGCTCCCCAATTCCCTTTTGCTCTATCTCTGAATCAGATAGGGTAAGCGTCATTTCTTTGATTCCTCCTAACCCGATCCTGTGTGCACGTTCCTTGGCCCATTTTGACCATCAGTTTTAGGAGAACCGCCCGATCGGCGAAAATATGTCACCAGGGTGTTCCTGTTTGTCACCGCCGTCGAGGAGCGCGCCATCGATGTCATTTGCTTGGAGTGGTAAATCTCCTTCTCCCCTCCTACCATAGCTAGTGGATTTTCCCCTTAGCTAATTTGGGTGGAGCACCACTGAAGAGCGTCGTCATCGTGCACTTGTCTTCCAACGTCCATGCCGCAGCTGCCTCAATCTCATTATCCCAAATCGAGGATACCAATGGGTTCCACATCTCCTAAAAGAACTCAAAAAACACCTTACCCTTCTCCCTCTCGCCGCTGTTCGCCGGATCGCTAGAGCACTGCCAAGACTCGCCCATTGTGAAGGTCGTCGTCGTTGCCGCCTTCACTAAACTAGAGAGCCACCGCATCCATCGAGTTCCTTAGGGCATGTACAATGCTGCACCTCAGTTATCTATAAACTGTCTATTAGAATTGCCACAACATACTTTTTGCTAATTTGTATAATAATTAATGAAGAGAGAGGTTGTAGTCATGGCTGGGTGCAGCGAGTCGCTTCACGCATCCCGCAGCAGTAGGCATGCAACCAGCATAGCACACAGCCAACCAGAGCACATCGTATAGCATGCCCATTTTATTTTGACTTGCTATATTTTTTAATAGTAACTCTGATTAACGAACCGATTTCAAAAATGGGTTCCTGATATTTTTCGAACAAAACTCGACCACACTTGCCATATAAATTTCAAAAAAAAAATTTAAATTTTTGATAATCTATTGTTTATTTTTAATTTTTTTAAATTTTGTTTTAAATTTATAGTCACTCGATCACCACAGATTTAAACTCCATGCAACTATTTTAAATAACTGTGTAGGTAGATAGAGATAACTCACTGTATACAATGTCTATAGAGTTGTCTATAGGTGACATGGCAATGATTTAGAGACAACTGTCTCTAACATTGTAATTTCCCTTATATATCCCCCCCCCACACACACACACATCCACCGCTACATCACCACGAGCACCGCCATCCGTCGAGAGATGAGTCGGCCCAATCTGAAGCGACGCTCCCCAGTTCTATGTGACTGAAGGGTGGAGCTGCACTATCAGTGGCTCAGTGCCCACCGGCCACCGAGAAATTTTTTTACGTATTTTTTTATTCTTTTATTCAAAATTATATGGCGATTTCAAATTTAGTCAAAACTAGGCGCCGGTCGCTCATTGAAACGACGACAAGCTACCAATCGCATTTTGAATCCACAACCGACCGGTAGATCCCGAACGCGGAGCACGCAGCTGACGGTGGCTTCCTGTCGCGCTTTCAAAGCTCGATAGGAGCCTGTCGCGCTTCCAAAGATCGATAGGAGCCTGTCGCCCGTTCAAAGAGCGACAGCATCTTATCGTTCGTTCAAAGCACGACCAAATGGATTTTTGCATATTTGTGTATATGGGGTGGTATATAGATATAAGATAATGTAAGAAATATTATTACCTAATATAAATATAAGGTATTGTAAATAAGATATATTATTACCGTAAAATAAGGTATTCTAATATATGATATTGTAATATAATATAGCCGCCCCTCGCCTACTCGCCTCGCTTGTCCTCCGCCGCCCGCCGCCTGTTCACCGCTGCCCGTCGCCGCCCCTCCGCTTGAGCACCGTTCTCCGTCCGTCGCAGCCCCTCCGCCTGTCGCCTGTTTGCTGCCGCCCATCGCTACCCCTCTGCCCGACGCCGCCCCTCGCCTACTCGCCTCGCTTGTCCTCCGCCGCCCGCCGCCTGTTCACCGCTGCCCGTCGCCGCCCCTCCGCTTGAGCACCGTTCTCCGTCCGTCGCAGCCCCTCCGCCTGTCGCCTGTTTGCTGCCGCCCATCGCTACCCCTCTGCCCGACGCCGCCCCTCGCCTACTCGCCTCGCTTGTCCTCCGCCGCCCGCCGCCTGTTCACCGCTGCCCGTCGCCGCCCCTCCGCTTGAGCACCGTTCTCCGTCCGTCGCAGCCCCTCCGCCTGTCGCCTGTTTGCTGCCGCCCATCGCTACCCCTCTGCCCGACGCCGCCCCTCGCCTACTCGCCTCGCTTGTCCTCCGCCGCCCGCCGCCTGTTCACCGCTGCCCGTCGCCGCCCCTCCGCTTGAGCACCGTTCTCCGTCCGTCGCAGCCCCTCCGCCTGTCGCCTGTTTGCTGCCGCCCATCGCTACCCCTCTGCCCGACGCCGCCCCTCGCCTACTCGCCTCGCTTGTCCTCCGCCGCCCGCCGCCTGTTCACCGCTGCCCGTCGCCGCCCCTCCGCTTGAGCACCGTTCTCCGTCCGTCGCAGCCCCTCCGCCTGTCGCCTGTTTGCTGCCGCCCATCGCTACCCCTCTGCCCGACGCCGCCCCTCGCCTACTCGCCTCGCCTGTGTGCCGCTGCTCGCCGCCTGTTCACCGCCGCCCGTCGCTGCCCCTCCGCCCACCGCCGCCCGTCGCTGCCCCTGCGCCCGTCCGCCGTCCTCTGCAGCTCTCCCGTTCGCTGTCCGCCGCCCGGCGCTGCCCCTCCGCCGTGCGCCGCCGGCCACCCCTCCGCCGATGCCCCGTGGTGTTGCAGCTTGGCACCGGTAAAGACAGTAGTTAGCGGTGTTGTCCCCTTCAGTGGTTTCTGTCATGTGCCGCCGGTGGATAGGTTATAATATATATATATTGATTGATTATATGTGTTGTTTTATATTATGACAAATATTACTCCTTCTAAAAATGATCTGAATACACGTTTGTTTATCTCATGCCTATGAAATATAAAGTTTACCGTATAGAGTCCATATGTCTAACTCTTTGGCAGAAACACTAATTATTTAAATTTGATTCACAACAGTTTGCGTAATGGAAGGAAACGATGGTGATGGAGGCTTGTGCTATATTGAGATTTAATTTACATATGATCCGACTAAGTATCCGATTTCTACCTGTTTGTATGGTATCCGATATTCGTTTTCTACTCTACCGTAAAACCCGTAACCGTATCCGATCCGATTTTGATCTTACCGTATCCGACCCGATATCCAAAAAAATAAATTAGGGTAGAATACGATATGAGCCACTATTCAATCGTAACCGAACTGTTTTCACCCCCTAACCTTGGCCCCAACCAGGGGGATGTGATGAATATGCCGGCATGAGAGGAAGACGCCGGATTTGGGAAAGGTCGGCCTCGCTGCAGCCAAGCTGGGCCACCGGTGGGAGAATGTGGTGGCGGAGGAGGAGGCATCTCTCACCGACAGCCCAGGTCGATGCCAAGGTTGGAGGGTGTCTCGCCAGCACCACACACCTCGACACTGCAGGTGTTGTGCTCCTCGATGTCGGCGTCGCATGCAACGCCTGCATCTCTGCACTGCTCAACCTCCTCCGCCTCCCAGGTTGCTAGGGCGGCGTGAGCGCGGTGAGGTTGCGAACCTCCGTATCGATGGGAGCATGGCGAGGGCGCGGGTCGAGGCCGCGAGTGTAACGTGAGCGCGGTGAGGTTGCAAGGGCTGATGGGTGGCGACTGCGTGTGCTCGAGACCAGCGAGCACACGAGCAGTGAGATCACGAGCTGGCGGTGGTGCAAGCGCAATCTCATTCCAGATTTGAGCGAGAGAAGAAGACGAGAGAAGAATTCAGCATGTGGCCATGTGTGTCCCACAAAAGAAATAAATACAAAAAATGTGATGATATGACAGGCCATATGAGTAAAACAACCCCTGATACCACCCTTAGACCTAATTGAGACAAAAGGGACAAATTCGAGTACCCAGATACTCGGTTTCGTAAGTTGAGATCTAATTGACCTAGGTTGCAATTTGCTCGAAAAAGTAGGGAGGGGCTACATGTCAGTCAACGGAGAGTTATTTAACTCTCAGTCAATTTTCTGACTGTTGGATCTCAATCCAACGACTCAGATCTCTCCCTCCTCTTTTTTCCTCCCTCTCCCTCTCCTGATTCATCTCCTCTCCTTCTGCATCGCTGCCCCCTCCTCCTCCGCCTGCGCCTCTGCCTTCGCCCCCGCCAACATAGGCCCACGGCTCCCCCGCCCACTCTATCCTCTCCTCTCCACTCCTCTCTGATATCGATCCACCCTCCTCTGCTGCCCCAACTGCCTTTTTGTTGTGATTTGTTTTATCAATAAAGATACTTCAAATATGACTTATTTTTTTGACTTTTTTGCTCAAATTTTTTGAATAAGACGAATGACTAAAGATGTGTCAAAAAGTCAAAAACGTCAAACAAAAAAGGAGGGAACAGTATAAAAAGATTAAAAAATTATGTAAAAAATGTTTTTGAGATCTTTGAGTAAAATCCTACAAGACTGCGAAAAATTATTATAAAATATTACACTGAATAGTTTGTAAAAAAATAAATTTTGGTCCAATCAAACCAAACTAAACTAAGCAAGCTAGCCTTAACATATACATCGTGCGTACGAATTTATGATTTCAATGACATTATACCTATTTACTACTTTTTTTAACTATTTACTATTTTTCTCTGCATGTATTGACCAAATTGCCCTTGATCAAAACACTAGACTGCAGCCCTATGATGTATCCGTCAATATGCACGAATTTTGATTTTGGACAAAATTTGATACCGTAATGAAAATACGTTGTATCCATTAAAATTGTCAGATTTCAAAATTTTGAATTTGACCCAATTTTATGTTTTCAAAATCTATTTTTGAAGATTTGTCAAATTCAAAATTTTAAAATCTAACATTTTTTTGAAATCTGGTTTAAATTTGAAATAAGATAGAGTTTGAAATTTTTTCTCCCACGCTCGCTCGAAATCACGCGCCAATTACACCACACAGCACGTAAAGGCAAAACAGTAAAGTCATGCGGATTAAAAAGGGTAAATGAATGATAAATTGAGTAAAATATGGATAATGTCACAGGATCATAAATTCGTGTGTTCGATGTTATACGTATCAAGACGATCGAACTTTATGTCATTTGAAACGAGGAATTCGTATTGAATGTCATTCATGTCAATCTCCCACGGCGAGGGGATCCATGACTCGCGTGGGTTTTTCGTTTGGATCCGTGGCTCGGGCTTAGAATTCGGGGCAGGGCCGCAGGGCATTTCTTTTATTCTCTCCGGAGATATATTACTATCTGCTGAATACAGGTATCCGGTTGGTTGCAAAGAGGCTGGTTGTACGCCCCCAAAGATAACACCAGTGCTAGTTCTTATAATCCTAATTAATAATGCACTCTTCTAAGTTTAGTTTTGTTGGGTAACAAAAATAGAGCTGCTTGCTTCAATTAAAACCAAAGTTAGGACAATGGGGCTCGCTCTTTCAACTCAGGAAAAGGCCGCAGAACAAGCAGGCACACAAACCTATTCATTGGGGTGTAAAGAAACAGACAAGTAGTCTTATTCACTAAGCGTGCATGGCAATAAGTTAGCTAGTAGGCTTTCTATCTAGGGATTCAGATGGCAGAAATACCCATGGGTTCATACCCGTGGACACCCAATCCGATGGGACTAGGTCTAGGTCCAAGAATGGACCCATGGGTATGAAAGTTCGGGTCTAGGTTTGGGTCCAGGGCCAGATCTAGGTCTAAAGTTAGATCCAGACTCGAACCTAGACCCGGACTGTAGCACTGACATGTGGGCCTAATTAAACGTGTGTTGCTGGATTGAAGGCTGATGCTGCTTGTTGCCTTGTGTTTAAAACTTTTTGTTGTGGCTGCTAGAGTAACTTATATTTGTGTTAACTTATATTTGATTATTTGTGTTGTTTACAGTTGGATGGCTAGTTAACTTTTGTGCTTATATGCTTTTAAAATGCTACTAAATGTTATGTATGTGACATATTTGTAATGCATATTTGCTGTTGATTCTGCAATGGTATTCGGTATTTTTATAAATTTTCGGGTCTGGGTAGACCCAATGGGTCTAGGTCTGGGTCTGACTTTGGACCCATTACAATTTTTTTCTTTCTTGAATTTCTGGGCACATGTCATCAACCATTCAAAGACAAACGTTGACCAATTATAGTCCTTGATTTTTTGAATATCTAGTAAGGCTGAAAAGTATTTTGCGCTAAAATATGTGTTTGAGTTTGGACAGAAAAATGTTGAGAGTGCAACAACAAGAAAGCATCTGATTACTTGCCCATCAGGCAAATTGTTTTCCATGATCTTATTCCCAAAAAAATATTGTTGGAATAGGGGTCCGCCCGAATAGATGAATGAAAGAATTCTTTGTGTTTTCACTCCAGTTTTAATTTCAATTCGACCCCTTGGGATCCCTAACACCTTGTTAATTGAAGCTAGGCTGATTGGGATTGATTTTCCTCCAACAGTTATGTCGCAGGTGATTGGGTCAATATGTTCGGCTATCCATTGTGCAAAAGGGATTTTAGCTATCGGTAAACGGGGTTAAATCCATTAAACAAACACTTAACGAGACCAGGATTTATTTTTGATTCGCAGGGAAAAAAAACTGATCTGGGCTAGGATGATGCGTGAGGAAAAGCCGTCCAGTTTGCATCCAAAGGTAGGGGCGACTAGATCGTTGGCGAGCAGGGGAAAATGCGCAGCGTACGAGGGAAAAATGAACGCTAGAAATGGCGGAGCGAGGATTCATTCCCTGGTTTGCTGAGCAAATGCTAGCTCGTTTAGCCAAGTTGCCAAGGCGCACGCCATTTTGCTCAGCTAGGCAGGGAAATGCTTTTGAAGGTTGGTTTAATATGAATGGTTGGATTTGATTCGACGAACGATCGGACGGCTCTGGACGATGGCACGCGTCGCACCGAGAACGGCCGTCGCTAGCGCTTTGTATAGATAGAAGATAGAAGATAGAGTACGTTGCCGTTTATGGAGCTTATTTTTTCAGATTTTTTAAGTGGACACAAAAGCTATAATAAAAGAAGAGAATGGATTATACGAACGGTGTTCAAACATGCGCTCCGTTCAAATTTTTTCTTCCACATTCAACACTTACAAACATATATGGCTAGCCTATCAAGTTTTCAACGTTTCATTCGTTCAAAGTTCAACAAAATTTCAAATAGGATCAAATATACCCGGTCAAAAGTTCACAAACTCTTACCAACACACTCTCCAATCAATATATATCAGTAATACTAATCAATACCTACTAATTTTAACAACATTTGGAAGAAGAAATTACCTTAAACGCGCCTGCAAAATCGCCTCCGCCGCGCCTCCCTCGCACTGCCTGAGTCGAGTGGGAGTGAGAGAGAGAGAGAGAGAGAGAGAGAGAGAGAGTGAGATGGACCCGTGAGGGCAATAATGGAGCCCTGTCGCTCCCTCAAAGCGCGACAGGCCGGTCGCTCCCTCAACGCGCGATAGGTCGGCTTTCCTGCTCGCCATCCCGCGAAGGAATCCAACGCTCTGGTCGCTCCCTCAACGCACGACAGGTGCCGGTCGCGCATTCAAATTTCGAACGGGCGGGCGCCGGCGCTAGGGGACGGGGTTTGTGGGTCCGGTCGCGTTTTCGGAGATCGATAGGTTGCTATCGCGTGTTGAAGAATCGATAGATGCCTAGTTTTGTCTAATTTCAAAAGCGCCATACATTTTTGTCTAAAATAATATAAAAAATATATAAATAATTTTTTTCGGGCCACCGACCGTCGGGCCGCGCCTGCTACCCATCTGGTCGCGCCAGCCACTGGGCCGTCTCCGTTGGCCCGTTTCCCTCCACGCACCACTGTTGCCTCAGCCAGGCCGTGCTGTTTGCTGGCCCGCGCCGGCGTGTGCTAGGCTTATCTGGCCGAGCCAACTGAATGGGCTGCGCTCCTGAGGCCGCTCTTTCCACCTTGGGCTAAGACAAGTCCAGGCCGGTCCACTACTCTCGTATGCTTTATTTAAATGGGTAAAACTTGATAATTTTATATCTTTGATTGTACAAGCCCAAAAATTGTAAAATAAATTTCTTTGTGTTCATAAAAGTTCATATTGTTTTATTGAATATTTTCACAATTTTATAAAATGGTTTTATTTCTGTTAATTAATGGATTTAATGAAATAGTGTTAAATTCATTTTTGCATTGTGAAATCATTTTCTAAACATTTCAAAATTTATCTCTACTTACGTTAATATTTGCATATTCATTTTCACACATTACAATGAGTAGGTTGAAGGCCGAAAAATTCTTGTCAGGAAAATGGGTTTCCCGTAGAACGACTTCAACATTAGAGTTTAAGATGAAGACTATTATGACGTCTAGGAGCGCGTCTCTACAATCTTGCCTTTGGAGTTCACTTGGGCTTCCATTGTCTTTTAGTTGTGTTTGTTTACATTTAAAGTCTCTTGTTGTAAGGCTTTTGAGTCAAAACTTTTGTAATATTTGCCATTTGGCAAGCACACTAATGTAATAAAGTTTGCTTGTTTGATGATTATTATCCAAAAGCTATATATCTATGTGTTCTAGCTACTTGATTCAGAAACTAGAATAGATAAAGCACATAGGAGATCGATATCGACTTGATTTTCGGGTCCCTACACCCCTCGATCGCCTAGAGGACATCACCGACTTAGAGATGTGCCAGATCCACATCGCACTCCTCCCTAGCTTCGCTCCCCATGGCTAGCCACAAACTTGATCACCGATCAAATCTCCATCTCACTGGTGTTGGAGCGCCCTCCTAGACAAAGGATTATGTGGTATTCATAGAGGGGCAAGCTCGACCTATTTAGAAAGATTATAAGGCCATTTTCAATGGGAGTCTAACTTAGGTTGGTTCATACACTATTTCCACTCTTTACATCTCATCTTTTCACTATTTATATATAACTCAATCTCTTATATACTATTCTCTCAATTTTTTAATAAGGCGTTATTTTGAATTATTACGTTCAGACACTATTTCCACTCTTTACATCTCATCTTTTTACTATTTATCTATGACTCAATCTCTTATATACTATTCTCTCAATTTTTTAATGAGGCGGTATTTTGAATTATTACATGGATTAAGGAAGTTGTGAAATTTTAAAAAATTTAAGAGAAACTGATCATCCTACCCATGTTATAAATGACTTGGAAATATGATAGAGAACATAATGTTATAGAGTTGTTCGTAAATGTATGAGAGAATTTTAAAATAAATAAGGGTAAATAAGAAAAAAAACATTAATAAATTTGCATGCACATGTTATATTTCTAAACAATTATGTAAGCAATATGTTTTACAAAAAGGAAGAGAGTACTTGCTACGGTACAATGGTCTTGTTTGTTTGAGCTGTATCTTCTCTAAAAACTGCTTCTAAAAAAAGTCATAAAAAACTTGCTTCTGATTAGGGGTGGAATCTGGGGATAATCCGAATTATCCGGCTACCGTATTCGAAAAACTGCATATCCGTATCCGCGATATCCGTATTCGAATACAAAACGGATACGAATACGGATATTATCCGAATATTTTTACCGGATATGGATACCGAATATGGTTTGCGAAATTTGACCGGGTACGGATACGAATATGGATACTATCCGGATTTTTTACCAGATACGTTTTGCAAAATTGGATCGGATACGGATACGAATACGGATACTATCTAGATACAAAAATAATATCCAGATTATACATGCTATTAGAGTTGTTAATTTTGTCACATATATTTTGATGATATCCATATATGTGTATTTTGTAAATTTATCACGCCAAAATTTGCTGTCAAAGTTGAAGGATATCCGTATCTGATCCAACTTGGCACATATCCGATTCGTATTCGTATTCGTTACACTATCCGATATGTGTTCATATTCGATAGATATTCGGATTCGTATTCGTATTCGTTAAAAAAATATGGATACGAATACAGTAAAGGCGCTATCCGATCCGTATCCCATCCGGTTCCATTCCTACTTCTCGTATCAAAATACAATTTGGGCTTTTGTAGGTTTTTTGCTTCTTGGAAGGCAGTTCCCAAAACTGGCTTTTTATTTGAACTTCTGACTTCTGAGACTAAAAGCTCAAACAAACAGGGTCCAAAAACAAGCTAAGTTTCATTGAATATGCCGTGAACTCGATTATCTTGTGTGCTACTAGGATCGTGACACATGTCAGCTTGGCCAAACAGGCACAGGAACTGTCCTTCAACTAGCTAGTACTCTTTACTCTAGCAAAAGGAAGCAAGCCCAGAGTTCTAGTGGTACACACAGCTGGCTGCTGCTGTTTTTGTTCTGGTTCGTGTTATTTTGCTCAGTCCACGGCATCTTTTAATTGTCATTGAACAAACCTCCATTGCTGTCAGTTTTGACCCCTGCAAGAAGAACAACTCATTGCTGTCACCAATTTAATACTCCCTGGCAGTAATAACAACTGCTGGTGCAAGTGATAGCCAGTGTTATTACCAAAACTTACCTCTCCATAACGTTTCTGATAAGTTAAGATAAATTAAATTAGATTAAGTTAGAAATAAGTTACATAAGACAAAGAGATCTATAAAATTAAAGATAAGTTAGATATATTAAGTTAGATAAAACAAAAGAATGAGGCTGTCGGGACCCCATTATACGGAATCGAGTCCCTGTTGTCTTACTGTACTAGACCCTAAATCAGTAGCTAGTACACAGAGATTCCAGAACTTGGATCATAATTATTCTTATTAAAATGCAAATATTACATCAAAGTGCGGCCATTAAGACTCATAATACAAAATACTAGCACATAGACCAAACAACTGCGGAAGCATGGAATAGTAAAACCAAAAGAAAATCCAACATGGTCCCACAGGCAAGGCTGTAGTAGCGATCCCGTGCGTCGGAGTAGTCCACGTCCTGAATACCATCGGCGAAGTCATCGTCTTCGTGCTCACTATTGTCCGGGCTATAACACTGAGCCTTCGGATCTGCTCGTTGGAATGAGCAGCCCCGCGAATGAACGCGAGGGTGAGTATATATGCAAATACTCGCAAGAGCCAAATTGACATATGCATATGGGGCTTAGCAAAGGAGGGATTTAGGGTTTATTTTGTGTAAAGCCAACTTTTCAAATTTTTCTATATCATTGAAAATGTCAAAAAAGAGTTAAAAATAGTTAGAACAAATATCTTTCTTTTCAACTCTAACTACCCACCAGTTTTAACCTAGCACGGGCAACTCATGGCTACCTGCTCTGTCCATCCATAATTGCATGGCTATCCACCATAGCAATCCAATTTCAAGGCTAACCGCCAAATCAATCAAAATCTCAGGGCTATCCGCCATATCAATCTCATATCATCAGGGCTAGCTGCAATGTAAATCTCAAAATCTCATGACTAACTGTCATGCTACTCCATCACTTCACAGCGTCCTGCTGCGAAGTCTCAAAACAAGACTCACAACGTTCTATCGTGCTTTTCTTTTTAAAACGCTGTTGACGGTCCTTATTTGTAATATTTTATACTTTTGACCGACAACATATCTACAAAATAAAGGAATTCAAACTACATTGAGGATAACATTAACGAGTTCCACGAGTTTTGGTGTAGTCTCATGTTTTGCAGGCATACACAAGAAAAAACGATTTATCGGCCGTCTGCAAATCAGACGAAAAATGGAGTTTGAATTAAACATATTTTGAAAAGTCATCAAATGGCAAAATAGACTGCACCATGATGAAGAGCTCGTCGAGACGATCAAAACGCATTATTATTTGCTATATTTGGAGCTCGGATGATGGAGAAAAGAGTTCCGGAAGACGACGTATCAAACCAGACCAGACCAGCAGGCCGGCCGACCCAAACCCTAAGCCGGCCGACCCGAGCCAGGTCGGCCGGTCCATTCTTTTGGCCAATTTGCATCGGTTTCTTCCCCACACGCCAAACAACACACCTAGAGGCCATCCCAACCATCTACGCAAATCGGTTTGATCCAGAAACATGGATTGCTTCACAAGAATGCATAGGATTCTAAATGAACCCAATGCTACCGGTCTTCAACTATCAAACCGACCTAGGGAGACGATCTACACCGCACAAGGAGCATCCCAGGCGATTTGGAGGGCCGGGATCCACCGAAGCCGAGCTGGCCGACCTGACCTAGGCCGACTGACCCACCCCCTGGCTCGCCTTGGATTCTCCTTCGAAGGGGGGTTGAGTGACACTTGTCCCAACACGTGGCACTCGCTCACTCGCCCCGGCACACTATAAAGTAGGTGTGCACCCTCATTTGTGATCATAGAGAAGTGGAGAAGAGAAGAAAGCAGCTCTATGTTGTCCACTTAGAAATGTAGAAGTAGGGAGAGAGCAGAGTTGAGTGCTGGGGAGACGCCGGAGGTGTCGGCTCTCTTCCACCTTATGCTCTGGAGTCGACTCGGGTGCGAGTTCAGCTTCGCTCTAATGTTCGGTAACACTTAGCTCAATTCTTTGTTGAATAAAGCAAAGTTCTTTCATATACATGGCTGCTCTGTTGGTATTAGGCTCATACTATTATTGAGTGCTAAGATCTTTATGCTTAATTGTCCACCTAGATATTAGTATAAAAGGTAGTAGGGGTGCGTATCGAAGTAACGTTCTTAGTACGTATTACTGCTAGGTACAAACGTGGTGTTTGGACTAGTTAGTAGCCGGTAGGCACCTGCTTCAACGGACGTATGGTAGGTAATAGGTGGTGACAGCCCTATTATCTTAAACATATTTTGAAAAGTCATCAAATGGCAAAATGGACTGCACCATGATGAAGAGCTCTTCGAGACGATCGAAACACATATATTATTTGCTTTATTTGGAGCTCGGATGAGGGAGAAAAGAGTTCCGGAAGACAACGGATCAGACCGGACCAGACCAGCAGGCCGGCCGACCGACCCAAGCCAGGTCGGCCGGTCCATTCTTTTGGCCAATTTGTGTCGGTTTCTTCCCCACACGCCAAACAACACACCTAGAGGCCATCCCAACCATCCACGCAAGTCGGTTTGATCCAGAAACATGGATTGCTTCACAAGAATGCATAGGATTCTAATTGAACCCAATGATACCGGTCTCCAACTGCCAAACCGACCTAGGGAGACGATCTACACCGCACAAGGAGCATCCCAGGCGATTTAGAGGGCCGGGATCCACCGAAGCCGGGCCGACCGACCAGACCTAGGCCGGCCGACCCACCCCCGGGCTCGCCTTGGATTCTCCTTCGGAGGGGGGTTGAGTGACACTTGTCCCAACACGTGGCACTCGCTCACTCGCCCCGGCACACTATAAAAGGAGGTGTGCACCCTCATTTGTGATCATGGAGATGTGGAGAAGAGAAGAAAGCAGCTCTATGTTGTCCACTTAGAAATGTAGAAGTAGGGAGAGAGCAGAGTTGATTGTTGGGGAGACGCCGAAGGTGCCGGCTCTCTTTCACCTTATGCTCTGGAGTCGACTCGGGTGCGAGTTCAGCTTCGCTCCAATGTTCGGTAACACTTAGCTCAATTCTTTGTTGAATAAAGCAAAGTTCTTTCATATACATGGTTGCTCTGTTGGTATTAGGTCCGTACTATTCTTGAGTGCTAAGATCTTTGTGCTTAATTGTCCACCTAGAGATTAGTATAAAAGGTAGTAGGGGTGCGTATCGAAGTAACGTTCTTAGTACGTATTACTGCTAGGTACAAACGTGGTGTTTGGACTAGTTAGTAGCCGGTAGGCACCTGCTTCAACGGACGTATGGTAGGTAATAGGTGGTGACAGCCCTATTATCCGGCTTAGACTTTGTGAAATCCGCCCAGTTAGTTGCAGACCAGTTGAGCCAAATCAGGACGATCATAATCATTCGGGATTCCAATTCAGGATAGCGGGTGGTAGTGAGTGCCTGAGCTCCGATACAGAGTAGCAATTGTGTGTCAGTAATTTTGTACCTTTGGCTAAGTAAAGAAACCGTAGAGCCTCTCAACCCGAAATATCTTATCCCACTCCCATCATTACTGTCATTACCACCATTATCCATCCGGTCAAGTTAGATTCTAGACTAGAACACATCTCGTTCCTCGTGGAAATCGATACCTTGGAATACTCCCGGTGAACGCTACAGTGATATCCGTCCGGATAGATCCTCGGTCCCAACGTCGCTGATATTTGGATCTAGTGCAAATTGACAAAACACAAAATAAATGCAACACACAAAAATATGAATGTAATGGTACAAATGACATTTTTAAATTAAAGTGTTTGTTTTTATGAGTTTATAGAAATTTATTTTATTTAAATTGAATTTATTTTGCTAAAGATTTGAAAATAATGAATTTTCTGCAATAAATACAAAAAGAAAATAAAAACGGGCGGCAGAACCAAAAACGGCCCAAATACGCGCGCACGCGGGGAGGGGCAGTGGCCTAGCCCGGCCTAGGCCGACTCGGCTTGGCGGGCCCACAATGCGCACGGGGCTAGCTGGGCCAGCACTACGCTTGCTGGGCGAGCTTCTTGCATGGGACGCGGCCCGGCTCGGCCTAGCGCCGAAGGGGGTGGAAGGGTAGGCAGATAAGGCGGGCCCACCTGTCGGCGATTCATAGCAGGAGAGGCGATGGCGAGCGGCTGCGGTGAGGAATCCAACGATGGTGGTGGTGCTCCGGCTGGGGAAATGGAGAGGGAGCCTCAGGGGTTTCGGGGGAGGAGTCGGCGGCGATGGAGAATGCTCGCGGCGAGCCAGCGGCGACACGGGGCGGAGGGAGGCGGCAGCACACAGCGGGAAAGGTCACCGGCTTCGAGGGGAGGGGTGAAGATGATCGGCGAGCTTCGGGGAGGTGTGGGTAAGGTGTTGGCAATGCGGATTGGGGTCGAGATCGCTCTGCAGGTTGGCGCGGCGGCGAGGCATAGCCGAGGCGGGACGAACGCGTAGCGGTGGACACTCTCTAGGAAGAAAGACGGTCGAGGAGCTCAGGGTGGCGCTAGGAGGAATGAGGGCGAGCTTACCGGGGCGACAACGGCTCACCTACGCCGGTGTTGGGGTGAACAGAGAGTGGCAGGAGGAAGAGCCACGCCGACAGGAATGTAACAGAGAGGGGGAAGGCCGACAGTGGTGGTGTCGACGGCGAGCAAGTGGGCGCAAGACAACGCCAAGGCAGGTCCCATGCCGCGGATGGCACACCAGCGAGCTTATGGCGGCGGGGTCCACGTCGGCAAGATGTGCAAGGCGGTGGGGTTGGCGGATTCAGCGAGGTTCTGAAAATATGGATGCCATGCTTTATATGGTTTTGAAAATGGGGATGTTACGGAGGCCTTTTGTCTTTAAATTTAGAGATCACTCCAAATCTTTATATTTGAACTCTCTTCAACTCTATCTTCTCTAGGACAGATACTCTCTGTTAGAGAGAATGAAAATATAGAGAATGAATAGTGGTTTGGAAATGGGATAGATCAAAATTTAAAGATATTGCTAGTAATGCTCTAATATTATGTCAAGCCATAGCATAGCCTCTAAAAGAGTATCTATAGACTTTCTAAGTCTAAATCACTCCAATAGAGTCTCTATGACGATATATATTTAGAATTTCTATTTCATGTATCTATATCTTTTTAACATGTAGACTCTGTGCGAGAGGACAAAAATATAGTCAATGAATAGTTATTTAGACAATCTTATACCGTGATTCAAATTTTAATTAGAACTTGCTATGGATGCTCGGACTACACAACTGGTCTCTAATGTTAGCATAACTTCTTGTGGTGCTTGACTACAGTTGTATGTTCTTCCTAACTTATATTATTTGTTTCTTCTTGTACTTCAAAAGCTTTTTTAAGTGGCCTGAACAGCCAGATCCCCTTTGTTTGAATTATTTTAAAGAGCTTTTAGACACACCTTTAAGATAGAAAAAAGATGGATTAAAAAATTAAATTATATAAATGAATATAAGAAAATAAGCATATATGTGAAATAAGTTATACAAAACAGCCAATCTCTAAACATAGAAGAAGTGTGAGGAGTATAGTGTAGCCTCTTAGCAGGACAGGAAATCCTTACAGGCAATCAAAGACACTGTTCTTTTTAGCTGAAGCCAACAATATATTTTAATCTAAAAAATTTGAAAAGTAAGAAAAAATTAAAAAATAATTCTGAAAGTTTTAAGAAAAAAAACCCTTACAAAAATGGCTACAAAGTGATACACTGTCTAACTTATAAAAAAAAAAGAGGCTTGGACTTGGGGACGGACATCCGACGCGCGCGCGCGTCGGACGCTGCCCCGGCCCAGCCCATCGCTCGCGCAAGCAACTGCTCGCGAAACACTCCTGCTTTGCATGCATGCAGTGATGTCAGCGTAGCACAAAACGCGTCGAAGCCAGCGCTCTCTCCCTCTAAGCTGCATGCATGCATGATGACGTCAGCAAAAGATTCCCCCTTTTCGGTTTTCTTTAAACAGCGATTACTTTTGACTAGTAGCTCCAATCGACAAACCGTTTTCACCAACGTGTTCCTGACATTTTTACGAACAAAACAAGATCTATGTTGCTATATAAAAATTTTTTGGAACAATTTGCATATACTATGGAACAATTATTTTGATCTGTTGAAACAATACGTCCAATCTGATGGAAAGTTTTGGTATTTGAAATAAAATTATTTTCTTTTTGGAACAATTACACGAGGTTGTTGTACCAATGTTATTAGCCAGATGGAGCAAAATTAGTTGCCTGTTGAAACAATGCTGTGAACGTACTGAAATAATCGGATTAGCCTGATGAAACAATTAGTTTGACCTATTGGAACAATTGTTTTTTAGCCATTTTGAAAAATATTATGTTAACCTACTGAAACAACCGGTTGTGCCTACTGAAACAATCGGGGTTTTTTAGCCATTTTAAAAAATATTATGTTAGCCTACTGAAACAACCGGTTGTGCCTACTGAAACAATCGAGTTAGTCTGCGGAACCAATTAGTTTGACCTGCTGAAACAATTGTTTTGACCATTTGAAAAAATAATGTTAGTGTCATGAAACAATCGTGTTGTGCCTATTGAAACATTTGAATTAGCCTGCTGAAACAATCAGTTTGATCTTATGAAACAATTGTTTTGGATATTTCAAACAATTATTTTAGCATACAAAACAAACAGTTGTGCCTATTGGAACAATCGGATTAGCCTGCTGAAACAATCGGTTGAGCCTATTGAACCAATCTTGTTTACCTGGGTCAAACAAATATTTTGAATTGTTGAAACAACTGGATGTGCCTACTGAAACAATCGGGTTAGCTTGCAGAAACAATTAGTTTGACCCGTTGAAACAATTGTTTTGATCATTTGAAAAAAAATTATGTTAGCGTGCTGAAACAATCGGTTGTGCATATTGAAACAATCGAGTTAGTCTGCTGAAACAATCAATTTGACCTTATGAAACAATTGTTTTAGCATACTGAAACAATCGGTTGTGCCTATTGAAACAATTAAATTAGCCTGCTGAAACAATTAGTTTGACCTTATGAAAACAATTGTTTTTGGCCATTTCAAACAATTATTATAGCATACTGAAACAATCGGATTAGCCTACCGATGCATCGGTGTCAACGTCGCCGCGGGCATCCCGTGCGTGTGCCGCCGCCGCCGCCGTCCTTCCGTGGCTCATCGGGGAAGAAGCAGAGAGAGAGCGATAGCGAGAGAGAGAGAGCACCTGTGGCGTGGCAAGTGCGGCGATGAAATCGGCCGCCGCACTTGTGGTGGAAATCAACTTCCTGACAGCACTAGATAATGCTCAAAAGCAATCATCATAACATGATACCCAAGACCCTAACAAATAAGCATCATGGCTAGATGAATACAGACTGCCAGTCCGGCAATGCAAGACCTAATAGCTTATGTCGTCTCTCCACATGATCCACTCCGGCCCCACCATTTGATGTCAAACAAAAAACAACTTAGAAATCAGATGGGTGGTGGTAGCCCTGTGTCATATTGCTACACATCAAACAGTATGAATTAGCTGCACAGTGCAAATGAAACAAAGCAAAAAGGATCAGATGCAGTGCAGTAAAATTACCTGAACAGCTCCCTGTGTCCCTGTCAGGGGTTAGCTAGTTAGCATGAACTTTTTTAAAAAAGTTATCGTGAGTGGATGACTTTTCCATTCAATCGAAACCATTATAATATGGCAACACTGTAATCGATTGTGTTTTACCTCATTTATGGGGATTTTTAAGTTGATAAAAGAGGTAATTGCCGTTTTGCCCCTTGAAGTTGTAGGAAATATCACTTAGCCCTCGGAACTTTAGGATTACTTTGTGTAGGAAATATCACTTAGCCCCCGGAACTTTAGGATTACTTTGTCAGCCCCCTAAAGTTGTACATGTTTGCACAAGAGCTCCCACTTCCGTTATTTTCAACCATGAACTGCTGACTGGACGCTGAGTTGGCGCTGGGTTGAGCAAATTTAAACCTTTTTTTTTACTCTTTTGACTGTTTTTGAGTAAACATGAATGCCTTTGACTGTTTTTGAGCCAATTTGAATGGCTTTTGACTGTTTTTGAGCAAATTTCAATGGCTTTCGGATCGGTTCACAAGTGGTGTGGTGAACAAACCGCCAAATCAGTGCCAACTCAACGTCCAGTCAGCACTTCATGGTTGAAAATAACGGCGTGGGAGCTCCTGTGCAAACGGGAACAACTTTAAGGGGCGGACAAAGTAATCTTAGAGTTTCAGGGGCTAAGTGAAACTTTGTTACAACTTTAAGGGGCAAATATGTACATTTACCATTAAAAAACTCAAGTACAAAAAAAAATGAAGCAGAGAAAAGGTTAAGCAAGCCAGCCACGTCATGCTCTGCCTGGATGCACGACAGCACATGCATACACTGGAAAGCAATGCATGCATGCAGCGCAGGCTCGCAGCGATGCAACACGAGTACGCGACACGGTGGATCCCGTGGGGGCTCGGGCGAGCGCACGGGTGAACGGGCCATGCGCCGTGGGCTGGGCCGGGCGTCCGACGGATCGGACGTCCGGCTAGAAGCATTACCGAAAAAAAAACAAATTTCTAGCGTAGCCCTCGGTTCACTGCTGAGTGCTGACTGAAGGCCGTCTCGAGTTCGTTCGTTACCTAGGAAGCCACTCTCCCCAGGACAGTACATGGCGACCAGGCGTGGGCCGCCGCAAGTGGGTCCGGCCATTCTAGGAATCCTTGTCCCTGGCGTATGAAAAGAAAAGCTAGTTGTCGACGCTGCAACGCACTGTTGTTCATCGCTATGCCTGGCTGAGCGTCGGTCCGTGAGCGGTGCCCTTCACAGAAGGAGTGCTATGTCTCTTTTTACAAGCCGACGTAAATAGACACCAACACTCTAGATAGTGGTCTTCTTCATCCTCTCCTCTATCACACAAGCTTGCCCTTGTAATACACATGAAGTCACTCTAGTAAGCTCGTTCTTTCTTGGGCGGCCATCTCATGTAACCTCTTACACGTGGGAATACAAGGCTAGGCGTAGGGTTGTTATCCCGGTATTGTGTTGTCTATCAAGATCGTTGTGAGCTCCCTAGCCCTTGAATGCCCTAGTACATTGAGGAAAGGGGCTCGTTGATCCCTCTTTTAACAACTAAGTTTGAAACCTAGGACATCAAGTTCCTAATCATCGACAAATGGCGTCGTCCGAGAGGACTCGAATCTTCTTTTGCGCCGAAAGTCCTCGTGGCTTCAGGTTCGCGAAGTGTTCTCGGTGCAAGAGGCGCTTGCAAGCCCTCGCAAGTGTTTCCCCTGGTCCCTGGAGGGGAAGCTCCCTATCTAGCTTCGGGGTGGCTAGACTACAACGAGGAGACATGGCGCAAGTCGGGCCAATGGTTAGGTCCCACTCCATTACAGTGTTTTCCTATAAAATATCTCAGCATGAACTGAGGGACGAGACCGCTTAAGGGGGCCTTAACTGAGGAGGGGACTGCGTCTACTCCTACCCGGCGCTCTCTCCCTCACTAGATTCGATAGTGAGAATGCCCTTAAGCGTCGCCAGCAGAAGGTCCCACGTTTCTCCTGACACTGCTCGCTGGAGACACAGGGTGGAAGTCGCTGTCTCGGCCGGTGCCCACCGCCTAGGTCACTTCGAGGCCAGCTATCATGTTGCCGGCAACTAGCACCTCCAAAGCCCTCCTCCAACTAGCTAGTGTCAGCCATCGTGTCGTGTAGAGCTGCCTGCCACCGGTCGTCTCCTGGCGGACCTTCTGTCACCATCGTGTTGGGGTAGTTTTCGTTGTGGCCGCTTGCCTCATCGCCTTCAAGATGGCTGGGCCCAGCCCACCCCTTGGCCAGTGCTTGACGCGATGGAACCTCCTTCGCCATCCAGTTCCTTGGCAATTGCGGCGGCATTCGCCCCATTGTTTAGCCACTACTCTGTCGCCTCCGCTGTGGCGATGAGCTCCTCCCCCCAAGCGCACGCGAGGGAAGCGTATCGTCTACCGTCGCGCTGGCCACGGCAAAGACTCCGTAAGACTCAATCCAGTCATCCAGGTCTGATCCAACGTAAAACCAGAAAGAGCCACTTATACCTTGAACCAGTACACAGATCTAACCATCCAATGGCCATCACACGGTCACCTTCATCCCACTTAAGTGTCTCTGCCTGCGAATCGTTATCTTCTGTTCTGTTTAGAAGCTAAGACTCCTTCACACAGAGACACAGACAGATCTAAAGATTTTAAATTAAAGATGTATAAGAGAGATCTAAAATGGCAAAAATGGATTAATAGGAACAATGCTAATCTTATTGCACAAATGACAAGTTCGTATATGCATTTTATTAGCCTCGATTTCAACCTGCAGCAGGTGGTAGTAAAACTAAAAACTGGAGAATGTTAGTTTTTTTAAAACTGAACAGTAAGAACTCAGTGAATTTGCATTTGAATGAAATTAAGCAATGTTTAGTGAAGATTCACTAGCCAAAACATGATAAATAGAACTGGTTTAGACATCACTATAGCTCCATTGTTTCGAAAATAAAATACTAATGAAGCTTTGGTAAGATCAATTGGAAAGCATCAAATTGACACCATTGCCATTTTCTGCTACTGGACATTTCAGAGTGAGAACAATGTTATTCCTCATGTACAGAGAGAGAACATATTACTACTACTTCATATACAAAAGGAGTTCATTCGCTCTCTTGAACTATGCTTAATCAGCATGCTTTTCCCTTAATTCCTGGAAAGCACAAATGGAAAAAAGTCATCAATGTGA
Source organism: Raddia distichophylla (assembly GCA_005191435.1). Lineage (NCBI taxonomy): Eukaryota > Viridiplantae > Streptophyta > Magnoliopsida > Poales > Poaceae > Raddia > Raddia distichophylla. The sequence goes on from SPJY01021785.1 coordinate 2,960,933, forward strand.
AGAAACTAAATCAAATGAATTTTGAAAAGGTAGATAGCAACGTACTGCAGTTTTCTTCTTTTTCGGTAGGTTTTTCTCCACCCAGTTTCTCTTTCTCTTCGATCCACCCTTTCTTTCTCCTTTTTTCTTAAGGGCAACTCCTTGCAACATATCATCATGTATCATTGTAGAAATATTTGGAGGCTTCAAGGTGTTGTCCATAGAATACTTGCTATTGATTTTTTCATCCACCTCGTATCGAAGGGTATCTAGGGCACTATCAACAAGCAAATAGGTTTCTTCAAATTCGGATGCTCGAGAGGCCAAGGAAATGAGTTTGTATGAAAGAAACTTGTAACGACGTGCGGCATCCAACTTGGGATCCTCTAAAATATTTCCACCAACATTGTCTTGCACCATTCCATTCCTTGCTTCCCTTGTCCATCGCTTCAACACATATGACTTAGGAAATTGCTTGATATCCATCAACTCAAGAATTTTGATTCCATGACTGCATAATAGACCAATTTACTCAAATTGTTGGCATGTACGTGATAATTTTCCCTCTCGAAAAGAACCAACAACCACATGCTCGTCTTCAATAATGGAAGGATAATCCAAAGATCTAATAGAGACAACATATGCCAGGCCATCATCCGTCTAGCATAGATCTTCCGTAAACAATTCGGAATGCTTCAAATATTTGTGTAGTGTACAACCTGCTTGCTTGCAACAACATAGGAGTTCACATTTTAATTTGGGGCAACTTGTTCCTTGACTCATACTCAGATACTATTTCTTTATCCCTTTTTGCTTGAAGGGCCCTCTTAAAATGTTGAAAGAAACGAAGTACATTCAGCTCTGAGTTTAAATAATCCTTCAAGTGGCAATTCAATCTCTCGCTCAATTGAGTACTTCTCATTCTTAACACATTCTTCATGTAGCATGCGGCCCACTTTTCTTTCACCTTGTAAATACTATCCAACCAAGTTTATGAATGTACCTTGCTTCTCATATTAGAAAAGACCTCTTCAAATTCATCTTCATCCTCATATTCATACATGCATGCATTAAAATCAGAAGGTATATTTGATGAGCCCTCAGTCTTTTGATGATTCAAATGCTTAATTGCATTTTGCATTATATGTCAAGTGCACAAACTATGCCATTTAGAGGGAAGAACTTCATCTATCACCATGCCCATTGCAATGTCTTGATCAGTGTAAATGGTTTTAGGTATCTTTTGACTATGACAATCAAGAATGTTTGAAAGAGCCATTTAAATGACTGGAATGTCTCATCGTACATAAGTGCAGCCCCAAATACCATAGTCTCCCTGAAATGGTTGAATCCAACAAATACACCAAATGGCCGACTCAAGTTAGTTTCAAAAGTAGTATCAAAAGTAACAACATCACTAAAATGAGCATAGTCTATTATCATTTTAGCATCAGTCCAAAAGATGTTTGCTATTTGTTCTTCACTGTCGAGTTGCATAGCATGAAATAATGATGGATTTTCTGCAGCCTTGTTCTCAAAATAATGGAAGATACTTCCAGCATCACCATATTTCATCTCTTTTTTGCGTTTAGACCGCAGATAATTCTTAAGATCACGACAAGTGTATCCAAGGTTGGCTACACCTCCAGCATGCCTAGTAGCTAATTCATGGGCTGCTCTAGGCCTAATTCCAAAATTATTTGCCATTTCAATGTCGAAAGCCTGGACAGCCGAGATGCTTCGAAGTGATGGCATTAGATGAGATGTTTCTGGAGTTTAGAGAATATGGTTGTGTTCAAGAACCAAATTAGTTACCTTGTACTTTGTGGTTACTCGATTCAATGAAACTCCCATGCATACGCTCCAGTTAGTTCTTGTCTCAGCTTGAGGAGTCTTGGTTAGATGATCCCTTTTGTCCTTTCCTCGTAAACCTTGCTTTGCACACACAAATCTACAAGAAGTAACCACGCAATCCTTCTTACACTTGTTCTCATATTTCTTCCTTACACTGAAGCCCATTCGACCCCCATAATACTTCCAAAATGTTTTTGCATCGCCTAAATTTCCAAATTCCATGCCAACCCGAGGAATCCAACTAGGTAATGTGTTGTCCCTGTTCAAAATAAAATAAGATCAACTGTCAATTTTTAGGATATTCAGACCTTGCAGCAAATAAAAGAAAAAATCATTCATATTGAACTCAACTAACATCACCTTGTAGAGAATTTGCACCAGGCCCATATAAAATACTTTCCTTTTTTCATATGTGCTCAAAGATTCTCGTACTAACTCTAAATGCCCCAAACCGCATTTCTAATTGGCGATGCTCGATTATACCTTTCAAGAGAAGATGCTCGATCAAGAGGCGGTGCTCCATCTGGTGGGGTTTTCGGCGAAGATCCATGTCCTTCCATCAGGAGGAGGTTGCAACAAGGGGCTATAACTTGTAGCGACGAAGGGAGACAGCACCACGAACGGGATGAAGGGCAGCAACAATGAGATGAGGCAGCATGGAGTTGCTGCAATGACGAGCTAATGATGCGAGGAGCTATGACGGCAACGGCGACAGCGACGAGCGCACTGTCCCCACGGCGGCGAAGGTGATGAGCGTGCCGTCCCCATGGCTACGAAGGCGAATAGTTGCTTCTGCAATGAGCGAGGAAGTTTTCGCCATCGTCTATGCACAGGATTCCCGCGCTGAGAAGGATAAATGGGCCGTCCCTAACTGTCGGGACCCACCTGAACGAGTCGAGTCCCTTCTGTGCATTACTGTACTAGTCCCTGGATCGGTAGCTAGTACACACAGATTTCAGAACTTGGATCATAACCATTCTCATTAAAACATTAAATATTACATCAGAGTGTGGCCATTAAGGCTCATAATACAAAAGTCTGGCACGCAGGCCATACAACTGCGGAAGCATGGGTACATAGAAGAACCAAAAGAGAACTCCAACACAATCTCACAGGCAAGGCTGTAGTAACGATCCTAGGCGTCAGAGAAATCCACGTCCTAAACATCATCGGCAGAGTCATCGTCTTCGGGCTCACCATCGTCTGGGTCGTATCACTGAACCTCCGAACCTGCTCGTTGGAATGAGCAGCCCCGCGAGTGAACGCGAGGGTGAGTATATGTGCAAATACTCGCAAGCCAAATTAACATATGCAAATGAGGGCTTAGCAAAGGGGGATTAGAGTTTCTTTTGCGGAAAGCCAAATTTATAAATTTTCCTATATCTTTGAAAATGTGGAAAAAGAGTTAAGAAGAGTTAAAACAAATATCTTTCTTTTGAAACTCCGGCTTCCTGCCGGTTTTAACCCACCAAGGTTAACTCATGTGGCGTCCTGCCATGTCAAGCTCATAAGCTCATGGCACCTGCCATGTCAATCTAAATATATCAGGGTCAACTGCCCTGTCAACTCATGGCCCCTGCCATGTCAATCTGAATATCTCAGGGTCAACTGCCCTATCAACTCATGGCCCCTGCCATGTAATAATAGTCACTCCACAGCGTCCTGCTGCGAAGGCCCAAAACAAATCTTCACTTTAAAGCGCCATTTTGAAAACAAAAGGGTGAAAGACTACCATGAGGCAGCGCTCCGTCGCCCGCCCTTGACCGTGGGCACGGCTGTCTAGACAGTTCTACACTCTGCAGAGGTTGCACGCTTTACCCACGAGAGGTAATTTACTTAGTAAACCACCACAAGGTCTTTAACCAACTCATTCCTAGCTTAGGCATCTCCGCTAAGGATTCCACCTCTGGGCTGGTACTCAGTTGCCAGCGGCCCCCTCTTGCGCCAATAGGTTCATAGTCTGCGTGACACCGTGTGTGTGCTACGGATTCTACGCTCCCTATTCCACCAAGTGAGATGCCCAAACTAAGAACTTGAAGGGTACTCGACCAGGGCCTGCCCATACCAGCACTCGTGGTCGCACTGTTGAACTTAGTTTGTCTACCTCAAGGACTCAGTCCTAAAGGATCTGGGTGGTTCCCACACTGGGCCCAAGTCTCGTGCATACTGCACCAATCCATACAACCATCCACCCAAATCAGGGTTTTCCGAAAATAATTTCCCATTATAACAATAACTATTGTACCCCAATAGTCCCATTTTATCAAACATGACAGCATCAACTGTCTTTAAATCACGCATTTCAAACATTGCATTTCACATGAAATAACAGTGACGCATAAAGCAATACATAGCAGGGCTAAGCATTTAACGATGAACTAATCAATCAAATGGCAATAAACAAGTTATATATTCCTAGGGTTGACAAGGATCAGGTTTATATGATAATGATAAATTTAATGGGCATTTAACTAATCAGCCTAAGCATTTAGCATTTTTAAATTTCAACGTATTTAGCATTTTTAAATTTCAACTATCATGCATATTCACAATTCTAGAAAAAGCATTTATAAATCTAGGTGGCAATATGATCAACAATCATTGTAGGAAATAAGTCAACAATGACTTGCCGTGAATCCAGTGTTCCGGGTGTACAGGTAGGTCCTCGGCTCCAACGACACCGGTATCCGGATCTAGCGCAAACACATAATCACACAATAAATGCACATACAAAAATATGAATGCAATGGTGAAAATGATATTTTTAAATTAAAGTTTACATTTTTATGAATCTGTAGAAGTTTATTTTACTAAATTTGAAGCTATATTGCAAAAGATATGAAAATAATAAATTAATTGCATTAGTGAAATAAAGGAAACAGCAAGTGGGCCGGCAGCTAGCTTCGGCCCAGAAGCGGCGCGCTCGCGGGGAGGCTGCAGCCTAGCTCGGCGCTGGGCCGGCTGAGCTGGCTGGCGCGGCCCGGCTCGGCTCGGCCGAAGGGGAGAAGGGGGCTGACGGGCGGGACCCGCCTGTCGGCCACCCGGAGCAGGGGAGGCGGCGGCGTATGGCTCGGCGGCGGTGTTCCCGGCGACGGCGACGGCGCTCCGGTGGGAGTGAGCGAGGCGAAATGGAGAGGAGGCAGTGGGGGTCTCGGGGGAGGGCTCGGCGGTGCTGGAGGACGCCGGCGGCGAGCTGGCGGCGGCTCGGGGTGGTGGGAGGTGACGGCGTACGGCGGAGGGAGTGGCCGGCGAGGAGGGGAAAGGTGTAGGTGCTCCGGTGGGGTGCGGTGGTCCTGTAGGGAGATGGTGGCGGCGCAAATTTGAGCTGGGGAAGGCTGTGCCGGCGCGGCGGCGTGGGGATGTGTCGGGGCAGAGGGAACTTGTCGCTGGCTTACCGGGCGGCGACTGGGACTCTCACCTTGGAGGCTTACCGGCGGTGCAGGCCACGGCACGGGGGCGATGGCGACAGCCCGGCGGCGTCGGGACAGAGAGGAGGAGCGGAAGGGCAGCAGCGGGGTGGCGCGGCTTAAATAGGCGGCGGCGGCGCTCGGCGACAACGATGTGGGGATGGCGTCGCCCGGACTCCACGTCGGCGGCGTACTGTGGAGGGTCCCACGGCGAGGCAGCGCGTGGAGGAGAGAAGCCGGAGGAAGAAGACAACCCGACAGGAAAGAGTAAAGAAAGGAAAAGAAAGAAGGGGAGAAGAAAAAGAAAAGAGGAAAAAGAAAAGAAAAAGAGAGGGGGTGGGGCCCACTGAAAGATATTTTTATCTTAAAATTAGTATTTCAGAATTTTTATTTTTTTTAACAGATATTTTTCATTTTTTTTTTGGTATAAAATTTGGACGTAATTTGATTAAATCAAATTTGGTCAAAATAGTACCATTATTTACAAATTTAGATTTAAATTATTTGTATTTTTACCAAACTCAAATCAAAGAATTTATTATAAATTATAAATTTTGTATGATTATTTTGAAACACAAAATATTATTTTTAAATTTAATACTAAACATTCTTTATATTAAAGCTAAAATATTAATTACCAAAATATTCTTTTGGCTTTTGCAATTACTTATTTTAAAATTTCAAAACCAACATATTTATTTTCACCAAAATTTTACTTTGACATTTATAATAATTAATTCAAAATTTAAAATATTAAATTTAGCCTTTAGAAGGTAACATACACATTTTCAAATTAATTAATTTTTCAAAACTCATGCACATGAAATAATGATGCCATGATTTTTAGGATTTTGAAAATGGGGATGTTACACTAACATGGGCCTCACGCAGTAGTCGTTAGATATAAGATGGATAGCTGGATGCAGCTTTATGGAGCCTCTGCCGACGGTACGCTTCCGCAGGCGAGGCGGTCCTGCGCTAATATCATAGAAACTGTGGGGCCAATTTCCTTGGGCCAAGTTTGAGTGTGTTTTGGAAACCCATGAGGGGGGATTCCCTCATCAAAACCAGCCCATTTCCACAGGGAAAAAATAAACAACTCCGCTAGTCACCTCTTACCTCTCGCATCACCCCCATGCCCTGTCAAGACCCGCTATAAACGACCGAACCACAATTGTGTATACAGTACTAGTCCGAGAAGATCATGGCTAGCACACATAATTAAACCGAAATGATACATTGCCTTCGAGTTACATTATTACAACATAGGGGACTAGCTGTCCCAAAAGGAGTCACAACTAAGCACGACACGCACAGACCGAGCTACAGAGTTACACAGACGGTAACACAGGAACCTAGCATATTACAATTTATTCTAGCGACTAGGCTACTCCACAGGCAAAGGCGGTAGGCAACACGCAATCCTACTCTTTCTTCCTCGAAGCCCTCCTCGTAGTCTAGGTCCTCCAAGAACGGGGAGTCGTACGAGGGCTCCTCGGCCGTTGAAATTTAAAAGAGGGGAAGAGGTAAAACAGGAGTGAGTACAAAGGTATTCCGCAAGTCGGGAATATATGCAATGGGATTTAGTACAGGGGGTGGCTTAGGTAGATTTTGCCAAAAAAAAAACAGTTTATTTGCTAGTTTTAAGAGGGCATTTAGAAAACCTTAAATCAAAGTTCTCATGTTTGGGGGCTCCTCTAAAAAGGCTCTCGCCAGTAGGCCTCTTGCCGTAGCGAGCTATCCTCTTGCTATATTTAGCGAGCTATCGCCTCAACACCACAATCCTTGGAACGTGGCTTAGGTCCATTCCGCGCGAGCGGTGCGTAGTAGGCCGAACCCAGTCCAGGACGCCCGTCGGTGGCACCTATATATCTCAAGAGCAATTCCTTTCTCAAAAGCTTTTTCTCCACTCGAAACCTTTTCAAAAATCCTTGTTTTACAAAAAAAAAAAAGGCTACCATATGAACAGTTCCTTCCTATGCTCCTGACCATGAGCACGGCTATCATGATAGTTATAACTCCATAGAGTGGGTACGCTTTATCCTCGAGGGGCTACGCACCCAAGAGTGTTTTGCCACAAAGTTGTTAGACTCAAACACTAACTGTGACCGCCGAATAGTCTCTGCTAGGGTTTAAAAGGCTAACACCTAGGCATATCCCATAACGGGACTCGAGGTCGTACGGCTATGGCTCAGTTCATAGGTTCATAGGACGAGCAGACCTTAAACAGGAAGAGAGAAGATAATTTAGTCCCGATTTTGCAAAAAGGTGACCTCTTGCACCAATCTGGCGACAGTCACCCCCAGTCGGAAGGTTTTAGGGGAAAGAGTAAAACATCCCTACTAAGCAACATCCGCGATGCGCTAACTTTATACGCATTCTTTCTCAAGCACTTTCTCAGTTACAAATTATTTTTTGCCCAAAGATCTGACGGTATCCCGAATTAAATTAATTTAAGAATTTTCATCCTACCACCAAGGTAATATTCAACAAGCAGTATTTATAACCCTTACGGTTAATCCTATTTAGTAGTCTTACCTCTACTAATAGGCCGTGGTAACTATAACTACTAAATACGTCATTTTTTATTTTAAAAGTAGCGTGCATATTTTCAAATCAATTAACTCATTTTTAAATAAATATAAATGGCTCATCAATATGATCAAAGGGAACTTGACTTGGTCGGACGACGGGTAGGAGCAACCGGCAACGTTGGACGGGTCTATGATACCTTGGGCCTCCTGCTCAATCACAGCCCCACATGCAAAGCAGTACAAGCATACATCAGGCATTAAGATATTTTTATGCATTTTCCTTTGGTGAAAAAATGCAGTAAAAACATTTTTACGCACATGAAATACTAACACCTTAGACTAACTATTAACCTAAAATGCAAAACTACCAGGATGACATGTCATTTTATATTTTTTTGCAATTTAGTATGATTTTTGTATTTTAACAAATTTTTGGAGAATTTTTAAAGTGCATTTACATTTTAGTAAAAATGTTTTTCAATTACTGTTAAATGATTAAAAGCAATAATATACAAACTTTTCCTTCGGCTGATGGGCTGGCCTCCGGCGGCGGGCGGCCCAAGATAGCACTGCGCGAGCAAACGAGTGCAGGCGCGCAGGGCGAGGGCACCGCGTTGCTGGCAGATGGGTTCCACGGGACCCACGCGTCAGTGACGCGCATCCGGGATGCAGAGAGCGGCGGAGAGAGCATTTCTCCCGGCAGCTGCACCAGACGAGGCGAGGAAAACTCAACGATGGTCTTGGCGGCACCAGACGCGGACGAGTGGGCGGCGCGACAAAACGCGGCGACGGTGGCTCACGACACCCGTGGCGCCGGCGAGGGACACGACGAAGGTTCAATCCCTTTCGGCTGAAGCAAGAGGGAAGGCGTGGGAGAAGCAACCTGTGCTCCGGTGAGGAGGAAGAGGCGACGAGGCGGCTTGACCGCGGCGGCGCGATCACGTGCTCCGGCGGGCGCATGGACCAATTCGGACCCCAGGCGGCAACAATCCTCGGGTTCGTGAGCTCGGCACCGGGGATCTGTAAGCGGACGGAGGTGAGAGGCGAGCGGCACCAAGGAGGAAGAGAGGGAGAGGAACGCGTCAATGGGATCAACGCGGTGCGACTCACAGGGAGAATCTCAGAATAGCCAGGAACGGCAAGGCGCAAGGCGAAAGGCGAGGAGAGACGAGACGCACAGTCGCACAGACTCACAGAGCTTGATTTATAGGAGAGGGTAGCGCGGCGGGACTGGCTCGGACTTAATTAAATCCGTCGGGAGGCACAGCGAGCGGGGAGGCAAGGAGTGACGCTGTTGGACGCGGGGGCGGTTCGACGCCCGTCGGACGCGCCCCCGTCCAACGCCCGCCGCTGGGCCAGCGTTAGATTTGAGGAAAAAAACTTGTTATTTTTGTTTCATGGTGTAAACAAATTCAATAAAAACCAGAAATATTCTCTAATCAATGTCAGGCCTCACGCGTATTTTATTCGGATCGACATGATCAGTATAAATGCTATATACAAACGTTTTAAATGATAACCTAGATGTATAAATATTATATATCAATATGAAAAACATATGTGAGACCTGACATTGATTAGAGAATATTTCTAATTTTTATGGAATTTATTTAATTTTTTTACACCAGGAAAGAAAAATAACAAGTTTTTACCTCAGATCTAACGCTGGCCGTTGGATGGAGATTCAACAGCCAGCGGCGAGCGTTGGACGGGGGCGCGTCCGACGGGCGTCGGACCGCCCCTGCGTCCCTCGCTGTTGCACAATAGAGGCGGCGACACGACGACGAGGTTAGGGCGCTTGGCGTGGTGCCACAGCGAGAGGTGGTCGTGGAGCGGTCTTTGGGGCCAGCGGTGAGGTCGGGAAAGGCGGTAGTGACCGGGCGCGGCGGTCCTTCTGGGCACGGCGCAGGGACGTTGGCTAGGAAGAGATGAGGAAGGGACATGCTGGGTTGGATGAGAGGAGCGAGAAAACAAAGAGAGAAACAGAGGGGGAGGAGCGGGGAACAGAGGATGAAGACAACGACGCGAGGCTGACCGGTGGAACCCACATGCCAGAGAGAAAGAAGGGAGCGGGCACTGAGCGAGTGACCGACAGGTGGGGTCCGCATGCCAGCGAGGCAACAAGCGCGCGTGGGGAAGCTGGCCAACGGGGCGACTAGACCGATGCTGGGCCGACGCGCGCGTGGGAGTAGAGGGGAGAGGAGAATGGGCCAGCGGGAGACGGGGAGAGACGGACCCGAGAAAGAGAATATATTTTTCTTATGTCCTAATTTGTTTTTCTCTTTTCTTCTTTAAAAATAATTATTCAAAAGTCAAATCTTTTTAATAGGATTTGAAAATTTTACATAGGTTTAGAAGCATTTAACTGCACCCATTAAGGTATGCCAGTTTCTCCCAACTTTTTTCCAAACACATTTTTAAGTCAAAAATTATATAATAAAGCTTAAAAATGAGTACGTTACCTTAAAAATAAAAGTTAATTTAATTTTAATTTTGATTTATGAACAAGGATTTTTGTATGTGTAAAAACTAAAATTAATGTTTGGATGCTTTCATAATAATAATACTTATATAGACTTTCTGAGAAAATTCCTAAAACTGTGTAACCCTATATTACAACTGTTAAAATTCTAAAAATGAAATAAATATTTGGTAAGCTTTCCAAAAATAATATTTCTAGTTTGTTCCAATATTTTATTTGATAACTAATTATTAGAAAGGAAGATACTTGTATTGTTAATTTATTATATTTTATTTGGTCCAATTATTTATTTAATTTCTCATCAATTTCCTTTCATCTTCTTTTGGGGCCCACATGTCATTCATTTGCCATCTCATTTTCTCTCTTTCTCTCTCTTCTTCCCTCTTTTTCTTCTTCTCCCGCAGCACCCCCTCCATCTCTCACCTTTTCATCTCCTATGCATGACCGATGCATTAAGAATCCACTCCAAAGTGCATCCATTTTTCATTGATGATCATCAATTCATGGTGCCATCGGATTCTACTCGCTAATGGCGGTTTAATCAGCCACTAATCGCAGCCACACTTTCACCTCCTTGGGCATGATCATCATCCACTAGAGAAACCCTTCAAATGTCTATTTTAGTTGATGATCAACAACCCTTAGCGCCAGTGGTTTCTACATAAAGTAGTGGCCATCATGGAGCAAATAAGCAGCCACTAAACCCCTCCATCTACCCTTAATTCATCTATAAAAATCGAACCCAAACTCACCCATCTCAGTTTGCTATCTCTCTGAATTCGGCTTGGGTAAGATTCCACACATCTATTCCTTTATAGATGTTCCTGTTCATGTCTTACATGACCACTTTTGCCCTTCGGTTCTAGAAGATCACCGCTAAATCGTCGGAGATTTGCCATCGGAGAGCTCATCAAGGCCTCATCATTTTCTTCAAATTCAACCTTGATCTTGGTATATTTTCCTCTCATCTTTCTTCCTTAACCATCTATGCCATGGGGTTTTCGATCATTTTTGGCATCGTTGGCGAACTGTGCTTTATAGAAATCCGTCTTAATTTCGTCGGCCATAAACCGATGAAAAATAGGGGTCAAACCGACGAAATTAACTAAACCCGACGAAATGTGCTAGAACTAAACCTTTTCGTCAGTTGCCGACGAAATTACTTTATTTTCATCTGTTTTTTAGGCCGACGGAATAGATATCCCGATGGCTTGCAAACCCGTCAGAGGGTTGTCGTGGCAGCTGACGAAATTAAGTGTCACATCAGCCGAAATGGGAGCGGTGGAGGTGGCGCGTTGGGGTAACGTGGCACTTAATTTCGTCGGCTTCGGCCGATGAAAATAACTACCACGTCAGCCAAATGACAACGTTGAAGGTGGCTTGTTGGGATGACGTGGCACTTAATTTCGTTGGCTCAGGCCGACGAAATTACTTTTTTTAAAAAAAACATAGTGTTGTATTATTCACAGAAAATCCACAGACATTCATATCATCACAAACTTGTATCCAACATCACATGACCATCCAATGCACGATGCATAAGTGCACATAAATAGAACTAATATGTAATTAAGTCCATTCAACATCACATGACCACAACGCACAAGTTCAACATTAAGTCCTCCAACACAAGTTCTACATGGACGTCATATAGTGCAACATTAAGTCATCCAACAAGTCATAAAAGGGAGCTTCTAACTCACAAGTGAGTGGGAGCCATTATTGCTACCTACCGCATCGCCGCCCCCAAGTTGACAAACCGATTGACCAAAGTCGTATCCAAAGAAGAAGCGTCGTTGTTGCCTCCAGGCCCACCTTGAGCAGGTGGAGGTGGTGTCGCAAAGCCCTAATCAAATGAAGAAAAAATTTGTGGGGCAGTGCACATAGAAGGAAGTTAGTAAATTGTATTAGGAAGGCATAAATTTATTACTTGTTTTGTCTCTTGGAGTAAAAAGCCAGGCGGAGGAGGCGGAGGCCGAAACACAGGTAATTGAATATTTGGCCCAAACTGACAGTAGAACATAGCCTGTAGTGAAAAGAACATGGAAATGTATAAGTTTGAGCTAATTTACACAATTTTGAATTATATGTACTTGTATTCTCCAATTATCGAGATAGGGAGAAAAATAATGCAACTTTATTCGTAAATTGGTATCCAATGCAAGACAGACATTTAATAGCGACAAATAAGATAATTCACACAAATTTGAGCCATATGCAACTACTAGAAAAACGCTAATCTATGATGAAACAAATTTGTCACTAAAAACAGTGCATTTGTCATTAATACATTTCTGTGACGAACTTATGACGAATGGATGATCGTCATATTATCCCCGTCACATATGAAACGCTATGACAAATTTGCTTACTTTGTCACAAAACTAAATGCATCCATGCCAAAATACAAATCGTCATGGAACTTTTTTCAGCACACACCCCTTGTCCGACGTGTCATCCAGCACCATGTCATCATCTGACGTGGAATTTTTCTTTGACGAAAATATTTCATCATAGAATATGAATGACATGGAGCCTACCCATCGTCTATATCCGACGTGTCATCCAGGTCATTGTGAACGTGGACTTATTTTGTGACGAAAATATTCGTCACTAAAATGCGATGATTAACCTTCAGCCTCATGATATATTTTTGTGACGAATTTTTTTCATCACATATGCATGTTGACGAATCTTCAAATGACATTATTTTCCTCGGCATATAGCAATTTAATTCAAAAACCTAGGCACAAAATCAAAAACTGGCCACAAACATACCACAAAAGCATATAAATATAAACGACAAGTACAAAAGGCATTTTTAAATTGACTTACTCCGACATGAATTACATGTACCAGTCACGAGATATGGTTCAACCACAAGTAGAAATAGTTAAAACTTCGGACCATACACAACAAAAAATTATAAGTACACTAGCATCCGGGAGCTAACCATACTTGGGCCACCAATACATCAAGCACAGTAATTTGTGAAGTTGACTTTAGAAAGGCACAAGAGATACAGAAGGAGCAGATCAGTTGCTTCATGCATTCATCCAACTCTTTTTGGGTCTTGGACATATCTTCCTAGTTCTTGGCAAGCACTTCCTCTGCTGCTTGTGCATGCTTCTTCAGGCTCTCTACTTCTTGTTGAAGCGCAGCTGCTCCCTTTTTTCTGCCTCAAGTTCCTCTTGAAGAGGTTGTTCAGTCACTGTCGGTGATTTTTGAGTGTGTTGTAGCCCAACATTCTTTAAGAACGTGTTGTTGGCGTTAGTCTAGGAGAGAACTTAGGAGACAAATCTCAGTGCTACTTGGTGTGTCACCATCTTCAACGGTGGTTGCCAACATTTTTTCCATGTCGGTCTACAAAATGCAAGTATATATTCATCATTAGTTCAAATAGTATGAAGCTATAGACTGCACATATTCAAGTCCAAGATAGCAGGCATATGTATGGTCTCTTACAATTGCATCTTTAACAATCACAAACCCCATTTTTCTTGCTGTTATGCTACTCGTTGAAGAGGCCCAATGCATTAAGTTCTATACCCTTGTTTTTCTCCCTCTGTAATGCATCATAACATTAATCAATAAATCAAGTCAATGTTGTAGGCTAAAAAATGAACCTAATATAGAACAATGAATGTACTAAGTGCGTATATTACAAACTAGAGCAACAAAAACACTTTGCGGTAACAATAAAACAAAAGATGTCACTACAAATAGTTTTACGTAAAATCCCTAAGCAAATTAAATGCAATTATGTCAACCTAGGTAAATACTCCAGTGTCCATTTAAATTATTTGTTAGAATGATAGCCACAGCAAAGGATGGAAGGGTACCTTAGTGTCCGCTGTGTGTACACACCATTGGTGGCCTCGGGGAATTAGTGGCTAGCGTCTAAAACCCCAACTCCAAAACAATCTCAATTCACGTAAACTACGATGGAAGAAACTAATCAATGGTTAGCATAAAAAGAAATTTTTTAGAAAAAAAGAAACAAAACTAGCATATATTAAATCAGTACAGATATAGTTACAACATTCCAAAAGATTCTTCAATAAACAGCATTCTAAGTAAAATTACAAAGATTTACAAAGTATTGCCATAAATTGCTTCAATCTATATGCAACAAGATGTGTGGAAAGCAAACACAAAAACTTCTCAATCTCTTTTTCACAAGGATTGAGAAGAGATTTCAGAATCTAAAACCAGCACAGAAATCATGAATTGGCCTAAATGGTAGTATCTAACAACAGTACAGAAATCCTTCAAGATTCAAAACTTGAAAACAAATATATGCCAATGATATCTTTACCAAGGAAGAATAATGGGGACAAGCCATCCATCTTCTCAACGAGAAGGCCATTGTTACTCTTCAGAGCAGTATGAGAAAGACAGGCATTGCATATGCTCCCCACCTCACTCGATGCTCCATGGACATAATACTAAATTATTATCTCCCAAACAGGGGAACCAACGTAGAACAATCAATTTTATGATTTCATACGAAAATGATCAGGCATGCATTATATAAAATGATCAGGTTAATTAGGAATGGTTTCTCGGACGTGGGAGCTGGTTAGACTAGATCCTTGCGATTTTACAGCAGAGATGTATGTCAGTACATACATAATTCCATGAGTTGTAGTGCTACTTCTCTTGTTAATTTCAACGTGTATTTCTAACAGAAAGAAAATGCAACTTAGACCTCTGATCTGATGCTGAAGTTTCCATTTCCATTTCCTAAACACAATTTTTTAGCAAACCCTAAACATGATTTTAATTAAGACCGCAGCAATTTCGTCGGCCCAAACCGACGAAACTACTGCCACGTCGACCTCCGTTCTAATTTCACCGGGACACTCGTCCTGTCGCACTGTAATTTCGTCGGCACAAACCGACGAAAATATGGCCACGTCATCCAGCCCGCGCGCGAAGCATCGGCAGACCGACGAAATTACAGTATCTTTCGTCGGCCTGGTCCAAACCGACGAAATTAATGTTTTATTTTCGTCGGTTTTATAAAACCGACGAAATTAAAGACTTATTTTCATCGGTTTTTTCGGACCGACGAAATTATGGTTGGCCGACGAAAAAACTTCGCTTTCCTGTAGTGTCTATACTTCAAGCCCTATAGCATCTTCAAACTGCTTCATGAAATCCTCCATCATTTCCCCAATCCTATCATCTTCATCATCCACGGATCCCACCGGAATTGATGACGTGTTCTCTCGTCTCGACTCTCCATGCTCGTTCCACATATGATAGTTCGGCATGAAGTCGTGATGCGTCATGCTAACTTTCAGCTGTCGTGAGAAGTTTCGACACATCGAGCAAGTTTCGACACATCGACACTTGGCTAAGCCACCACCAGGGTTTGAGTCATAAAGAAGGTTCACGAAATCCTAAGACTTCACCCTCCACTTGTCGGTGCCTCATTGCTTCTCTAGCCCTCATGCATCCATCTTCGATCTTCTTCCATTTGATGGTATTACATAAATGAATTAGTGTGAACGTGTGTTTCAAGTCCTAGCAAGGGTTCTATGCAAGGATATGTCCTAAACCCACCCAAGAATGGTCGGTGATAGTGCGGTATGTATGACATGTCGTATGACCCGAACAAAATTTTGGCAGCATAACCTCGCTGTTCTCCGAATGCACGTCCTGTTGCTGTGCATCGGAGAACACAGAGTTATGCTGTCAAAATTTCGTTCGGATGCTGCGACATGTCATACATAATACGTTATGACTGACCATTCCAAGGCTGTGCAAAAACGTGTACCATTCCGGAGTGACACGGATCACAAATAAATGTGACATGTGTCACTCCCAAACGGGTGATGTATGGGATAGGGAACTAGTGACTTGTGTTGTGAAAATATGGGATATGTACAAATGAAGAACATCATTTTTAAGTCATATACATCACAATGAAAGAGCATTTTATAATTAAATTTCAAATTATACACATAACTATTGAATTATATAGCAACACCGCCGAAAATAACAATAAAATACACCATATGTAACTATAATTATTACAAGAATTAACCATCGATCGCTACAGCAAATTGCTGCAAAAATTATAGTTATTTGTATTGTGTTATATAGTTATTTTCTATGTTGTAGCTACACCTAGGAGTAGTATAGGGAATATATATATATTGTGTGTGTGTCATGCACATGGCTTTACATAAATCACACATTTTATTGTTTAAATCAAATACACCTTAGCACACAACACTACATAGCATATTATATTTGTCGGTGTCTGGGAAACGCGCCTCGGAAAAGGGCAGCGGGTCCACGGACCGGCGGACGAATTTGTAGTTGGAGTGAGGCCCAACAACGACGCTTCTTAGCAGCCCGGGGCGGTGGCCGAGCTCATGGGGGGCTCAGGCCGCGCGGTCTTCCCGGACAGCGCCTGGTGCGACTTGCCGATCTGGGTACAGATCCGTCGTACGGTGAGAAAGAGGGAGAGAAGGAAGGAGAAAGCAATACAAACCGTGAAGACAGAAGCAATTTACCCTGGTTCGAGCCCCCACTGTCGGGTAATAGCTCTACTCCAGCTCTTGTTGATTATATGAGGAAAATAGTACACAGGTGCCGAGACCGGGCTTGAAGGCACCGATCCCGAGCTTACAAGGTGTCGGACCCTAAAGTGGCTAAGGACTATGTCTAATGCTAAGGAAGCTTCGGACGTGTGTGTTGCATGGGTTGCTTGTTATTTCCTTGAATCGCTTGGCCTCGAACGGATCGGGACCTTTCCTTTTATAGGCGCGGCAGGTCGCCCGGAGCTGATGCGGCAGGCCCCGCATCCATCCTTGCTTTAGTGGCGGTGCCCTTGTCTCATTCCGGGGCTTTGTCTTGTCTGTAGCCTGCAGGGAGAAGCTGGCCTGGTTAGTACTAGACACGTGTTCGTTTGAGAGCGCCTATACGGGGAAGCAGGCTGCACAGGGAGAAAGCACTTTCCCTTTATCCCCAATATAGCATTGACTGGACCGAGCCAGCCCCGCACCACCCATTGAGGGCGTCGCATAGCGTAACAACTGTTGCCGCCAACCCAGGGGGAAAACGACAAATCAGGTTGTCTGCGTGCTTCTCCCCGGGCTGCGGATCTGCGGGGAGACGCGGTTCTTCCTGGTCAAGGCCGAGGAAAGTGTGGTGGGATATGACAGTTGTCGCCACCTGCCCAGGGATAGACGGACTGTCCATGGGCCCCTCCTCCGGGCTAAGAATAGCTCGGGAGGTGCGCCATGCTCCTGGTCAGGACCCAGGGAGGCACGGCTGACTTGGTCAAGCCCGGGGGTGACCTCGGCGGGCTAGACGTTCCTCCTGGTACGGCAGGGGCGGCCTTTTGGACCCTTTGTACGTGCAGTGGGCCGGTACGGAATCGGCCCAGGCCCATCTCGGGGTGGGCCGTTCATGGGTCACCAACAGCCAGCCCCCGAGCCTCGAGCGGGTCGCACAGCGAGCCGGTCTGAGGTTTAGTGAAAATTTACCCCTCACGCGCTGCGCGGAAGATTTGGCTAGGGTTTTTCGGAGCTGCTGGGGCGCGAAGTGGAGCATTGAATTTGATTTGACGGAAAAGTAGGGCAGTTACGCCTCCCTCGAGCACGACTCCCACGATCTCCGCTTCGACCACTGCCTTCCTTGATAAGGTAGTGTTTTCCAAGGGGAACTCTCACGGCAGAATCATCCCCTTTTGCCTCTATCTTCATTTCTCCGCCTCGCCCTTTGCCTTCTCGCCTTCTTGCTCGCCGTGGGAGATGTGGAGGACCTCGCGGGACGCAGCCTTTAGCTCGCGGCGGGAGCTGTAGGCTGACGTGCCGCCGAAGATGACGGCGTCATGGCCGCGGACCTCTGGGAAGCCCTGGTCCTGGCCGCCCGGCGGAGGAGGCGCTGCGGCCGCACCCTTAGGTAGCTCGGGCATGGGGCGGCGGCCAGCGTAGAAGTCCTTCAACTGGCGGGCCCACGTGCGACAATTGCGCAGGTCGTGGCTGTGGCGCTGGTGGAGGCGGCAGAAGAGACTGGGGTCATGGAACGGGTCCTCACCTCTGTTCTGCTGCTGCGGACGGGGAGGCCGGCCCTGAGGAGGCCCCTGGCCACCGTGCGGCCTACCTCCGGCTGGGGGAGGTCGCTGCTGGCGCGGCGGCGGGCGCTGTGGCGGCGGGCGCATCGGCAGAGGACGCTGCGGCGGCGGGCACTCAGGCTGGTCGGGCTCAACCGCCGCAATGAACTTGGCAGGCTGCTTCGGCCGCTTCTTCTTCTTCTTCTCTGCCTCGGCCTTTCCCGAGCCATCACCAACCTTGACCTTCTTCTTGACGCGACCCCTCTTGCGCTCGACCGCCTCGGAGGCGTTGACGTAGAGGGCCGCGATGCGGAAGAGCTCGCTCGCGGTATTGATCGAGTGGAGCTCGAGGTCCTCGGTATAGCGCAGGTCCCTCACACCATCCTTGAAGGCCTCAATGATAGCCTCGTCCGAGATGTAGGGGATCGTGTTGCGGGCTCTCATGAACCGGCAAACAAAATCCTGGAGACTTTCATCGTCTCGCTGCACCATGAGCTTGAGGTCCTGTGGGCGTCCAGAGCGGGCGTAACACCCCTGGAAACTCGTGGGCATCCTGAAGCTGGGCCCAGCTGCGGATAGAACCAAGCCGTTGATTGAACAGCCAGGTCTGGACCATGCCCTCGAGCATAGTGGGGAAATAGTTGATCAGAACGGCCTCGTCTCCCCCATGGCCTGGATGGCGATGGTGTAGATGGACAGGAACTCCTCGGGATTCTTGCTCCCGTCGAACTTCTCGATTGGCCCAGGCTTTCGGGGGAGAAGCATCCCGAAGTGGGCCTAGGCTGGAAAACACTCCGCCCGGGGCGCGCGACGAACCGCTGGTGGAGGAGACAATCTGGGCCCGGCGCGAACGGCTGCGGTTGCGGCGGGAGCGGTTTTGAGTGCCGCTGTGGCCAGGGCTGTCTGTGCGTCGGATGTCCGCGCGCCCGCCACCGATGCCGCAGGTGATGTCGCCGAGGCCCTCAGCAATGGCTGGACCCAGGTCCGCCATGGTGAAGCCACGGGGATCCTCCTCCAGGTCGCGGACGACCATGGCGATCACGTGCGCCTTTTGCTGGCTGCGCAGGAGCGGGTTGCGCAGGGTCTCGACGAGAGAGTCGGCAGACCGGCCGTGAGCCGGAGTGCGCAGGCTGTCCTCGCGGAAGATCCCGGTCATTACGCGGTGGACGGAATAACAGAAGAAGTCCCGGGCCACAGCTCGGCGGCGTTGCTGCTCCTGGGCCTCCACGTTCCCGGCTTCGTCGTCGGCCGCGGCTGCGAAGATGCAGCGAGACGTGCGCGAGGCCGGGGGAAACGTCCCGGTGTCGCCAGCGGAAGCTGAGTCACCCATCAGCTCTAACTCCATAGGAGTCTCGCTGACGTGGGTTTTGGAGGGGTCCAGCTCCTGGAGTGACTCCTCAAGGCGAAGCTTTGCCCCTAGGGCGAGAGAGGTGTCGACCTCCATCTCGTCAGCCTCGGCTTCGGCGAGGTACTCCTCCCGCCAGCCTTCATACGATGGGACCAAATCGTCCAGATCATCGCACTCATCGAACTTGAGGTCTAGGACCTCATCGCTGCTCGGAATCTCCAGCATGTCCGAGGGAACAGACTGTTGAGGGCTGCTCATGGGCCCCACGGTGGGTGCCAACTGTCGGTGTCTGGGAAATGCGCCTCGGAAGGACAGCGGGTCCACGAACCGACAGACGAATTTTTAGTTGGAGTGAGGCCCAACAACGACCCTTCTCAGCAGCCCGGGCCGACGACTGAGCTCACGGGGGGCTCAGGCTGCGCGGTCTTCCCGGACAGTGCCTGGTGCGACTTGCCGATCTGGGTACAGATCCGTCGTACGGTGAGAAAGAGGGAGAGAGGGAAGGACAATGCAATACAAACCGTGAAGACATAAGCGATTTACCCTGGTGCAAGCCCCACTGCCGGGTAATAGCTCTACTCCAGCTCTTGTTGATTATATGGGAGAAAACAGTACAAAGGTGCCGAGACCGGGCTTGAAGGCACCGATCCCGAGCTTACAAGGAGGTGTCGGACCCTGAAATGGCTAAGGACTATGCCTACTGCTAAGGAAGCTTCGGACGTGTGTGTTGCGTGGGTTGCTTGTTATTTCCTTGGATCGCTTGGCCTCGAACGGATCGGGACCTTTCCATTTATAGGCACGGCGGGTCGCCCGGAGCTGATGCGGCGAGCCCGCGTCCATCCTTGCTTTAGTGGTGGTGCCCTTGTCTCTTTCCGGGGCTCTGTCTTGTCTGTAGCCTGCAGGGAGAAGCTGGCCTGGTTAGTACTGAACACGTGTTCGTTTGGGAGCGCCTATACAGGGAAGCAGGCTGCGTAGGGGGAAAACACTTTCCCTTTATCCCCAATATAGCATTGACTAGACTGAGCCAGCTTCGCGCCACCCGTTGAGGGCGTCGCGCAGCGTAACAACCGTTGCCGCCTACCCAAGGGGCAAATGACAAATCGGGTTGCCTGCGCGCTTCTCCTCGAGCTGCGGATCTGCGGGGAGACGCGGTTCTTCCCGGTCAAGGCCGAGGAAAGTGTGGTGGGACATGACAGTTGTCGCCACCTGCCAAGAGATAGACGGACTTTCCATGGGACCCTCCTCCAGGCTAAGAATAGCCCGGGAGGTGCGCCATGCTCCTGGTCAGGACCCAGGGAGGTGCGGCTGACTTGGTCAAGCCCGGGGGTGACCCCGGCGGGCTAGACGTTCCTCCTGGTACGGTCAGGGGCGGCCTTTTGGACCCTTTGTACGTGCAGTGGGCCGGTACGGAATCGGTCCAAGGACCATCTCGGGGTGGGCCGTTCATGGATCACCAACAATATTGTACATAAGAGACCTTCCAGGAATATGGTGTTAGGGAAAACGCAAATAATTACAAATAGTAAATAAAAAAAATGTGAGAAACAAATCGCACACAACCAAAAAGAGAAAAATTACTATGGAAGAGATGGTGTATGTAGCATGAAAAATTCTTGCAAGTTCATAAAAAGTTGAAACAATCCATTTTAAATACTCTTATAACTATCAAAAGCAATGAATGATGAGTAATGGTGAGCAGTTCTACCGCCATTTTGCATTTTTCCCTTTTGTTTTCATATGTGCTCATACGGTTTGCCTTTTTCATACAAATTAGCAGCTTTCTAGTTAGTCAATTAGAGCAAATCATATGTAGTTTCCAAATTCAATGCTGATATATATGCAAAACCTTACAATAAGAAATTCAAATGGGAAATAAGAAACAATCGTAACCATAAGTTCAGCACAGCCTATTTATCTGTTGCCACCATCAATGTAATTAATGTCATGAGTAGTCACCTTAGCAGCACAATATAAGTCTGGCCCAAAAACGTCTGTGTGGTTTATGAATTGGGTAAAATTAATTTATCCATGGCCCCACAATGCTACATATAATTTGACCAGTTCGTCTCAAAACTACGCTGCTAAGGAAAGCTTTCACCAAACTACACATTCTATCAACACTGTTTGTATTAAACAGAAGAAGAATTTCCCTCTAAATTTTAGTAATGCTAGAAGCCAAATCAATTATAACGAAAATCTTAAGCAATGAGCTAACCTTCCCGGCTAGAATCTACTTTCAGATCAACTACTGCCACAGGTTGGCTCCTAGCTCTGCGGTTCCTTCTCTGCAAATTACAAAATATCTCATTATGAATGCCAGAAAATGATGTAACATATTTAGAACAAGCCATAAAATTTCTCCATAACAAGAAAAGCTAGGACACAAAAAGCTAGCATAACTAAATGAGAGCATCAACCCAGAAATCGTAGGCCAACAAGGGAGAGGTGAAGAAATGATGGAATCAGAGAGGCACTTTTGTTGGATATAGTTTTTTTTCATGAAGTCCTTATGAAATTAGATTATCTCTAATGGGTAGACAGCTGTTAGCTATAACCGAGTTTCATGTCATATATAGATAATATTTATAGCTAGTTCTTCCGAGGGATATCTATAAGGTTATCGGTATCAACTTTTAATGTGTATATGTACATCAAAAGAACGGTGATCAACAGTGATATCATCTCTATGACCAATACTGTAGCAATCATATGACGAAATGTTTCAAGTATATATAAAACATCATGAAAAAATCACCCAAATTAACTAACCACAGGCCACCGTTATGTCTCAGCTTGGTAAAACATCTCAGAACCAAATCATCCAAATCAAAAGCTAGCTTGCATCAATGGCCATCCTCATAAATATTCAATAAATATCACTAAATCACCCAAATTAGCCTACTTAGAATAATAGAGCTAGGATACCGGCGGCCGGCGCGGTGGAGCGGGCACGTGGGTGCAGGGTGCGCGGGTGGCGGCGTGGAAGAGAAGCGCGCGGGCAGCAGCGTGGGGGAGCAAAGGCGAGCGGGGGGCGGCGCGGGGTACTACGCAGGGAGAAGGGCGTGTGGGTGGCGGCTAGGTCAAAGAGGTCAATCAAACGGGCTAGCTGGGGTTAAACTGGGTCGTAATTTTGTCAGCTCGAACCAACGAAATTATTGACCTCAGCCGACGAAAATACGTCCACGTCATCCCAAACAGTCCACGATGCAACGCACCAAAATTTGTTCGGTCCGAAACGACGAAAATGGTGTCACGCCATCTTTCGCGATGCGGCCGCACCGTAGTTTCATTGGCCTGAACCGACAAAAATAATGCCATAGCACCGCCCTGCATCCGCAATGCGGCGACACCATAATTTCATCGTCCTGAACCGACGAAATTATTACCTATTTCATCAGCCTGGTCTGAACCGACAAAATTATTGATGTATTTTGATCGTTTTAGGAAATCGACAAAATTGTGGACTTAATTTCATCGGTTTTTCTGAACCGACGAAATTACGATCAGCTGACGAAAAAACTTCATTTTCCTGCAGTGGTGCCACCGTGGGTGATCTGTCGATATTGGGAACGAAAGAGGCGAAAATGCAGTGCAGCGTGCAGGCCCTCAGCGCACAGCCCAAGCAGCATAGTAGAAGGTGAGGCGCGTGGCGCGGGCAGGTGGCACCCAGGTGGGCACGGGTAGGTAGCGGCCTAGGCAGGCACCGGGGCACGGCCGAGCGGTGGCCCAGGCGCGCGCATAAGCTAGATCCGGGTAACAAGGAATTTTTGCCAACGCTCCGAAAGGGTGTGTTCATTGTTCAAGACAAGGCAAGTGTTGAACCTTTGATGCCAACATTTGCAAAAATGTTTTGTTAGAATTGTTGCAGAGCATGTTATGGTAAAAATTAAAAATGTTAACTAGTTAGTTTAACTACATCCATCCAATATTATTATTCGTATAAAAATCGTCATTGCTGCCATAGGTTAATATTTACTACTTATTTATATTACCACACTCACAATCTAGGTTTTGCATGATGCTTAAACTGGTTAGACCCCTTCTATCATATTTGTGATGATTTGTCTCATATCTGCTATTTTGATCGTGAATTTTAAAGGACGATTGTTGTTGTCATGATTTAAAAGGGTTACTCGATATGAACTATTGGGATAAAAATGTTTTGCAAAACCTGATTGGCGTGGTTGGTTGCGAGCGAGTGCGGTAAGCATAAGATTTGGACCTAGTGTGGGACCGACATTGATTTTTTAAGGACTGATTCACTGAGGTAGCTAAGCTAAGTACTACGGTGCGACCATGTGTACTGGAATGGGACAACCTTGATTAAGTACCCTTTGAACACTTATTTGGTCATCTTGTGTGGCAAAGAAGGTGGGGAAGATCACGACATCATCCTTCAGGCTCAAGAGGGGAACACAATCAATGGGAGGTTTATTATGCGCTGTGGGGAATCCTCAAAGGGGATGCCAGCCAAGAGATAGATGGTTAAAGGTCTTGTTACAACGCGTATAGGTAAAGCGTGAAACATCTACAGAGTGTACAACTATCATGATAGCCTTGCCCCAGGGTCAAGGGTGGACGACGGGGGGAGATGCCTCTTTGATAATTTTAATATTTGTTTCAAAATATTTTAAAGTAAAACCACAGCAGCAGTCGTGTCTTTTGGTTTATTCCTCACAGTGGTACTGTGAGTGCAAGGGTGTTAAGTACACAGTGGAGTAACCGTGATTAACCGCTTTGGGGTAAAACCGACGATCGCTGAAACATTGAAAATAGATTATTTCAATATTTGTTTTTTAATCTTTTTAATGTTTAAAAAATTTAGGGTGAACTTTAGAAAACTGGTTTTATGCAAACGAACCTCACCCTTCCTTTATAAGCATTAGGTGCATATATTCAGCCTTGCTTGTTGAGTATTCGTGTACTCACTCCGTCTTTCATGCGAGCTGCTCATTCCAACGAGAAGGTTAGAGCCATAAGAATCCAAGAGTTGTATATCTATGTGTTCTAACTACTTGATGCAGGGACTAGAACAGATAAAACATAGAGGAGAACCGACTTGATTTTCGCGTCCCTGACATTCACGGCACGGCGGTGGTGTCCTAGGCGTTCACGGCACGGCAGCGGTGTCCTCCGCATTCGTGGCACGACGAAGTCAAGTTGCGTGTGGAGATGGAGAAGATGACAAGGAAGCGATCGACGAGGGAACAGGGGAAGGATGGCGGTCGTAATCACCGTGGTAGTGCGCCCACGTCTGCCACCATCGCCTGCGTTGTTGTGAAGGTCAGGTGTGCAACGCCTTTGTTGGACAACATCGACAGCCGCCATGGTTTGCCTGCTCGGGGAGGTGGGGCTGTGTGGTCAGGTAAAGTGGGTCTGCGAGCTTAAGGTGACCGAAGGGATGAAAGATGAAGGAGAAAAAAGATAGAGACAGGGCAATGGGTGGGTCAGGGGTATTTCAGTCGTTTCATGCACAAAATTGGAGGAAAATGAAGCAAAAAAATAAGGGATAAAAACGGTAAAAATGTTTCCTGTGGAAGAAATTCGCGTATCGATTTTAGTAAAAAGATAAGGTGCGGACTTGGGGTTGGACGTACGACGTTGTGCGTCCCCGTCGGACGCTGCCCCGGCCCGAACAGCCCACCAACAGCACATCAAATCGTATAACTTCGTATAATGTATGCTATACGAAGTTATTACGCTAGAGAGTCTCACTTGTAACAGTTCTCCCTTGTTAGCGATTAATCGAGCTGAATCCTTTAGTTCTCCCTTTTTTTACCTTTCTTTGGAACAGTTTTCTCACTAATTTATCATTTTTGCACCATAGGGCAAGTTCATATATATGGTATTCGTAAACAAAAACAAAAGAGAAATCCTATGATGTTTCAACTACACAGGAATGGATTCCGCACATTGCCCTACAGTATCGATACGCTAACTTAAATAAAATTTTAATTACATAAATAATAAGGCGCGGACTTGGGGTCGGACATCCGACGTTGTGCGTCCCCGTCGGGCGCTGCCCCGGCCCGAACGGCCCACCAACAGCACATCAAAGCCTGCCAGAACAACTCGTCCCCCCACCACCGGAACAACTTTGTTCCGCTATTTTTTTGTGTCTGTTCTCCCCCAAATAGAAGGCCGCGCAGCATGCCCGCGAATCCTCCCACCGCCATGGCTAACCATTGATTTCTACCTTCCGCCTCGCCCCCACCCCTCCGGAATCGATCACCCTTGTCTCCCCTACCCTCGATTTGAATCATACGGTGTGGCCTCTCCATCCATGGCACACATACGAAGAACCCTAGAAGAAAAAACTATTCCTCGGCGGTTTCGTAGCTGGCCGATTCAAATCGGCGCGGTGGCAACCAGCTTGTCGGGACCGCGGATCGTGGAGAAGACGGTTGAGGTCGAAGCATCATCTGTGGAAATTGCTGATTTGAAAGATGAGGTATGATTTGCAAGAAAATCCTTCTTAATTGTTCCAAATACCTGTTGGTGGTGAAAAAAAATTTTGATTTCTGTTAGTGGTGAAAGTTTGTTGCGTTTTTTTCTTTGACAAAAAAATGAAAAAAGATGCAGACAAATGTGAGTGGTATGATTGGAGAAGAGAACCAGGACACGCTCAATGATTTTGTTGAAATGGAACTCTCCAATGGAAGTGAAACATTGAGTTTGGGTGATCAGAATGATGATGAAGAATAAGATGTGAGCTCGTAGCCAATTGTTCCCTATGTTGGCATGTTGTTTGATATCCTTGATAAGGCGTACAAAACATACAACAAATACGTCAAAAAGATGGGGTTCAGGATTCACAAAACAAGCTCGAGGGATAGCAAGGTAACAAAACAAGCGGATACGACAAGGTTTCGAGTGCGTCCACGCTCGAAACCGAAGAAAGGGGAGGGCGGTCCAGCGAATAACTCACAAAGCAGCTCAACAACGAGACAAAAAAAAAATGCAAAAACAGCCAATCGGACGATCCATCAGTCCTAAAAATTGGATCGATAAAAAAGACAAAGTTGTCCGATATGCCTGCAAAGCAAGGATGGATATGGGTCTAAGGGACGGAAAATGGGAGGTTGTGGTGTTTCTGAAGAGCACACTCATGCAAAGGTCAGGAAGGCAAATGTCAATAGGATGTACAGGTCTCACAGGCGATTATCTCGCGCAGACTATGAACTGTTGGTCACAATGCACAATAGGAATATTTCAACATCCCATATGATGAGAGTATTTGGAGAAGTGCATGGTGATGTTTGGACCCTGGACTTCATGAGAAAGGACATCTCGAACGCAAGGACAAAGCTTAGGCTGAACATCAAATTCACTGACTTGGCATCAACCTTCGAATATTTCACGCGACTACAAGCGGACAGCTCTGGATTCTTCCATGCCACTAAAAGGGATGAGGATGGAAATGTGAAGGGACTGTTCTAGGTCGATGGCAGGACAAGGTTGTTGTATGAGAAATTCAGGAACTGCGTATTCTTTGACACAACCTTCCGCACTAACAGGTATTTTGGAACAATTTAATTGTTTCTGTTGAAACAATGCGTTTGTGGTATTGAAACAAAAAATAAAACAATTTGCTAAAACAATCGCTATGGAATGAACAATTTTTTGTTCTGCTGAAACAATTTATTCCTTTAGCACAAAATAGATTATGTGTTGCATTGAAACAATTTATTTGCTCTGTTGGAATAATTTATTTGTTGGAACAAATAAATGAACATTTATTTGTTCTGTTTAAACAATGCATTTCTCTGTTGAAACAAGTAGTTGCGGGAAGAAATGCATGCTGAACAATTACATGGTGAAACAAATTTTTTGTTAAATACAATTTTCTGTTGAAACAATAGCCTTGTGATATAATTGTTATGGAACAACAAATGAAAAAAGCAATGTTAATATGACAACAACTATAGTTTCTTTACTTGATGTCTTTCGTTTTTTATTGCATTAAAGGTACAAAATGCCATTTGCACCCTTTGTTGGTGTAAACAACCACCTGTCGAAAATATTGTTTGGGTGTGCTTTGCTGGTTGATGAAACGACAGAATCATTCACATGGTTGTTCAAGATATTTAAGCTCGCAATGAATGGAAAAGCCCCCAATTGTATGATGACTGATCAAGATCGGATAATAAAGGTTGCAATCACAAAGGTATTACCTCAAACAATTCATAGGTGTTGTAAGTGTTATGTTATGAACAATGCTCAACAGAAGCTTAGTGTGGTGATGTCGCTGAACGAAAAATTATCTAACAATCTTCATGTTGTCATCAACGAATCTGAAACAATTATGGATTTTGAATTAAGGTGGCAAGATATGCTGGAGACATATAATCTGGGAAAAAACCAACACCTGTGTGGTATGTGGAACACGAGGAGTTCATGGGCCCCAGTTTACTTCAGGATGTACTTCTTCCCCTTTACAAGTACGGCCGGGTGGTCCGAAGGGCTAAATGCATTATTCAAGAATTTTGTTCACCCGTCGAAATTAATATGGTCGTTCGTAAGACAGTACGATCACATCGTGGAAACAATGTTCTGCAAAGGGGATGTTGACGAGTTCAAGGGGAAGACGACGACAGTAAAGTTTTGGTCACAGTAAGTACCACGTCCCCCCTGAAAATAAAAAATTTGCCTTCTGAAACAATTAGGTCTTGCCTGTTGAAACAACAATATTTGCCACCTGAAACAAAAAAATAGATAAAAACCCATGTTCTCCGACATTTTATTCTATTGTACTTGAACGTACAAGTTGGAGGAACAAGCTGCAGCGTTTTATACGAGGGGTGTTTTCCGCAAGTTTCAGCACCTATTAATGAATACAACATCATTCTGTTGCAACAAGGTTGCTGACAACCCAATGCAGTTCGAGCTTTGTGCTTCCCCAAATATGAGCAACTGCAGGATATACAAGGTGGCGATTGAGGAAGACATGGTGACATATGTTTGTAGCTATGACAAGTGGACCATGGATGGTCTACTTTGTTCTCATGTTCTGAAAGCAATGACTCAGCTAAATGTCCAGACAATTCCACCACAATACTTGTTGCCGCGATGGTCTTCCCAATTATCTGCAAGTACAACAGTTCCTCCCTTGTATGCTGAGCCAATGTTTGGAGTGCCAAGAAGCAACGTTGAGATACAACTCGCTTTGTAGAAAATTGACCACCCTTGCTTCAGAAGGGTGCAATAGTGAGGAGGGGTACAAAATTGTTTCAGAGTCGGCTGTGGATGCTACAAACAAGCTCTTGGCGCTGAGGGGGGCGGGGGGAGGTGACCACACTAACAATGGAAGATACTGAGCTTGCGGTGGTGCAAGGAGGTGCAGTTGCGGTGGTACAAAACCCTGTCGTGTGCGCAACAAAGGGTTGCCCGACCGAAAGGTCGAAAAGAGGAAAACACCCAATGGAGAGGGCGGTTGTTAAAAATAATAGGGTGAGGAACAAAATACACTGTTCGCACTGCAAAAATGAAGGCCACAACAAACAGACTTGCCCTATCATTGGGAATGCAACAACCATGTGATGGTTCCTGGGCAATCCCCCTTGCTGCAAAACATGTATGAGTGTTTTGTCCTGTGTGTGGAACATTGTTATTTGCTTTCTGGAACAGTATTATTTGTCTTTTGGAACAATTACACTAGCTTGTTGAAATAACTAGTGTTGACTGGAAGTAAGCATTTATGCCCGGTGACAACTGTTATTTGACTGGAAACAATCGTTTTGGCCTAGTGGTATATTTTTGTTAACTTATTAAAACAATCGGTGTAAACTGTTAAAAACAGTCTTTTTGCCACTGTTAGAACAATTACTTGAACTACTGAAACAATTGGTTTTGCCTATTGAAACAATGGTTTTTACCTTGTGGAACAATTGTTTTGAGCTGTTGAAACAATTGTTTTGGCCTTCTGGAACATTATTATTTGTATTTTGGAACAATTACACTAGCTTGTTGAAACAACTAGTGTGGAATGAAAGTAAGCATTTATGCCTAGTGACAATGGAATGGAAGTAAGCATATATGCCTAGTGACAATGGAATGGAAGTAAACAGTCTTTGCCCCTGCTAGAACAATTACTTGAACTACTGAAACAATTGGTTTAGCCTATTGAAACAAATATCTTTGCCATGTTGAACAATTGTTTTGAGCCGTTGAAACAATTGTTTTGGCCTATAGTAACAACCGATATGACATGTTGAAACAATCGTTTTAACATAATGGAATAATTATTGTATGCTATTGGAACAATCATTTTGCCTGCTGGAACAATTACTACATGCTATCGGAACAATAATTTTTGGCTTAAAAACAAAACAATTTGTCCAGGAGGTCCAGGAGGTAACAACACAGAAAACACAAGAGATGTAAAAATGTACTTCCCCCATCTTCACATATACTCAAGTTGCAAACCATCATTACATGGCATACCATCAGTACTTGTCCTCATGTTGCAAAACATCAATACATGGCATACCATCACTACTTGAGTACCACACAAGTTTTGCAAAAATGTACATCGAAAAAGTAACGAGGCAGTCCATTCTCACATCCACGGATCCACCTCCAAAACACAAAACACACAGCATTGAACTACATAGTAATATGCACAAACTACTGAACAATCAGCCTCCGTTCACCCGTAGCTCGCTTCTCCTTAAGGACCCATGAAATGTCAGCTGTGTTGAACCTGGTGTTGATGAGTCTTGCTGCAAACAACTTGCAATACTCGGGGATGCTAGCCTATTTAACAAAGAAGCAATGAGGGTTGGAATGTCAGTACCAAATGTTGACATGAATAGTTGATGTGTAAGATAAAATATAAATACCGGTAGGAACGGCTGCATCGTCTTCCCATCCCAGTTGTCCATGTAGACCATTGAGAAAATGCCACAGTCCACGCTACACACAAAAAAAATTGTTCCATATAAAAATAAAGATGTGCACATAAATTTAAAACTTGGACATGATACACAAAAAAGGGGAGGCGCTTACCGGTTGCCTTGTTGTGGGTAGTCAGTGGGTGCCCATCTCTTGAATTGGGTGATATCCTTTCCAGGTAGAAATTTGCTTTCATTCCAAACTTTGCTAAAGTTTGTGATCTGATACAAAGAGAAATAGGTTGAAAATGCACATTATAATCAAAGTAACAACAAACAAAAATTATGTGACAAAAACAGAGAAAGATGTAATAAAAAAGAGCTGGAGACCAGATTGTCAACGGCATCATCTAAGGCTTTGTTTTTCCTTCCTCTAATGGAGTCAAATACATTGACTTGCTCGTGCAACAAGTTGAAGCACACAAGTATCCAATGCCCCCTCTTTAAAATTGGAAAGAAAATCTACATAGCACACCAAAAAAATGCATGAAAATATGAACATGGCCTGATGAAACAAAAAACAATGTAAACATTAGTGAAACAAATGGAATGACCTGATAAAACAATGAAATATAACACTAATGGGGAAAAAATGTAATCATACCCTGAAACATAATGGATAATACCTGATGAAACAATCAAACAATAACACTAATGGAACAAAAAAAATGTAAACATGTATTGAAACAATGAACATAACCTGATGAAACAATTAACTGGAAAGCTGGAACAATGAATTTTAAAACAACTGGAGTGAAAAAAGTTACCAAATCTTTTTTGCCAAGTTTAAATCAACATTCATTTGATGCAATGGTCCCATCAGGAAGTCAATTTTAACATTTTCAGGGTCATTGATTAGATGAATCTGTATTTTTATCAATTACAATGGTAGTGGCAAATAGAATAATTTCATACAAACCTCATGTGAACACAATAAAGAGCTGAAAATAGAGTATATTACCGAATCAAGAGGTGCCATTATGAATTTCTTCACTGCATTTCTCCTGGTCATAGCCTAGACTGCCTCTGCATTGGAAATGTAGGCGTGCATGTTCATACACCAGTCGCCTACCTCTCCTCTTTGTTTCAGCGAATTGTACGTTTTCTCGTAGTCTATGTGAAAATTCTTAATGCTGATGAAAGTAGGCCTGCAATGGTTTTTGAAAAGAAAAATGATAAAAAACGACACAAAATGGCACAAGGTAAATGAACACAAAAAATGCATTGGGTCTCTCTTGCTTATGGACTTACTGTGTTTCGCTCTTCTTTGGCTTGTCCAAGCATCTGCTAGACAGGTATGTTGTATATATAGCATCGACCTCCGCATTCACCTTTAGTTTCTTCAGCTTTTTGCCATCATCAAGAGGTTTTGCTGCCCTCTTTTTCCTGGTCTTCTTGTCATGTGTGCTTGGGCCACTGCCTACATCATCGCTAGTGGAAGCACCAAGTTGATTTGCAACAGATAAAGATGAAAGGATAGGGCAACAAACTTGAAATAGGGGATGGGAGTGTTGAATCAATTAAAAATTGATGCTTGAAACAATTAAAAATAAACCTATTAGAACAATAAACAGAAACATACTACGCTTACGAAACAATCATAATGGCTTAGTGAAACAACCACATATGCCTGTTGGAACAATTAGATCTGTTTATCGGAACAATCAGTATTTGCTATATTGGTATAATAATATTTTCCTTATACTGCAAAACACAACTAACCACGCATGGGCATAAAAAACACACATGGCATAAAAAAAAGTCTTTCTTGATCTACTAAAACAATATAGTGTGGATATGGCGAAAAAGTTGAGCATACCATTTTTTGGGCTTGCAGTAGATTGTAGTTCTGCATCAGGTAGATCTGGCAATAGCTTGAAAGGAGGTATTATGCAATCTGCAGGTGATGGTGGCCTTGCGCGTATGGGGTTCCCGGGCACTCCAACACTCCCGTTTGGGCTGCCGCCAGCAGGAGGTTACTCCTTGCAAATCTCGACGACAATGTCATCAATGCTTCGAGCCCCTCCATGAATGACCATGCTAGCTACTCCAGGGGAAACGTGTGTGGCAGGGCATGGCGGTGCTGGGGTGCCAGGCACTCCAACAGGAGCATGTGAGGCAGGGCATGGTGGTGCAGGGTTGCTCTCTTTTTGTAGCACGACATCTGCACCAGCAGCATCATCCCGCGCAGTATCCCTGGCGGGGCTAGATATTTCATCATCAGCCCCCCGTCGTGCTGTGCACCATCTTCAGACCGCCTCGACGTTGTCCTCTCTTCATCTTCGCCATTATCATTTGCTGCAGCAGCACCGGATGTCCCAGGCACTTGAAATGTGAGGTTGCCAGGCATTCCACCATGTGCTATCCCCAGAACCTCCTTCAGTTCCATGGCAAAAGCGGCCATCCTCTTCTTGTGCAATAGCTTAATTGACGCGATAGCGGACTCAAGTTCTTGCTTCCATAATTTGCTGTGCTTGTGAACAATTGTCTGGATGTCAGGGGGTAACTGCTGAAAAAAGGAAAAAAAACTAATGACACATTGAAACAATTTTATAATACTACTGAAACAATTTAGTACAACATATGGAACAAATTGATACCAGTGTGGAACAAAAAAATGATGGCAAGTGCAACATATCAGGTAGATGACACATTGAAACAACTTTATAAAACCTATTGAAACAATTAACTACAACATATGGAAAAATGGATGTCAACTATGTTGCACAAAGAATTTACCTGCGTGTTTTGACTGCTTTCCTGGGAGGCCAACCTAACCCAATCCTCGAGAGTTGCCGAATCAATTGTCTGAGCAACTGGCTGCTCGGCGTACGGCGTGCTTTCAAAATCACAAAACTGAAAACAAAAGAAACAGGAAAAAGTGATTATGTTAGCACAAAATCTAAAAAGAAATACAAAAACACATGAGGGAGAAAGATGGCTGCCAAGCAACATACCACCCGCTGACCAAATGCAATCTTGTTGATTGTCATCCTATTTTTATCATCTTTTTCCAGATTTGTGAAATCCTCTGAGGTCATGTGGCACATCCTGGGGGTGCGATAGTCCGTCTTGGCCATGGAAGCAGCTGACAATTGAAGATGGTCCATGTACACAATCTGCGGGGTATGAAACAAACAAAGATGGTTTTGACATGAAAAGTACATATGCAGGGGGTAGTGAAAAAAAGAGATAGAACATACAGCAAGAAGAGGGATGCATCCACCGGCATTGAAAGATGTGGATGAGTTCTCTGTGATGACTTTTCGAATCCTTCTGAGCTCATCCATAGTCTTCTGCAATACATGTCCAGCCCAATCTAACTCAGTGAAAGCATCCATTTCGGCGAGGGTGTGCAGGTAGTCGATTGGAACATTGCTTGATGTCTTTGGAACAAGGACAGTAGCCAGCACGACCAGCAAGAAGGCCCTCATAAACTCTAACTCATCTGTGCTATCTTTGGCTACTTTAACTACCTTGTTGACTGGATACCTATCCCCTACCTTAAACTGCTCCTTCAGATGCTCAATGTCATCATCATCACCTGTTAACTTGAAGGGCTTGTCCCTCGATGGTATGCCAATCACCCTAGTTACCATCTCCCTTGTGAATACAATGGACTTGTTTTTAAAGCGAAACTGACATAAGTCTGGATCAATGCGCATGATCATCCACTCAGCCAAACGGCTAGGAGGGGTGAAGGATGAAAAGCACAACAAATTATCGAAACCATGCTTCTAAACAAAAGCCCGCTGAAAGTTCTTGAGATTACCCACGAGCCTATTAAGATTCTTTGTTGTGAAACGGTACTTCAGATTGGGCTTGCTGTCATCCTTGGCCATTTTTTCATTCGCAATGTACACGCTTGAAACTACAAAAAACTGCCAGATCACAAACAAAAAATATATGAAACAACCTATGAAAAACTATTGAAATGAATTGTGAAACAAAGTTGAAGAATGACAACCAAAACATAAAAATGCCCTTGATGCAAATGCGTATGCAATGAACAATCTCCTTCAGCATGCAGGATGCACTATCATCAAGGTCGCATACGCAAAAATACACAATTCAATGTGTTCACTGTTGTTTCAGCGGATGCAAATGCACATACAAAAAATCAGAAAAACCTAATCCACCTCCACAACTCCTCATTCTCAGCCGCTGGGTGATGTTATTCCTAGGGTTTTAACTATCCAAACCATCGATGTGCTACAAAAAAAACCTAATCGTATCAACTTTATCGTACCACACAAACCGTGGTGAATTGGTGGGTAAAAGGGGTGGGTCGGCATCCATAGTTTGCGGGCTTTCTTCTCTCTGACATCGGTGAGGAATCGAGCCGCGGCTACCACCGCCCCGCCGCCACGCCGTCACCAACGCGTCTCAAGGATGGAAGGGGAGGCGCACCGACCGCCGCCGCCGGCACGTCCCGAAGAGAGCGCGGGAGGGGATGCACTTCGACCACCGCTACCGGCGTGTCGCGAGCACAGGAGGGGAGGCGCACCGACCGCCCTTGCCGGTGCGTCACCTAGCGCAGGCGGGAGGCGCTCCGACCGCCGCCACCGACGCGTCCCGAAGCGAGCACAGGATGGGAGGTGCTTCGGCATGATACTTAAACTGGTTAGACCCCTTCTATCTTATTTGTGATGATTTGTCTCATATCGGGAATTTTAAAGGACGATTGTTGTTCTCATGATTTAAAAGGGTTACTCGATATGAACTATTGGGATAAAAATGTTTGCAAAACCTGATTGGGGTGGCTGGTTGCGAGCGGGTGCGATAAGCATGAGATTTGGGCCTAGTGTGGGACCGACCTTGATTCCATAAGGTCTGATTCATTGAGGTAGCTAAGCTAAGTACTACGGTGCAACCATGTGTACTGGAATGGGACAACATTGATTAAGTACCCTTCGAACACTTGTTTGGTCATTTCGTGTGGCAAAGAAGGTGGGGAAGATCACGACGTCATCCTTCAGGCTCAATAGGGGAACACAATCAATGGGAGGTTTATTATGCGCTGTGGGGAGTCCTCAGAGGGGATGCCAGCCAAGAGATAGATGGTTAAAGGTCTTGTTACAACGCGTATAGGTAAAGCGTGTAACCTCTACAAAGTGTACAACTATCATGATAGCCTTGCCCCAGGGTCAAGAGTGGACGACGGGAGAGATGCCTCTTTGATAATTTTAATATTTGTTTCAAAATATTTTAAAGTAAAACCACAGCAGCAGTCGTGTCTTTTGGTTTATTCCTCACAGTGGTACTGTGAGTGCAAGGGTGTTAAGTACACGGTAGAGTAACCGTGATTGACCGCCTTGGGGTAAAACCGACGGTTGCCGAAACATTGAAAATAATTTATTTCCATATTTGTTTTTTCAATCTTTTTCATGTTTAAAAAATTTAGGGTGAACTTTATAAAACTGGTTTTATGCAAACGAACCTTACCCTTTCTTTATAAGCATTAGTTGCATATATTTAGTCTTGCTTGTTGAGTATTCGTGTGCTCACTCCGCCTTTCATGCTAACTGCTCATTCCAACGAGAAGATTAGAGCCATAAGAATCCTTGCTCAGAGAAGGAGTTCTAAGAGGATGAATTCAGCATTGGAGTTCAAGACGAGGGCTATCCTAACGTCTAGAAGCGCGTCTCTACAATTTTACCCGTGGAGTTTATTTGGCTTTCTATGGTCTTTCAGTTGTACCTCGTTTATATTTAAAGTCTTTTGTTGTTGTAAGGATGTTGAGTCTAAACTTTTGTAATATTGACGTATTGCAAGCTTTCTGATGTAATAAAGTTTGTTCGTTTGATGGTTATGATCCAAGAGCTGTATATCTGTGTGTTCTAGCTACTTGATTCAAGATCCGACTTGATTTTCGCGTCCCTGACATTCACGGCACGACAGTGGTGTCCTAGGCGTTCACGGCACGGCGGCGGTGTCCTCCGCATTTGTGGCACGATGGAGTCAAGATGCGTGTGGAGATGGAGAAGATGACGAGGAAGCGATCAGCGAGGGAACAGGGGAAGGATGGCGGTCGTAGTTGCCGTCGTAGTGTGCCTATGTCTGCCACCATCACCTGCGTTGTTGTGAAGGTTGGTGAAGGAGGCGATGCCGCAGGTGTGCAACGTCTTTGTTGGACGACATCGACAGCCGCCATGGTTTGCCTGCTCGGGGAGGTGGGGCTGTGAGGTCAGGAAAAGTGGGGCTGCGAGCTTAAGGTGGCTGAAGGGATGAAAGAGGAAGGAGGAAAAGATAGAGGCAGGCCAATGGGTGGGTCAGCCGGTCAGGGGTATTTCAGTCGTTTCATACACAAAATTAGAGGAAAATGAAGCAAAAAATAAGAGGGATAAAAACGGTCAAAATGTTTCTTGTGGAAGAAATTCGCGTAAAAAGATAAATCTAAACTAATACTCTCTCCGTTTCAAATTATAGGTCGTTTGACTTTTTTAACACGTACTTTGACCATTCGTCTTATTCAAAAAATTTATAATTATAATTTATTTTTGTTATGATTTAGTCTATCATAAAAGGTACTTTAATAATGACTTGAGTTTTTTCATATTTTCACTAATTATTTGAATAAGACGAGTGGTCAAAGTACGTGTCAAAAAAGTCAAACGACCTAATTTGGAAGGGAGGGAGTACTTATTTAGCGTCAGGCTCACCGATTGGGTGTATTTTTCCAAAAGAAAAGGCGAACAGAGAAATAAGGGGCCTCTGATCAGGCATTCAGGCTTTTGAAAGGAGAATTCTTGCCCCAAAAAAAAAGCTTGAGAGGAGAATCCGTAACGGTGCCAAGCTGATACGTTCGAGAGAGCGCGTGTGGATTCGAAGGGTAGCAGTAGCAGGGATCAGGGACCAGCCCCGAAATTTTCCCTCTTTCTTGCGACCGCGCAAGAATGCTGTGCTGGTACGACTGTACAAGAGGAAAGCCATAGTGCTAAGTTGAAGGACTAGATGGCGCTCTGAGCTGGGTGTCCTTTCGATCTTTTCCTTCACCGCGTCCGCCCCCCTCCCTTCTTCCCATTCATCTTGGTTGTTTACGAGATAAGAGTCAAGGTGTCATTTTTGGAGCGAACCGAAGCAAGAAAGTTCCGATTCTTGGGCGTTCTTGCGGGAATCCACTATGCCTTCAGCCCTGTGATCGGAGGTGAGGTGCTAACTGCTAAGAGACTACAATCTTTTACTTTTATTCTGGGATACGAATCATCTCTAGTTCTTGATTCTGTATGCGCGTCCTTGTTCTAGTGTGCCTTCCAAGGATTTTATATCCTTTTATTTTATTGGTGTTAGTGGATTAGGTTTGTGTGTATCCGTGTGTGTCAGACAGTCAGTCCACCCTTGTTGCTTCCGTTGTACTTCATTAGTTTATGCTGGATTAGGTTGCATCAGTTAATAGGATCCCTCAAAAGATGCATCTTTGTGGGGTTGGTGGATTTGGTATATAGGTTTTGGGGTTGCGCTGCCGTGCTTCATCTCACACTAGCTTTCTTGGCTTCCCTTAAGAGCAATAGAAGTGAAATGGAGACGAATGAGGATAAGAAGAACAACACTGATTTGAAGGATCAGCCCGGTGGAAACAGCAAACATCTGGGTCTCCATGGCCCTGGGTTCTTGCCGGAGGCTCAGATTGCTTCTTCCACCAATGCATTGGCAGCCATGGGGAATACATTTCTCCCTGGCCGGTGGAATCCATCTGCGCAGAACTTGGGCTTGGGCGAAGCCAATGTCAATGCTATGACCACTGGACATCCATTCTCGTCATTGTTGGGGATGCTGTCAGTGGACGTATCACCTTTTGCACCCACTCCTGGGTTCATAGATTGTGGAGCAGGGTTTCCTTGTTTGAATGGAAGCAATCTTGGAGACATGATTAATCACCCTTTCCCTAGTACACAGCCTTTGGGTAATTTTCAGAATTGTGTTGAGCCATCTAGGGAGATTGAGACTACTGTGGATGAAGGATGCAAGCATTCGTTAACTGCCGATGAGTGGCAAGGAGATGCTCAGAGGTCACATGGCGTTGATGCCTCCAGCAAGGAATTGAGCAAGCTGGAGTGCAGTGATGGTGCTGGACAGGATGAGGGGCTTAGATTGTCCCATGCCAAGAAGAGGAAAAGGTCAGGCCAGGTATTTGTCTAGTTATCTTTTAATAATAATACTGAATTTCTGTGGATTTAGATGGAGCTTAGAATATTGATTATTCTAGAAGGATGGCGGAGTGAAGCATATTGAAGAAGGGGGGGAGCAATTGGCAACTTTGCCTGCAGATCAGAAGAATCACAATGACAATGGAGATGAACCAAAGAGGCCAATTATAGCATCTGGGAAGTCTAATGGCAAACAAACCAAGGATAATGCAGGTGCCCTGAAGGAAGACTACATTCATATAAGAGCTCGGCGTGGTCAGGCTACAAACAGCCATAGTCTTGCAGAAAGGGTAGGACTGCAGTTATCCTTCCTTTTTCAAAAAAAAAAGTTATTCTTCGAGAAAATTTCTATGTTAAATGGTATGTCTATCCATTTGGTTTGATTATTTTATTGTTTCTAATTCAGGTCCGGAGGGAAAAGATTACTGAAAGGATGAAATTTCTTCAGGACCTTGTTCCTGGTTGTAGTAAAGTAAACAATTCTTAACTGTCTCCGCATAATTATGTGGGAGTGTTTATTTTTGCATTTATAATGAAAAGTTATTTTTACACTTGTGAAATTGTAAACTAGGTGACTGGTAAGGCTGTTATGTTGGATGAGATAATCAATTATGTTCAATCATTGCAGAGGCAGGTTGAGGTATAATGTTATCTGCAAAACCTGTAACATATTTTGCAATTTTTGCATAGTCTACTGCCGTGTAAACTGCTCTACCCCATCTGTTCATATTGTGCAGTTTTTGTCAATGAAGCTTGCAACTGTCAATCCAACGCTAGACTTCAACATGCAACACATTCTGTCTAAGGATGTATGCAACCTCTTGCCTGATCCATATGGATTTTCGACTTTATTCTCTTTCACATCTTGATACATATTTCATCTATGCAGGTTTTTCAGTTTCAAGGCACTACACCGTCATCTGCCCTTGGCTTCTCACTGGACATTGGTCTACCCTATTTACGTCCATCAAAACTTTCTCAAGGTGGGTTGCCCAGCATTATGAACCCTGATGAGTCATTCAGAAGAGTAATGAATGCTCTGGTAGGAACTAGCAGTACACTCAAAGAACCTTCACATCAGGTTTGTGTTGTGACTTAATTATGGCTATATTTTCCATTTTGAGTGCTTCAAAGCAAACACTAGATTAATGAAAATCAGTACGAGTAGCTGCCAGGCTTCAATTTGACCTAGTCCAGTGTAATACATTGAGGAGGTTCAAGAATTATTGGTTAGTTAATATTGTCGGAATAAGAATATCTCCACAAGTTTTAAAAACTTGCAAGTATCTGATATATTCTTTTAGTTCTTTGAAATCAGATGCATCCTCTGACTTGAGCATTGGACAGATGCCCAATAATTTTGACGGAGAGTTCCACAACGTCATTGGGATGCCTTTTACTCCTCTTAACAATCAAGAATCAAATGGTAAACCTTGAGAGGTAGATTCCACAGCTAAAGGGAGCAATCATATAGGCCATGGGTTTTGAACAGCAAGTTATGTGAACTTATTGATATTGGGGTACCAGCTCACAGTTGGCCACTTAAGTATAGCCATCCAAGTTACATTGTTGTTGATTTTCTATAAGTGTTTCTGTAGTAGACTGGAATTGGCAGTAGATTTCCGACAAGCCTTTTCCTGGGACGTTCTCCATTTGCTACTAGAATATGAAGACCAAAATATAGGGATTCTCAAATGGTGATTCCAAGCAATATGTTCTCCGCCAAGCATTTACATGTATCTGTAATAGTTGGTAACCCAAAATTCTTCACTTCATCATGGGAAGTCTCTTCTGCCAAAAAGTGATTGTGTCTGGGTAGCGATTATCTCAAACTCAAAATTCTAAATTGTTATCTCTTTCCACAGAATTTACACAGTGGAGTGTATTCTATACCCAGGAAGAGGAGAATACTCTTGCTTATGAGGCTACAGCAAGATTCTTTGTTGTACTTGCCTAGTGCTGTAAGCTATATGTCCAGCACAACAAACATAGGCAGACAATTAGGACTGTTCTGTGTTCACTTAGCTGATAATAAATGAGTTTGCTTTGATGCATCAAACATTAGTTGTGCAATTTATGCATGTCAGCATAACATGTTTTGGTTTGAATCATGCGAACCTGTGAATTTTGAATGTGATTGCTGTAACCACGAGATTCGATGGATGTTGATCTCGTACAGCAGTACGCTGCGCCCAGTTTTTTTTTCTCTCTCTACATGGTAGCAAATGACAAATATGTAAAATCCCCCTCTCATCCTCCTTTTGGAGTTGTGACAACCTTTAGAATTGGATACTTCTCTACGATGACCTTTCGAACACGATAATTGTGCTATCTGCGACGTGAACGTCTGGTATTAAGATGGATAATCAAGAAAGGCTGCGCACAATTAATCATCTGAAACTTTGAATCTCGTTTCCTTAAATTTGACGAGAAGTAATGTAGAGTTTTGAAGCAAGACTGGGCGAACAGAAGCCGCATTGTAAATGCACCTAGTTCTGAAACGATCCCAATAAACTCCCCTATTTCTGAATCAAGATTGAATTCTGAACACAGAAGACTGAATTCTGAAAGCACATTTAGCCGCAGCCATTAAAATTTGCAGATAAAAGTACAAAAGATTTCCTGTATTTGCGATTCTAAGTTCAAGGATTCAATCAAGCAGTACTGGATGAGACATTTACCTTTACCCAAAAAGAAAACACCAATCCACCAAGTCAACTTGTGAAACAGATGTATTAGTGTAATTAAATCACGAGCCAACGGAGGCATCACATTAATCAAAGAAATTTCCATAAAATTCAAAGAAGAAAAGATTTACACCCTCAATTACAATTGAGCCAGATTATAACAGTTGAGATGTATACCGATTGGACATAGATATACCATATTAAATTATTGGATATAGACTTACCATATTAATTTGTACTCAAATATGTACTGAAGATGGATTCTAATTAACGGGACACTAATTACACATTAGTATGTTTTCAATTTGAACGTACGCGCGTATTCAAGTTCGTATTAAGGTTGGATTGGGAGTATTTGCTAAGGAAAAGTAGTTCATGTGGTCACATGGTTAGATCATTATAAAATGTAATTGTGGTGCCTAGACATAGGCCGCTACAACATTAACTTTGCTACTTGATGGAAACCAATCTTCATCCGACGAAAACGGCCATACATCGCGGCAATACAACTATGAATTACTCCCTCCATCTTTTTTGTGTGACATTTCCGACAGCTTTGACAAAATTAAGGAAGCTATGAAATTACTAATTTGCCCTTTCATTTTTTCCTTCGTCCCTGGCCTGTGTGCTTGTCCCGAGAAATGCCCCCCCCCCCCCCCCCCCCCCCCCCCCCGGCGGCCCCTGTCGCCACAGCCCCGGCGCCGCACCCGATTTCTCAATCCCGGAGGTACGAGATCGGATCCCAGATATACC
Organism: Raddia distichophylla; assembly: GCA_005191435.1. Taxonomy (NCBI): domain Eukaryota; kingdom Viridiplantae; phylum Streptophyta; class Magnoliopsida; order Poales; family Poaceae; genus Raddia; species Raddia distichophylla. Next base: position 3,003,090 of record SPJY01021785.1, read on the forward strand.
ATAAACTTCATATCAAAATTTATCGCAGATATCACCGTTTTGTTGTTGATTCTTGAAATATTACAAAGCTAATATGTAACCGTGCATCAAAGATTGGAAGGTTTGCATAAGGGTTGGAAGGTTAACTTACGCTCTGTGCTTCTAAACAAGTAAATTGTCCTCCCATAAAGCTCCCCTTCTTCTAGAGCTTTCTGCTCACACAACAAAATCACACATTATGCTTAAAGGAAGTTTAGTGCCCAATAAAATGTTGTAGAAGATTATCTGTATATAATACGTCTGCATTTTTAAAGTTCCAGTTGAACTCCTTTATTTTATCGATGTTTTTAAACACATTAGTACGACGCACACAAGTAAAATAAGGACCATGGATGGGAAATGCTTTGACAACCAGCACAACATTTCAGGATAATATCATTCCTAATTAAATGACTAGGATATTTCAGTAATTGATAAAAAAATGGTGATATATGGGATAAATTTTGATATGAAGTTTATGGTATAGCTGGGATATGAGAGCTCATATGGGAAAACCCCATTTTTATTGCTTTCACAATGAGAAAACAAAAATACTCCCTGCATATGGTAGCTCTAGATTGGTACATTCCTTGCATCTTAAATTGTTTTTTTTTAAAAAAAGATTTTCAGCTCATAGTTCAATTGATGCTGTTGCGCAAGGTGAGATAAATGTTCAAGGAAGAGGAGGGCACATGGGCAAGAATAGGAAGTCCCCTTTTGCTACTATGCCACTTTTTAGATCCCCATTGAGCAGAATGTTGTTGTCGCCAAGGATTTCTTTACCTGGAGCACAGCTGGGGTCCCCTTCAGTGAGACATAGGACATCGCCAAGGATTCCTCTACGTGTCATCAATTTGAATGTGGAACCAAAAGAAAATGATCAAGAGAAGAAAGAGGCAAAAAGAAGAAGTCCCCTTGTGTGACTATACCATTTTTTAGATCCCCATTGAGCAGAATGCTGTTGTCACCAAGGATTCCTTTACCTGGAGCACAGCTGGGGTCGCTTTAGTGAGACATAGGACATCGCTAAGGATTCCTCTATGTGGCATCGATTTGAATGTGGAACCAGAAGGAAATGATCAAGAGAATGCTGAGGGTGATCCACATGCTCAAGACAATGCTCATAGGAAGATAGTAGTGCCTGATGAGAAACAGAGAGCAATATTTGAATCTTTGTTAGCAAGGGCCAGAAATGGTTCTCTGAAGTGTCATGAGATAAGAGAAGTTTCAATACAATTCTCGGTACCTATCCGGACAGTATAGCGTATCTGGAAAAAAGGAAAAAGTTATCTGGATCAAGGTTGTTTAGTTGATTTTAGCGGTGCAAGGTCCAAGTGTGGCCGCAACAAGATTGAGGTGAATGTGTCAACGCTTCAAGATCTTTCTCTATCGAGCCGTACAACATAGAGGACGTGGCTAAACACTTGGAGTCAGTGAAAGCAAGGTGCACAGAATGAAACAAGAAGGTGTCATAAAGCGTGTCTCAAACACAATAAAGCCGTACTTGACAGAGAAGAACAAGAGGGAACGACTAAAGTGGTGTCTATCAATGCTTGACACGAGGAGTGTACCCCACGATCCCATGTTCAAAGGGCCGTTTGATTATGTATTCATTGATGAGAAATGGTTCTACATCACCAGAAAGATGGAGCGATACTATACAGTTTGTGGTGAAGAAGAGCCCATACGGACATGTAATAATAAGAACTACATTCCAAAGATCCATATTTTGACAGCTCTTGCTCAGCCGAGATTTGACTCTCATGGTGATTGCACCTTTGATGGGAAAATTCGATGTTTTGCCTTCCTGACATATCAACCTGCCAAGAGATCGAGTGTGAACTGACCTGCAGGCACAATAGAGATGAAACCGATCGAGCTGATCACGAAGGATCACGAAGGATGTTATGTGTCGGCAGGTGACTAACTGGGGGGTCACCACCGGCAATGAATTTGTACGAGGGGACGCTAATCAAGAACTAAGCCAGATGGCTAACACAAGACAGGGTTATACAGGTTCGGGCCCTCAACGGAGGAGGTAATACCCTACTTCCTGTGTTCTGGGATTATATGGTGAATCAAGATGCGGGATGCAAGATGATCTGTTGTCTCATATGTCGCTCATGCCGATGGCCTCTACCCCCTCCCTTTATATAGTGTAGGGGGGATAGAGTTACAGGATAGCACGCGGTATACGATAGCTAATTCTGTTATGTCGTTACATGTCACGCATGCATTGATCTGCTAATTACATGGAGATAGATCATATCCTCGGGAACTTCCTTGCAGCTCAAGCCACGCGTAGTCCGAGTGGTCTCTATCTTCAGCCGGCCGACTTGGATCGCCCCCTATCTGCTCCCTTATGGGCCTTCTAGAGGATACCCGGGGCCCATGTAGTCCACAGTAGCCTCCGAGTGCTTTACGATCGAGTCAGATATCTGGCCGACTGGTTTCGTCCATATCTCCTGTAATCTGAAAAGAGATTGTAAAGAACTCAAGTAATCTTAAGTTTTTGGTGTTAAGGTAACGCCTAGATTGGTAGTACCAAACTCCAGCTTACTCGGCCCATTGGGCACATCACCTAAACAAACGGATTCGGCTACTTGACACCCACTCTTGCAATGCAAAAGCAGCCTCGGGCCCATCATGGGGCGTGCCTTAAGCCACGCCATTACGACTTCTGTCTTGCAGCATGTCGTAATATTAGCGTTGTAAAGGATATCGGCATCAGGCGCCTGGCCTTAACTTGTAAGAACCAGCACTCGGCCCAGCATGGGGCGCGCCTTTCAGCCAGGTGGTACCTGTCCCAACCGGGGAAGGGATCAGCATAGGCCCCTCGGGGCGTACCGATTGGACGCAATTTTGCCGAGAGGTATTTGTACCCGGGTAGCGGTGTACAACTGGCGACCTTATAAAGGCATACCTCAAGAAATTGAACCCAAATTTCACCAACGCCCAACCTCGAGCGTGCGAAGTTGGCTAGTGACCCAACATGGGGTATGTCGTGAAATACTTTTAATTTTGGCGCTTCCGGTCATATGCCCTCCAGGGTGTACCGAGGCCGAATTAGGCTCGATTTTAACACATTGCCCTGAAAATAAGTCCATAAAAACCACATGAAAACCAAAAAAATAGAAATTCAAAATAAAAATAACCAAAATGGAGTTAATATTAACCACAAAACTATAGAAATAGTTCATATTAACAATAATAAAAAAACTAAATTTTGCAATTCAAAAAAATAATGACTCCATATCATCTACAAGAGAAGAAAAAGTTTATATCATTTGTAACACTAGAAAGCCGGTTTGTATAAACTAAAATAAAAATATAAAACATATGAAACTAAAAAAACTAATAAAAGGAACCATTTCTATCTGTCTGTTTTTTTTGTCTGTCTGTCTGTCTATATATCTATCTATCTATCTATCTATCTATCTATCTATCTATCTATCTACAATATATAAAAAAGGCGAACCAGTGCCATCACATTAATCCTAAAATACTATAATTTCGTTAATCCTAAAATACTATAAATTCTCGCTTTAATTAGAAAAAACAAAGAGAGATCTAAACCATCAGTTAGTTATGATGGACCAGATTATAACAATGTAAATCTAACAACCATATGCACAACCTAACGATCTCACCATCCTACAACCTCACCATCTGCGTCGACGGCCATAGAGACATGTGGCAAGTCTAAAGGGGAATAACATGATCCCTTCTACATGACCATAAGTGGGCTACAATGGATATGAACTTATGATTATCTCACAAATGGGCGTGTTGCGGGCTTAGCAGTCGTGGAAGACATGGCATTTGACAATATCAGAAAATTGGAATTATGCATCGAGGTGAAGTCGATCAATGATTATTTATATTTCTTTTTTTCGTGCGTTGTCAAGTCAAGGAAGGCCATGACTGCATGCAAGAATTATATGCTAATGTTTTTTTTCATACTTGTCCATATTGTTTTGAGCATGACAAATTTAAATTGGTGAATGGCTATGTATAGACCAAACAAAAAACAAGTAACTGCGATGGCGTCGTATGGAAGACGCCTTCGCACTTTTACATATCGTAAGCATACATGGTATTAGACCAAAACAACACACTTCTACATATCTAAAGATCTAAGAAGACACATACATATGGTTGCAGACTGAATGTTACATAATTTTATAGATCGAAAGCCTCAGAAGGATATGCCTATATATACATTGTTGGAAATAAAAAAAATAGAATGTTGCAGAGATTATAAATCTTGAGAGTAGACCATGATGCGAGGTAAGCGACAAGCTTGAAGGAGATGTGCACTCACTATTACTTTGCATCTAACCGATAAAAAATTATACGAAATGAGAAAAATGCATAGTTAAATGTAATAGAAAAAACAATCTATATTCGACCTAGGGTATAACAATATAAATAATAAATATTTTTTCTCTACTGTTACGCTTATATCTTTAATAAAGTTTCTTAAGTGTGAAGATAGATCTTTTCAAACCATTGCTACGTAAAGGTGGAAATTTGTTTCATGATAAAAAATATTTCAAATTAAATACCGATATAAATCTGTTGAATTAAAAGGAGTTAACATGATGTTCAAAAGAATTGGAATATATGGAAAAAGGTAGAAGTTTGTTTGATATAGACCATATATGTATGATTAGATTCGGAGTTTGCCTCTACATTCAAAATTAATGAAATCATAACGGTCAAAGTTTTTTGCTTTTGTACATTAAGATATTAGAAGTTCCAAGAATAGATGAATCCAAGATGACAAGGAGCGCTTATAGAGCATAGGGAGCTAACATTACGAAGATTAGAAGACTAAAGAGAACCACTCGAGAGGTGACAGCAAATAAAGACGCATCTACTTATCTGCTTATCTTCTTATTTATTTATCTTTGTTTTCTCAACATAACAATGTTTTAGGATTTTGAATCCTTTTTTTATCTCAAGCTGTATTCCAAAGCCCTAAAAAAAACTCATATGAGCTAAACCTGACCCTCGAGATCATCTCGAAAAACTCTCAAAGTTTAGAAGATAAGTAAATGAATAGAAAAGAATAAGTAAATAAACAGTAAACAACACCTCCGATTCTAATAAAGAACATAAGGCTCCAAAAATTGAAAAAATTGACGATTTGCCACTCTTAACGTTGGCGCTCGCTAAAATTGCCACACTGTGTGTAGTACACGTGAGACCATCTATGTGTATTACACGTGGGCCAGAGTGGCATTTTAGCGAGCGCCAATGTTGAGAGTGGCAAATAGTCAAATCTCCCAAAAATTAGAGGCATGAAGAGCTTATGACGAGAGATTGAGAGGCATAAAGCTTAGAAAGATGTGCACGGCTACTTCAAATTACAATGCTCTGGGGATTATAAAACTTTAGGGCAAGACTTTGAGGTGGAGACAAGCTATTAACCAAATAAAAGTAGTATGACGCCTGCGTTCATCCGCTATACAACAACAAAATACACAAGTTTAACAAAAAATACACAAGTTTAAAAGCATAGCGATCAAAGATAATAGGTGCAAAAAAGCTATTAACAACTAGAAATTATCATAATATTTGAAGAAAAATCCACACCATCAGTAATATGGTTTTAATTATAACTCTATGGATTATAAATATATTTTTTAGTTGAATTTAACCCCAAAAATCAATACACTCAATTATAGTGGTGTAGCTCTTTTTTAGCAAATCCAACAGATTATATCTTACTCCCTCCGTTTCAAAATATAAGGCATATAATTTTTTGACGCAGTCTTTAATGCAGAACTTTGACCATTATTTGCTCTCACAATATATTATCAATAACTATAAAATTAACATCATATAAAAGTATTTTCAAATATGAATCCAACTATATGACATACGCAACACTAAACATATATATATTTATCTTAATTTTTAGTCAAAAGTTAGAAACGTTGACTTTTCTAAATACATGCACGCCTTATATTTTGAAACGGAGGGAGTATATAACTACCGTATGATTTAGTAAATCTACCCATGCATGTGCGCGGCCACCATGCTAGTTTATCAAAACTTACTTGAATCACCCTAAGAAAATCAGCCACATCCTGAATTAGATATCTCTCTCACTGCTATGACCTGCCCTTTATATTAGTTACAATGCATCTACAGATTTTTTTTTTTGCCCTCTGTACTATTTAGTTACACTCTTACACTAAACAATGCACCAGCCCATGATATACAGCCAAGAAGACTAGAAGAGGCGAGCACTAATACAGCCAAGAAGACTAGAAGAGGCGAGCACTAGAGCTCGACGGAGACGTAGGTGGCGGAGTAGTCCGGCATGCGGTGCAGGCTCCGGAGCACGCTCTCGGCGACCTGCTTGGTGGCGGCGTCGCCCTTGTGGAAGGCGCTCACCAGCGCGCTCGGGAGCACACGGTCGCTGGTCACCTCCTTGATGCACCGCTCGCCGCCGTGCGCCAGGAGCCGCTCCACCACCCAGAAGCACCGCCGCAGCACCTCGCCGCCCTCCTCGTCTTCGGCGCCGGCGCCGCCGCATCCGCTATCGCGGTGCTGCCGGAGCGCGCGCAGCACGTGCCGAGTGGCGTCCTGCTCTGCGAGCACCGCCACGCCGCGCTCCACGTCGACGGCGTCGTCCAGGAGCGTGCAGAGCGCGCCCAGCGCGGCCTCCACCACTCGCGCGTTCTCACTGCTCTCCAGCACGCCGACGAGGCTCTCCACGGCGCCGGCCTCCACCAGGCAGAACGTGGTGGCCGGCGAGCACACGCCACGGTGCACCGGGCAGAGGCGGCCGTGTCCGTGCGACGGCGGCGGCTTCCGGTTGTCGTGCACCCGGCTGGCGTGCGACAGGATCCGGAGGATGTTCTTCTTCCTGGGCCGCCATTCCTCCGACGGCGGCTGCGAAAGGCTGGCCGACTGGTGGCTGAGGTTCTCGAGGCCGACGGCGGCGAGCCGCTGCACCTCGTCGCTCCCCACCGACCGCACGAGGAGGTCGGCGAGCACCGCCGTGAAGTTGTGGTCCATGGCCGCTAGGAGCACGTCGGGGTCGTACAGCGTCGCCGTCAGCCGGACGAGCACGCCAACGAGGCCCTCCATGTATGGCTTCCCGTGGCGGCTCGCCCGCGTCTCACCGCGTTGCACCTCCACGATCTTGCTCAGCACGGTGGACACGGCGCCGCGCTGCAGCAGCGCGAGGTTGAGGGTGATGCTCTGGTGCGGGAGCCTCGCCAGCAGCGTCGCCGACACGGCGTGCCACTCGGTGACACGCCCGGGCTGGCCGACGCTCCTGACCAACCTCCCTGGCTGCCTCGGCGCCTCGCAGAGCTTCTCGGCTATGGTGTGGCCCATCTGCGGGGACAGCGCGATCAGCAGCCTTGCCGCAGCGATGCCGAGCGCCTCCATCGTCGGCGAGCCCATGAGCTCGATCACAGCCTGGCTGCCGTCCTGCTCCTTCATGACCGACACCACCGTCGCGAGAGGCTTCGGGAGCACGGTGAGCGCGAGCAGCACGCGCACCACGCTGAGGTTGAGCTCGTCGGGCATGGAGCTCTTGAGCATGTGCGCCAAGTTATACACCGAGTACTTGGACGTCATGACATGGCCTTCTTTGTTGACGACGATGGTGTCAGGGTCGAGGCCGGACTCGACGATGTTGGCGAGCACCGCGGCGGCCTCGGCCTTGGACCCCATGGGCTCATCATCGATCTTTCGGATGAAGAGCTCCTCCACCATGACCGGGACAGCGCCCGCGTCCACCAGTGTCTTGCTGTTGGGGCGGTGGGAGGAGATCTGGACGAGCACCTCGAGGGCCGCCTTGCGGATCATCGTGTTGCCGCTGTGCACCATCTTGATGAGGATCTCCAGGGCGCTCCCAGTGATGTTGATGGTCATCTCCTGCTTCTGAACAAGCTCTCCCAGGTAGCTCACCATCTCCATCTGCACAATTTCTGACCCTGCTTTGTGGCTTTCCATGTCAGCTAATGCTAGTGTCATGGCGCTGAGTTTATACGTAGGGTATCATTCACAAAAATGTACTATCATGAAAGTATAAATACTACCGGGCAGTATAAAAAGACGAAATCAATGTGAGCAATTAGATTGAGTGGAATGGATGACTCGCATTTATGCAAAGAAAAATTTCTCCTTTATACTTTTTTACAGCTTGAGATTGTAGAAATGTGTCAGATCGGTCAACAGAGAAGAGAACATGGAAACAAGTTTGTACCAAAATAAAATTTTAATTACTGAAGCATGAGTTACAGATTCCACTCTACTGAAATTTTATTTTTTTAGAAATTGATTGGACAAAATGTCAAATTAATTGCTTGAGTTATTCATAGTTTTGGAAGGAGAAATTTACTCCATTTACACCCAATATGTCGATATGATCAATTAACACATCACAAAGTCAAGTATATTTATGCATTATAAATTTTCTGACCCTGCTTTGTACTTTCCATACCAGCTAAGCGCATGACCAATGGTGCCCAACTTAGGGTGAACTTAGCACTATTCAGTCTTAAATAGTGCTAAGTTCAGCTAAGTTCAGCTAAGTTGAGCACCATTGCTCATGCTGAGTATGAATGATTTACTGTATGACAGCTTTAGCTTGTTCAGAAAAGCCGGGTAATAGTGCACAGAACTTATACTAGCTTAGGATACATCTCATTCTCATATGTAGCAAATCAAATTTGTACTGAAATAAAATTTAAATTACTGAAGTATGATTTATGGATTCCAATTTACTGAAATTTGATGCTTCCAGAATAGATTGGATAAAATATCAGCCATACAGTGTTACTGATTTATGCAAATAAATTGCTTGAGTCACTCATTCATGGTTTTGGAAGGAGAAATTTGCTCCCTATTGCAGTTTTAATTTACTCTATATGATCGATTATCACATCGACCGAAGTCAAGTATATTTATGTATTATAATCTAGACATGAAGTATCCAAAAGTAAAGCCTTACCTTCAACTAAATGTCTTTGGAGAGGGTCCAAGTAGCCACTTTCAGCCATGTACTTGATATTCTTTGGGCAATCCTCCAAGTTCCTGAGCACCTCCCCAGCCTTCTCTGCAGCGATTGGATCATCGGAATCGTTGAATTTCATTGTGGTTAGGATCAGTATGCTTCCAGCAGTTGACCCAATGTTCTCCAACAGTAATTCTGATTTTGAAAGCTCTACCAAGAAAGTGATAGCTGCATGCCTTTCATCAGCACTACTGCTAGAGAGCAGTTTTATTGTCCTTGCAATGGCTCTGGTATTTGCGATAATTTCCTGCATGCCATGAAGCAAAATTTCAGTTGTTTGCGTAGTATGCACCGAAGTCAGATATTAAAGCAACACTGACATAAGCTTCAGCATTTCAATAAATTTCACATATCCAGGCTTGGGCAAATATTAAACATGACAAAGGCTGAACATTTCTGAACCTTACCTTCCCTGCGTCATCCTCAACCAACAGGCAGAGTAGGTCCAGTGAGTCGCAACGTATCACAGCATCCTTATGCTCCAACAGCCGAGGAAGAAACTTAGTTATCCCTATCTTGTGCATCTGATCCCTGTTCTTTCTCCTTAGCCTGGCAAGAAGCTTCAGCTCATGTATGGCCTCAAGCACCATTGACTCCGTGGTTGCCAGTGAGAGCGCAGTACGTGCGATCCTGACCCGTGTCGCTTCATTCCTCGTGATCCATTCTGCAATTGTGCTCTTCAGTGAAACATTGCTCCTCAATGTCTTGCTTTGCATTGCCATCTTTGTAACCGGGCATATTACAGGTTTAGAGCCATCTCTAAACTTCTCAAAGTACTCCTCAATGGCTTTCCTGTCATATGTCACGCCGCTTTCTGCCGTCACTGGATCGATCATGACCTTGTTTGTTAGTGGGCAGAAGAAAGAATCATACAACGGTTCAACATATTCTGCCACTTCAGGAAGAGAACTGAAAGACTGTCCACCAATCTCGTGAGATTCATGGAACATTCCCTGGAGGAAGTCCACCAGCCTCGGCATGTCGCTGTTGTGCAGCGTTCTTCTCCTGGGCCTATTGTTCGCCAGAATTATCGACATATCGGTCTCGGAGTAACCGTCGCAGGAACGCTGATCACAAGGATACTGCAGGCTCCCAGCAACCTGAAGGTGCCCAGCAACCACTGCATCTGCAAACCTGCTGCTCCCAAATGCTGAAGCTGGGACCCTGCTGAGCTCATGGCCAATGTTCTTGATGACACTGTCGAGGTCCTCGGTTATGCCCTGGAGCTCATCATGCCTCAGCTGCTGTACGATGTCGATGCACCTGGCAACAAGGTCCTTGGCGAGGTCGACATTGGCAGACAGATACTCCATGACATGCACCACATTGTTCGGCGAATTCTTCACTCTCTGCAGCTCCATTGTGGCCGGAGGCACATGGTGGAGGTGGCTGCCCACGTCCATGAAGTTCTCTTGCTCAGCGTCGCCGGCATCCACCGACGACATGAGCTCAGAGATTGCTGCTAGTATAGACTCCGCGAGTGATGCCTTCCGGGCCTGTGCTCCACTTCGCTGAAAAAGGACTGCATGTCAGTCAAGCACCTAAGCAAACATATATCCGACCAGAGACGACAGGCGCATTGCTCTCAAGGAAAAGGATGGTTCATTTTGCTCAAGAAAATAAAAGGATAGTTATGACTAGTGACCAGCAAACTATAAAGAAACAATATACTAATCCAGAGACATTATTCATTGTAAATTCTCTTTCCTCGATTGTAGAACACGAGTATACAGGACTAATACTTCCCCCAATTCCATTGCCAATTGCCACAGATTACAGAATGGCTTGGAGGATTATCATACCATGGATCGTAAAAATTACAGATTAAATTTGGAGAAATCCTAACTGCTGCTGGCAAGGTGGAGAACGATGCAACGCCTATTTTTCCGTGGTGCTTACAAGAACACCACGAACACATCAAGAAGCTAGAGAACACCAAGAGGAAACAGTTCAATTTGGCATTGTCACGGCATCAGCCTCGTCTCTCCCTTCAACCTCGCCAAACCCATCAGCACAACCGCAGAGTCACAATTTCCTGCTAATTCGCCTCTAGGGCAAAAAGCCCCCATGATTCCTCATCCCACAAGGCACACCGCCAAGCACAGAGACGACCATAAAAACAACACAAGAACAGCAATATCTGTGGGCCAGAACTCAGAACCCAGAACCTCCAATGCTCAGTCAATACTCAGAAAACCCAACCCAACTCCCGAAACCACATCGCACGACCAGCCCGACCCTCGCCGGAGAGAGAGGCGGCTCAGCCACCGCATACCTGCATCCAAGACGCCAAGAACTCGAGCCCCTTCAGTTCTTTCCCCCTCCTCCTCCTCCTCTTCCTCCCACCGAGGCAGGACAGGACACAGGAGAGCAGAAGAAGGTACAGGGACCTCCTCCTCTCCTCAATCCTCAACCGAAGGCATGGCGTGCAGCCCCTGGGAGGAAGGCTCGACTCTCGACTTCTCGAGCACCAGCGCAGCACGACGAATACAATACGGTGCGGCGGTGCCTCGCGAAGAGGAGACGAGGGAGAAAAGAAATGGAGGGAGGAATGATTGAGAAGGCGCCGACCCAGTCAAGCTGCTCAGGTCAGTCTGCCGAGCTGGGCTAGATCGGCGAAGCGACCCGTTCTTTAACGAACTATTTTAATGGCGCCGCAGCTGCACTTGTTTAATCTCTGCCGAGTGCTCGGTGGGAAGAGTACAAATGTACTGCAAAAAAAAAAGATTTTGACCCCCTCTTTTTTTATTTTTTGTTGAGATGGCAGATGGTGCGTGCTCTGCTCGGCGACTGGGCTGCCTGCGTCAAAAACCACGGGCTTTTGGCGTTTTTTTACTGCCCCAGAATCGTTTTCTGCAGCGAGTTTGGTTGGAATGGGAGGATTTTTGCAGCGAAAGGGGAAATACCTCCTAAACGGTATATGTGCTTAGCATTAAAAAGGTTCCTTTTGGGTGCTGCTACCGCACATGTGCATTGCCTAAAAAAGTTTCCTTTATTAGGGTGCCACCATGGTCCAACGAATTAGTTTCATCAGACGCTTCTTGTGCAACGTCCTGCAGCCTAGTGTGCAACGAAGATCTTTAGATATCTTTTATTAAAACCGTCAATTATCTAATCTAATGATCATGATGAAGTGGTATATTTCTCTAATTTCTTATTATACCTCTTTTTACTAGAACAAGTAAATGTTGCAAATGCTCACAAGTAAATTCGTCTCTTTCTTTCTCTTCTCTACTCTCTATCTCATCTTAGTTCAAATGTTGCGGCTGCCGGGTGCTAGGGCGTTTATGAGAGTGCCGCTATCAGTACTGTCACTCGTGCACGACATTGTTGTTGCTACTTGTGCACACTGTTGTCATGTTCGTGAGCGTCACTGTCGTTACCGAGTTCATGAGTGCCTCAGATAACAAGCTCGTGTGCACATCTGCCACCGCCGTCAATGAGCTTGTGTGCACCGCCGTTACCGACAAGTTTGTGTGTGCGCGCAGCTGGTGCCATTGACGTGCGCTGTGGCCGTTGTTGATGAGCTCGTGCTCGTACATGACTGCCGCCACCGCTGCACTTGCTACCGCTCGTGCACGTCGCCGCCAGTCGGAGATGCATGGGTGAGAGAGAGGATGGAGGAGATAGGTGAAGAAAGAAGATGACATTTTTCCAATCCAATCCTCACAAATGAAGGGTTTGGGTCTGATTGGTCCTTCCAAGAATGATAAAAATCCTTGTAAAAAATTAGCGGAGCATGAGACCTCGCAATGGTTGTCGAGCGATGAGTCCAAACAAGGTGGCAGTAGTGCTTAGAGGAAGGCTCGACGACAAGATTGCTACTAGACTCAAGCGGTTAGAAGGGACGCAGCAATGAGGAGCAAATAGGGTTTGGTCGTCCAACCCAAACACGCTAGCCCTATACATTTTAGTTGATTACGTTTTTTTTGAGCTAGCTGAACTTACGATTAATGACGTCGAAGCAAAAAGGGCTCGGAGAGACAGAATTATTGCAGAATTCTCGATCGAGTTGCCACCCCCTTGATTCATGAGCTCTTTCTTGTAGAGTGTTCATGGGTCCTTGGATATTACGTTTCTAGTATCTTTTTTTTTTTCTTCCTACTCCGTTTGCCCCATCATGAAGGCATGACGGCATTGATGGCCTCGCCTCAGGTTGCGCCTGATCCAATATTCCAAGAATCGGTGGAATGGGAGAGTCAATAGTTCATTAAGCGCTGATTTAAATCTGTGAGCTTCGAGTTTCCGATCGATCAGGACAGTACTGTTAGGTGTTCTTAAAGGGCGCTCTTGATAGTCATTAGTGCATGCATGGGAGTTGCTGAGATTTGTGTCTCGGTTGTACTGGAATCCTATGCTGGCTATGCTACGTGATTAATCTTTCAAATTACCCTAGGATTATCGCTGTGCAAACACCAACTTAATTATTTAACGACTCTTCTTATTTACTTATTTTTTTGTTTAAAATATAAATAATTTGATTTTTTAATCCATCTTTTTCCATCTTCAAAACATGTCTAAAAACTTTAAAGCAAGTCAAACAAAGAGAACTCGGCTTTTGGGTACACCTCAGAAAGCTCTCAAAGGTATAAGATAAATCAAATAAGATAAGTCTGCAACAACATACCCTAAGAACATCAAACTAAAAAAACAATATGAACAAACATGTTATTGCAAAGTATCTTTGTGATGGATCTACTATAACTATATTCATATCCGGTGGGTTCAGTTTCTTGAAAATTAATAGGGGAAGTCAGCCCAGGGCCGCTCGTCCTTAAATTTGTCAAATCATGCATGTAACATAGTTGCCCTAATTTCCTCCCTCCTATTCTAGAAATTCGATGTTTTAGACTTGTCTAAGTCAAAAATACCTTTATCTTTAGTGATATTTTAAACTATTTTGATTGGACATACAAAAATCATATATTTAAATTAGATTTTTTCTAAAAGTAATTTCATAATATAGTGATTTTTTTCTTAATTTTATAAAAAATAATTGGGATGGCTATTTATAGCATCAAAGATGTATTTTAAAAACCATGTCAATATTTAAAACATCATGTGAAAGGAGTAATTTATGGAAGGTTCCCCCTCAAATCACCCTTTACATTTCCGTGAAATGATCAATCCATAGCTCAATAGTATATGTACTAGAAAACAAACCAAGGAAAACAACACGACAGCGCACGACGAGGTCCTTCTCCAGGATGAGCACAAGCCACGGATCCGGTTGGTCCAGCTAGGCACGGATGAATCGTTCTCAGCTCCCAAAACATATAGAAAAAAGAAGCATTATCTTATACTCTTTTCATTCTTTTTTTTATTTATCATTGTTTACTTTTGAACATGTCCTTTAACCATTTGATTTATTTAAAAATTTAATATAAATATGAAAAAAATATAAATCATGCTCAATGTACCTTTTATGATAAAACAAGACATAACAAAATAAATGATACTTAATAGTTTTTTAATAAGATAAATGGTCAAAGGGCATGTTTAAAAGTCAACATCGACAAATAAAAAGAAACGGGGGGAGTATATATTATAGAGGGATCCAGGTCGCCGAATTTGTTCTGACCGTCTAATCAGCACTTCTAGGTTGGTATGACCATATGATTTAACTACTTGAGTGTTTATCGAATCACCCTTTACATTTCCGTGAAATGATCAATTAATCCATAGCTCATAGTATATGTACTAGAAAACAAGGAAAACAACAGCTAGGCACGGATGAATCGTTCTCAGCTCCAAAAACATATAGAAAAAAGAAGCATTATCTTATACTCTTTTTGTTCTTTTTTATTTATGGTAGTTTACTTTTGAACATGTTCTTTAACCATAATTGATTTATTTAAAAATTTAGTGCACACATGCAAAAATATAAATCATGCTCAAAGTACCTTTAATGATAAAACAAAGCATAACAAAATAAATGATACTTGAATAGTTTTTGAATAAGACAAATGGTCAAAGGGTATGTATAAAAGTCAACATCGATAAATAAAAAGGAACGGGGAGAGTACATATTATAAAGGGATCCAGGTCGCCGGATTTGTTCCGACCGTCCAATCAGCACTTCTCGGTTGGTATGACCGTATGATTTAACTTCTTGAGCGTTTATGTAAAAAAGTCAACCACTTCCATATAAAATCAACCGACGGTACGCGGCGGTAGGAAATTAATTTATCCTTCTCCTTGCTTTAGATTACAACCCTCATGTCATTCGTTCATGTTCCTTCCCTGAGGCCAAACCATGGGCCTCTACATCATTTCCCCTCACCACTACTCATTTGTTATCCTCTTCCCTCGCCCCTACTCCCAGCAGTTGCCCACTCTATTAACCACACCTTCTCCAGTGGTGCTCGCCGCTCCATCCCCTTCTGCCTACCCTTGCTCGACCAGGCGCCGCCTCCATCCACATTAGGTCGTCGGCTGTCGCCGTCTCCTCACCATGGTAGCGCCAATGCCGCCTCCTCAACCTAACCCTAGCCGCCTCCTCCTCTTGCTCCACCTCCATGTCACGCCACCTCTCCTCTCCTTCTCTCAGCAAATCCTCCTTTACACCAACTCATCGCCTCTGACCGCCGTCTGATCCGTCTCTTCGTCCCTCACTGACTCTATGTCAGGCCACCTCGTCGCCGCCACTTTCGACCGTCGCCATCCCCTCCCTGCTGACATCACCTCTCATCAAATAGCCCTGCCCCTGGCTACCTTCATCATCGATCTACGGTCTCTCTCTTGCTCTCTCTATATATACACACACATGCACACATCACTGCTGGCATGGATTCATTTCAATGCTGCGTATGTGAGTTCCGAATCATGGAGGACAAGGTTTGCTGCGTCTTTTGCCTACAATTTCTTGTGCTATTTTTTGCGGCCGGGTTCTAGAAAATTAGCAGTTTCATATGCAAAAGTTACGAAGATTGTTATTTGCTGGTCGGTGGCAAAAGATTGGTGAGTTGCTGCGTCTTTCCTCTAGCTTGGTGGCAGCTCTTAGAGCTGTGATTCTCGTAGGAGGCATGATATTTGGTAATGTCATTTGACATGATTAAAATCTTAATAAGTGGTATTAAAGCGAGGTGTTTGCCATGCGGAAGATCTATAGAAGTGTCATGTTCATGTCTCTACACGGTGTCGGAAAAAGCTCTAGGGCGCAAAGTGGAGCATGGAATTGATCGATGAGATTGATAGTGTCGGACACTCTAGGCAAGATGCCTCAACCTTTCGATGGGTTACAATTGGCTAGGATCACCAGACATGGCGATCAAACCGATGAGGTGGCCGGGGGGTCAACATGGCGGCAGCGGCGAAGACTTCGGCTCAGAATTAAACTGGCGAGGGGCAAGACGTGGCGATGAAGTTGGATAGATTGGAGCGATAGATGCATTGTGGCGATGTGACCACGTACAGCAAGGGATGCCATCACGACGCTAGGAGCTAATTTGCGTTAATGATGAGGACGTGCAAGGAAGCACGAAACTAGTAGCGTGTGGAAGCCATGTCGAACAAGTTCAGATTGGATCTAGAGGAAGAGGTGGGTTTTTGGTGATCTTTGGTGGTGGACTTCCTCGGTGGACCCCATGGCGACCGTAATTACGTACACAGTGCGTGTATTGCATGGTGAAAGGGGTTGAGCCGAGGAGGTGGGCCGGCAGGCGAGTGGACCACATTGAGCGGCCTCCTGGACTGCATGAATGGGCACAGGGTGCTAGGCCGGAGGTGTACGCCGGTCGCAAACACACGTGCATAGGCCGCACAGGCATGCAGGAGTAGCGGCGCGCCATGGGCCGGTGGTGTGGTGGGATGAGGCAGTGTTTGGCCAAGCGACTACGGGAGAGCAGCCACACTAGCGAAAATGCATAAGCAACACATTTGAGCCGGTAGAGGCACACGGATAGAGTTTGTTAGATTTGTGTCGAATACATGTATAAACCAGTTACGTGGACTTTGAGTTGTAATAGAAAGGGTGAGTTGTGTCAGGGTCAGAGTCGTATTTTGGTTTCCTGTATAAATAGGGAGGCTCCCCTGGTGTAACCGGTCATAACGACCTTTGTGTAGCGTAGGACGCATAGGGGTTAACAGTCGGCTTGTGGGCGCGACCCGGGTGGTCTGGTGTGCTTTGTGCTGATTGAGGAGGAGCGTCCATAGTCAAAGTCCCGCAGGCGTAGATAATTGTGTCGAACTGTGTTATCAAATATCGTGCTTGTTATGTCGTCTAGATCTTGTTTGGTGATTAAAATGCTAATAGATTCATACAGGTCGACAGGGAATCCATCCCCACCTATGTCTTGCCCCTACCCTGTAATCTCTCCTCAATACATATCAAACTAAATCTATAGAACTGACCTTCATATTTGAGTTGATTTTCTACTTTTGAGATTATTGCTTTCTTCGGAAATTGATTGCTTACTTTAAATATCATAGATTATGCTCTAAATTTTGTGTCACACATGCTTCATTTACACTATTTAGTTAGCTGTCCAGCTTTCATCCTTGGTACATTTGTTCATTCAATAAGCTGATGCACTATGCAACTTGTGCTTTTTATTCTTTAAAAAAAAAACTGCATCCATTTAAATTTTAGTGTTCATTCTAACGAGTGATGTTATATGTTATTATAAGTTAGAGTTGCAAATATAGTGAGTATTTTAAAATAGTGGGCAAGTTTCAAGCAAATCCTCTGGGAGGAACACCCTCGTCCAATTTAGAAGACATGTTTTGCCATTCAACTAAGTCTTTGATTTTGCTATCATTTTAGCATACATAAATGGACTTGATGACAAATTTTTAGAGTAAAGGGTAGGAGAACTATCATCTATTCAAATGAAGAGGAAATGTTGGTTATAGGGGGTACCTGGACCCTGGGGTGAAAGCTAATTACAAGTTTTGCACCTGCCGCTACCCAAAGGCGGATGTCATCTAACAAAAATTTGAGAACAACTCTGGAGGGGCGATCGAGACACCTAAAGATCCTTGCGTTACGCTTGAGCCAAATGTGCCAGAGGACCGCCAAAATAATTGAATAGTCCCCGTTTTGGAGAACCAAGGACCAATAGTGTTGCAGGTCATCTTTGCTTGCCCAGACGTCTGGATTGAGGGCCGCATTGTTGAACTCGTGAGCAGCTCTGTGCCAAAGAAGGAAAATTGAAACCGCACTCAAGGAAAAGGTGCGCGGGGGTCTCCAAGTTACGATTGCAAAGAGAGCAGAAATAGATGTTTGGGAGGTGCTTGCGAAGAAGCGCGTCCACAATAAAGATGCGGTTGTGAAGTAGCAGGAAAGCAAAAAACTTGCATTTAGAAGGAGCCCACTGTTTCCAAATTAGGTTACTCAAAGGGGATGACAGGCTGCCCATGAACTGCAGCCGGTAAGCGGATTGAACCGAGAACATCCCTGATCGAGGAAATTGCCAGGTCATTTGATCTGGGGTGTTCGGTGTCAGCTGAGTTTGAGAGACTAGGCGCTAGAGTTTGACAAAGTCAGGGAGCAAGGACGCTGAGAAGTGAGGCTGATATCTGCTAGCCAGTTAGAGCATCCCAACAACCATTCTATCCCACCTCCTAAAATACTATTCATACACACATAAATAGTGTTTTAGAGGTGAGATAGAGGGGCTATTGCAAATGCTCTTATTATGAAGGATAACATTGGCGACAGATCTATTTTGCCTAGCAGAGGCAACGAACAACGATGGGGAGAGTTCTTTGAGTGGCCGACTAGAAATCCAGTTATCAGACCAAAAGGATGAGTGGTTGCCGTCACCAATAGTTATAGTACACGCAAAATTTGCCAGGTTTAGAACACCTAACCCACCATGCTCGATCGTGCGAGCAAACAGTTTTCCAACTTAGTCGACAATGACTATTGACTGCAGAATTGTTCCTCTGCAAGCCTAGCCCTTCTGATTTTATCAATTTACTTAAGGACAGAGGGCGGTGCAATGACGACCGAGATCATAAGGTAGGCATGGCAGAAAGGATAGCCTCGAGTATGATAAGTCTTCCACCTTTAGACATCACAGGACCCTTCCATCGTTTACCGATAAAATGTTTTTTCCTTTAGATCTTCATGTTGTTCCCAAAAAAAAAGTCTACATAGATCTTACACAAAATGTTCAAACGAACAGCGGTGCGCGATCATTTGCTAGTAGAATTAATGATTGTAACTCGAACGCATGCATGTAGCTAGATAGTACCGCGAGACAGGCAGCGATAGCTAAGCTACGCAGGTGCAGGCTTCATCCAACCGCCTCCTTGGCTCCTTATTACATTCAGTTGGGCGCCTCGATTTGGTTCCGGTCCCAGCACGGCCACGGCGTCTTCAATGTGCTCATATCGGCGACAAGGACTCGCGCTGGTGGCCGGTGCCCGCGTGCTTGTATGAACAGGGACGATGGTGTTCACATGTATATTTTCTCTCAGGAGTCAGGACTTGGGGACACACGACACGAAGCGACACTGCACTGCAATCAGAGGGCGACGCTCGACGGCCTTCCCGCCGTGGGAATCGCGGCCAGAATGAGACCAGCGAACGGAGTGCTGGCTGAGCATCTTCGCAAATTTTCAAAGGCACGTTTTAAAACGCCGTTCACGGTTTCACACTTTACACTACACTCTATCCCTACAAACACTCTATTGCTGCACACTTTATTTTACATCTTTTCTGCGGATGCCATGGGAGCATCTCTACCCGAAACTTTAGATGCACACTGTTGTATAACACCAATCACTGTGCAGTGTGCACTCAGAATTTATTCACACCTTGCTCCATCAGACACTCTATCCCGCACACTTTATTTTACACAGTTTCATTCGTGGATGGTCCAAGGAATCTTCTGTAGCCAGTAGTAAGTCGGTACAGCGAGCGAGCCGATTCGAAGGGAAGTTTAGCTATTGAATATGGTGTTTTAGAAGCTCCGTCGGTCGCAGGCAACCCGGTGAGCTGAGTTGGCTGGTTGTACGTGCGGCTTCACCTGCTATGTGCAGCGCGCCAAACGTAGACAGTACCAGACCGAGGACTGGGACTCTGGGAGTGGCCGCGGCGACTTGGATCTTGAGCTCTTGACGTGAAGAGCAGTACGGCCAATCTGTCAACATCCGCGCCGGCGTGAGTGACTGCGTCGACTACGGAGCCGGCCGGATTGCGCGAAACGGCGAAGAGGACCTGCTTGCTTCCCCAAAGTCGAGCGTCGACCGGCCACCGGGAGAGAGAGGATTCTCCCCTCCGGCCGGTCGCCGCACGCGACGCCGGCGCCACGCCACAGCGCAAGGACGAAAAAAAAGCGTCCAGTTTGGCGGACGCTGGCCGGAGCTCCTTCGAACCGTGCGTGACGTGCAAGCTGGCGCAGTGGAAGAAGGCT
Organism: Raddia distichophylla; assembly: GCA_005191435.1. Classification (NCBI taxonomy): domain Eukaryota; kingdom Viridiplantae; phylum Streptophyta; class Magnoliopsida; order Poales; family Poaceae; genus Raddia; species Raddia distichophylla. The sequence goes on from SPJY01021785.1 coordinate 3,023,517, forward strand.
AGCTGCAGGCAAGGCATGCCCGCGCGAGGTCAGATGAAGGTGAGGCTGGGCGGCGTCAGCGTGGGAGCGCGGCAGCCACGGAAGAACTCGATCGTGCGCTCCCGTGGCGGAGGAAGGCTGGGGAAGGAGTGAAGGGTAAGCATGTGTTGTTGTCTCCCATCATGCACGGGGTGGAATGGTGGCCATGCGGTGCCCTGTACGATCGGCCATGCACGGGGTGGAATGCCTCCAGGAAGACGACCCTCATGCATGCGCTGCCGCGCGATCAGAGTAATGCTCAACGTAAACGTAGTGAGGTTCATGATGCGTGTGGGTTTTTTGGTCGTTATACCATACATACATACCGTACATCGTTGGGCCTCCAGACGGCAGTTGGGCTAGTTGAGATAGAGTCTGGGCCTCTGGGGCTCTTGGCAGCGCACAGAGTTGGAGAGCCCCGGTTTCCTCTTGCCTACCAACCATGATCGTCCTTCAAAAAAAAATAAAAATATATTAAAATTATTTTAAACATATTTTAAAAACCACGCTAAGGTCCAAAATAATGATTACTTGACTTATAATAATAATTTAAGCCAAAAATAATGGTGCATAAACCGGCCATTTTTTACGAATAAACATTGTTAGGGCATTCTTATTTCTAACCCTAAAATCTGTGCCTAATACTAGTTTCGGAGCTGTAAATAGTAAATGATAGGGATGAGATTAAAATATGACAGATGAAATAGTTTTAAGATAGAACCAACGTTGTGTTAGGGGTAAAATAGACCAACCCCATTCTGGGGCTAGCAATAAACATGATATTAGTATGTTTGGCTCAACCGGCCTTTTTTCCCTCTTGCCCTGAAAACCTATAAAAAAAACCATATATTACTTTGCATTGGATATTATGTTTGTATATACTAGTGTCTTATTATTATTTTGCTTATTTACTAATCTAAAAAATAACAATAAGAAACAATGCACTAGGAGTAGTCTTATAAGCATAATAATGTATATGTTGAACTTCTTTCTCTCTCCTACTCGTACACATATTCAAGGTGAAATTTGTTAGAGTTTGTGTCGAATATGTGTGCGAGTAGGACTCTTAGTTGCAATAGGCAGGAAAGGTTGAACAAACAAGACAATTGTAGCATAGACACCAAGGGGTCTCGAACAGTTTGTGGCCGAGACTCCGATGGCTAGTCTATATACCCAGACAGCCAGCGTATACCGTTTTCGAAAGAACAACATGATATATTGGTTTGAAGAGAACTAGGAATAGGGAATGAGAATTGAGGAATAGAGGTCGTAAAACCTCTCGATTGATTGGTATTAATCGAAAGAGAGTGAAAAAATTGGCACATAAAAAATTAATAGGGATTTGCAGAGCAATGGGATATTCTTCTTCCCGTCGCTTTTCATTCTTCCTCCTGTTCTGTCTTGCCAAGCATGCTCGGACATCCATTCTAATATCTTCTTTTGTGATACGTGCTATAATACCACAACATTAGACGGTTAGACATTACATCTAAGGATTTTCTCCGGTTCCAGCAAGAATTGAACTGTTATGTACTAAATTTACATAAAATTTCTCTGTTTTAAACAATTCCGCAGGTAACCCAGGCTTGAACACACTAGCAGCATGCTACCGACCGTCTTGCAATTTTTTTGCTGCGCATCCACTGGCTTTGGCTCTCCAGTCTGGCAGTCTTTGCTTGCCGTTTCCGTGCTGCTTACAATTAAACGCCTCTCGCTTACTAACTTATTTATTGTGATTGTGAAAGGTTACGTACCAACGAAAACGAAAAGGAGATATGCGTGGAAACAAAAATGTGATTATTCCTACACGTCTTTTCACACGGTGAATCTTGTTGTTACTAAATATGTTGAAGGGCGGCTGGCTATAACTAAATTAGTAACATTTTGTTTATATGGAGGAGTGAAATAGAAAAGAGAGGTTATCTATTTGATATCTTAGATGATATGTCAATTTTTTTATAACTAATATCATTGAAAATGCTCTAATATTAGAAGATGACTTTGGTATTAAACCTTGCTCCACGAGATGAGCTAATCATGTTACTCACTTTCACGTCTCCATTGCATTGAGCCATCGTACTAAGAGTCCACCGCATAGCCACCGCAACTGTTCATCACGTGAACGCAAGGAGCATCATAAAAAAAATTTGAAATCCTAAAACATCCACACAAGATTGTCCACGTCCCATTTTTGGTATTTGATCAAGACCTTTCTAAATACCATAGGTCTGAAGTAAGAACAGAAGCCTAGGAAACCTGATCACATCCCGAGTTCCCGACCCCAAGGGATAGCATAGGAAAACAGCGAATTTTGCGGCCGCTCGTCTGCGCTTTTTTCCGCAGTCCGCACACAGTGAGCTTCGCTTTCCTGCACCTTCACTTTTCCCGTGTGCGCGTTGGGCTATGATTTCCCATGCATTCCATTTGCTCACCACTTTGAACCAGACTACCTTTTCGTTCCGACCGGAAAGGCCGGTATTTCTCGTTCCGCCACTCAAAACGAAATGCATATAGTCATTTTTTCGTACTGGCCCAAATACCGGTCTGTATCGGTCGTTCCGGCCGGTATTGGACATTTTGGCCGGTATCGGTACCGGGCCAAAATCAAGTGACCACTCCCCCAAGGCCCCAACCCATCTTGATCCACTCTAGCACATCCCCTTTTGTGATTTGTATTTTGTGAAACTTAGCACAATAGCTTATGAAATGATGTGCCGTAAACTATGTGCTAAATTGTTTTAATGATTTATGTATGTCAAGGTAAATTTTGGTTAACATATTTCTATTCCAATATTTGATTATTATATTAAAAGTCCGGAACGGTACATCGGAATAGACCAGTGTTGAAATTTTCCATCCCAATAGCAAAATCGGAATGGCCATCGAAACGGTGTTGATAAGTTTGCTTTGGATGCAAATGCAGCCAAAAATAATAGAAGAGGCTGATAATAAATGGTAAACAAAATTACATTCTTCCCTTCTATTTTACATTAAAAATTATAGATGGGTCTAAGGTGGGGTTCACCATCATAGACAGCGTATGTGGGGCTAGAACTCTCTGACCCGGTGCTGGATCCGCTCTTGCACCACTTGATGGTCGAAAAGCATCTAGAGACCAAAGTTTTAACCACCCGACTTGCCAAGTTTCTGACCTGACATGGTAGATAGGGGGAGGCTGAATTAGATTCAAGTCAGCTCGATCCCATCTCAAACTGACTCGACCACGCTGTCATTGTCAGACTCATGTTCTTCGACTCACTCGGTCTCAAATCTCATGTGAGGCTGTGACCTCCCATGACCTGTCTCCCAGTCCCAGACCAGTCTCTCTCCGTAATACCCCCCCCCCCCTCGGTTTCAACTCTCAACCCCCTATCTCCTAGCCGCTCTCTGCCCCTCTGTTAGTATTTTAATCGCCACGCAAGATCTAAACGGCATCAGAGACGCGATATTTGGTATTGCAGTTCGACATTATTGCCTACATCTACGGGACTCTGACTAGGGCGCTTCTCCCCAATCAGCACAAGCACACCGGATCACCTATGTCACCGCCACAAGCCGGTCACTGACCCTGCGCGTCTTGCGCCATGGCTAGGCCGTCAGGACCGGTTACACCAAGGGTGCCTCCTATTTATAGCATTGGAAACAGATATAAGTTCTACCCTAACACGACCCTCCCATGTCTATTACAACTCAGAGTGCACGTAACCGAATTGTACAAATATTTGACACCTATTCTAACAAACTCCACATTGGCGATTATGACTTCACCACAGAAGCTTGATGTTGTTCCATGCAAAATCATGTACTCAGACTCAAGTTGATACTTCGCAGCTTACTTCGAGTCGTCTAACGAGTCTAACTTGGCCTCATACCCACCGCCCTTTGGAACAAGCACCGTTAACTCTACAGGACCTTCTCCTATGGCTCCACCTTCAACTGCACACCATGCAATTAGAATTGACCCTCCCTATAGTCTGTATAGATGAGAGATCCCTCTCTTCTCAATCATCACAGACTCACCACCTTTCATGATATTCATGGTTCGAAAAGGATCGAGTAGGCTTAAGGGGGTGAATAGGAATATTTAAACTTCTTTAAATTGATATTGTTGATTGGTCAATTTAAGAGTGATCCAAGCTACTCTAATAGAAGCTAGACAAGATAGTGCAAGAACTAAACAACAACACCAACAAGCTTGCAAGCAATGGTAATGAAATGTGGAAATGTAAATGCGATAAGTAAATGGAGACAAGATGATTTTTTTTCGAGGATTAGAAGCGAGCTCCTACTCCTGGTTGAGGCTAGCCCTTGCAAACAAGGATCGACTCTCTCTTGAGCCACGTGCCTCATCTCCACTCGTTGTAGTCATGCGCTCCTTCAGCATGGTGGATTCCAACACCTTATCTATGAGAAAACATGCAAAATAAAGTAGAGCTCCCATAGTAGATCGAGATGACCTTGGGTTTATCCGAGTTTAACCATCCATCTCGACTTCAAGACCTGTAGAGTTCGGTATGTATCCGAATGACCTTGAGTGGCTGTTCGAATCCAACACTAACAAAAATATTTCAAAATCAACGTTGGTAAGAGCATCTCCAATACTGTGCATTTGACTTTTTAGGGATAGAAGAGCTATTGGAGCTACAATGATGTAACATATAGCCCTTACTTTTTTTTGCGAAAACTAGTGGTAGATATTGCTGGGTATCCAGAAATACGCTCCAGCGGCACGACCCACTACCCCTAGAAGCACAATCTGTCGTCCTTGGATACAACCCACCAAAGAATACATAGCCCAAGAAGTTGCTTAAAGAATCACACCACTTAAGAGCCAACCCCGCTAAAGCTTACCTCGTGAAAATAGCTCTCAAAAGATAAATATTGATCCCTAAGGAAAGATGATGACCCAACACTAAAGACCTAGTAGAAGACGGACACTCGAATCCCACTCGTCATATATGTCGAGTCGTCACCTCAAATAGGCATGAGGTAACCCAAACTTTGAGTCATGGCCCGAAAGCTTGGGACACGACCCGACATAATACATGTCAATCCGACAACAAAGCACTAATGACTATTTAAACCAACAACCAACAAGGAGGAAAGGTAAAAACACAGGAAGGCACTACAGGAAACGAAAATAGATTCGACTGCCAAGAACTAACTTGACGGCCAAACAATAGCAGTCGATACACATAACATAATCTCGACGGCCATAAATAAGCTGTCGTTACTGAGCCATCTCGAGGTTAGTATCGACGGTTCTGTTTGTTGTCTCGACGGCATTAACCGTCGAGAGTGTGGCGTTCTCCTGTAGTGAGGTTTCGCAAGCCAAACAACCACTTAGTAGGGAACACCCATTGAGATTCATAAATCAGAGCTTTACCTCCCAACATTCACACAATTAACTCATAGCCAAATTGTAAACAACCTGATATGTATGTAGAAGGCTTCATTTAGCCTCCTAGAAATAATATATGTCTCATAGGATTGTTATCCCCTAGACATAGGTGGCTCGATTAGGATAAAATATGTGTCACATTTGTGTCCTCAAGGAGAGGGTAACGCCGAATATCTCAGCTCTGCAACACAAATGTCCATATGAGGATTGGGGATTACTTTTCCATAACTAGACAAATATAGTCTAAAAAAATTGTGGACTCTCGGTAGGGAGCTTAAATAGTTCAAAAAATATTAAAAAGAGAGTTTTAGAAACTTTGAGGAAAAAAACACTAAAAGCCTTAGTCTTACAATGATTAGCTTGTAAAGAAATGATGAATTTCTAGCGATATTTTTATATTTGAATTTAACTAAAAGGAACGAAGGCAAAGTCGAAAAAATTGATAAACGGAGGGAGGAGGATGTAGTGAGTACGGGTGGAAACGAGTCGAGCCTAACTGAGCCTGTCTTGTTGAGGCTTGGCTTGTTTTTGCGAGCTCGGTTTGCTCGGATGACCGAGCTGAAAAGTTGGCTCGCCTCGAGTTCGATAAAGCTTGCGAGCGGCTCGCGAGCGCTCATGGCTCGTTTGTTGTTGGCTACTTGGTTGTTGCTCGCAATGAATTGGGGAACGCCGAATGGGGAATGAATTGAACCGCCGCCGCTTGTTTATTGGACTTGGACTAAAAACTGTTGTTGGCTCCAGAGCTCGGCCGCCATTGGCTGTTGGCCAGTCGGCTATTGTATATGGGCCTGCCGCATTTTTTTGTGTTGTTGATTTGTGCACGAGTTACAAGCATATCTTTTTTAAACGAGTTAGAAAATGTGTTCTATTCATGCTCGTTTATAAATAAGTCGAGTCCAAACTGCTTGTGAGCCACAAGCTAAGTTCCGACCCTAGAAGTGAGCAGTGTCATGGAAATTACAGGACGAGGTAAGGTATAGGGTTGGTATGATCTAGTGAATATCTCAGCTCTGATCAACACAAATACGCATATGGGGATTACTTTTCCATAACTAGAAAAATATAGTCTAAGAAAGTTGTGGACCCTTGGTAGGGAGCTTAAATAGTTCAAAAAAATTAAAAAGGGTAGTTTTAGAAAATTTGCAAAAAAAACACTAAAAGCCTTAGTCTTACAATGATTAGCTTGTAAAGAAACGATAAATTTCTAGCGATATTTTTTATATTTGAATTTAACTAAAAGGAACAAAGACAAAGTCAGAAAAAATAGATAAACGGAGGGAGGAGGATGTAGTGAGTAGGGGTGGAAACGAGTCGAGCCTTCAGTCTCGGCTTGTTTTTGCGAGCTCGGCTTGCTTGAATGACCGAGCTGAAAAGTCGGCTCGGCTCGAGCTCGATAAAGCTCGCAAGCGGCTCGTGAGCACTCATGGCTCGTTTGTTGTTTGACTACTTGGTTGTTTCTTGCAGTAAATTGGAGAACGCCGAATGGGGAATGGATTGAACCGCCGCTCGTTTATAGACTTGGACTGAAAACTGTTGTTGGCTCTGGAGTTGGGCCGCTATTGGTTGTTGGCCAGTCAGCTGTTGCATATGGGCCTGCCGCATTTTGTTGTGATATTGATTTATATACGAACCACGAGCATCGGCTCGTTCTCGTTTTTTAAACAAGCTATAAAATGTGTTCTGTTCGAGCTCGTTTATAAACGAGCCGAGCCTGAGCCTGAGCCTGAGCGTGAATTGCTCGTGAGCCACGAGATAAAGTTCCGACACCAGCAGTAAACAGTGTCATGAAAGTTACAGGACGAGGTAATGTATAGACTATAGAGTTGGTATTATCTAGTGGACTGGACTCTGTTTCCCTCGCGATCCCGGCCACGGGCTACGTCTCCGATCTGACGTAGTGACGTGCACCTGGGTCCCATCCCATTAGTGGTGATGGACCACGAGCTCCGGGCTTCCCGCAACGTGGGCCGGTCGTTCCGAGATTCTCGCGGCGCAGGAATCGTCTGATAGACAGACAACAGAAGCAGCAACCGTCAATGCCACGAACTACGAAGCCAATGAAAGAAAATAGACAGAAAGATTTCCCATCTTATTTTATGATCCTCATGTGCTTCACATGACCACAAACTAACTATACAACTAACAAACAATCACTAAAAGGCAAATCAGAAATTAAGAAAGAAAAAAATCTCAGGGACAGGCTCTTGTCCTCCTCGAGGCACCAACCTCCACTCCAACCTGGAGTATTGTGTAAACAAGCTCGTGGTAGTCGTTGGCTCATACCGATCGTATTAAACCATATAAATATGACCACAATTCTAGAGAAGAAATAGAATTGAACATCTGATCATTAATTAGGTAGATGTACTTGTTATAGGTAAAAATGTGCTCCAACATGACGCAGGCGTTGCTACTTCATAACACATATACACACACGTACGCACCGTTTAGCACTTCGATACCTTCTCTGAAATATAGCTTCGAGGATTGGATTAACTTGTTAGCTAGCCATTCGTGCCTTATTATGAATTAATATCATACTATATTACACTATCATATTCGATGTGTTTGATTCAAACTCTTACCTCTAGTTTTGCACTCGTTTTTTTTTTATCACAGGGGATTATTATATTTTAACGATCATAAAACCATCATATCTCACGCATACAATGGATTATTATATGTTCAATGAACCAACGTCTTATACACCACACATATTTCCACCGCACCTTATTTTTATCACCAATAAAAGGGTATTGCAATGATACGAAGATGTATTAATGCCATGAACATCAAGACCTCCCTAAATTGGTACTACAAACTCTACAAACTCACATGCAAACCTAATTGTATCGATACGATGTTGCGGCTAATTGTGAGAATTTGGTTTTTTCTGTTGAAAATATTAACACTTTTAGGTTTATTTTAATCCAAAGATAAATCATGAATATGACTTGATAGATAATCATCATAAAATAATAGTTCATTTTAGATACGCATGCACTAGCAGCACACATATATCCCTATGATAAACTCGCCAACAACACACCGACAGAGTATAGATACTAGGTATCCTGACCACTGGACTAGACATTGGCGTTGTGGTTGTTTTCAGGGGCGACGTTGACGTTACTGTTGTTGTCGACAATGACGTTGAAGTTGTTGTTGTTACTGGTGATCCTCGCCGGTGAAAACATCGACACGGATTGATTGATGTAGGGAGGAACACACGGTGAAGACGAGCAGTCGCGCTATTGAGCGCTTCCGAAAAACCTTATTCGTCCTCTCTTTGTAGGAGCGCAAGGACGGTGTTGTTCCAGAGACCTGCTCTCCTGTTCAACGATGCATGCCAGTGCATGGGACGGGGAAGCCTGGCCGACGGTGCAGCAGATGGGGGTGGCAAAACCTAGTGTTTTTTATCTTACAGGCTCTTGGCGGCGGTGATATAGGAAAAAGTCGCGTGGGTTAACAGACCACGAGATTGTTCCACGATCGGGCTCACAAAGTTCCATATCTCGAAGTCGTTCCGCAAATCCTAGAGAGCGAAAGGATAAACTATAAAAGAGGCCACGCCAGCACAAGCAACAGGGTCCACTTTTGACAGACCATTCACGCAGTGTTGTGTGCACTACTCGCCCTATGCCCATGCTCGAGCCTGGCCCGACAAGAGACAACACAAACGAGCAGTGTGTTGTTCTCTTTCTCACTCCCATCACATGAGCTAGTGGGATGAAGCAAGCCCCACTCTTTAAACTTGTCATGTCTTCATGAGGTTGGCCTTTCAGTTTTTTTAGAAATTATTTCTCATTAAAGTGGAGCTTTGGACCAAATAATCTAACATTTTCTTGATATGCATGCATATGCAAATGACATGAATGCTTGCATGATGCACGAGATAGTCATGCCTATCCTTGGTAAAAATGAATTAAAACAACAAATAGATAGTCATGCCAATGAACAAACTATGCCAGAGAATTAAATGTATTGGAGTATGACCTCTCATTCCATCATAGGATCATGATATTCCATAACCTTTGAAAACTCAAATTTAAGCTTGGGTTAACAATTAAAAAGCCACACTTTTAATTATAAAAAACATACAGACCATACGAGTTAGTAACAAACTAACAATGCAACCACCGCTATGTTTCTTGACTTTTATCAAAGCTTTCCAATGACCACAACTGAGCATGGATGGTGAAAACTGCCTCCTCGTAAAAATATATTGAGATAATTGATATAATTATCAACTCATAACAAAGAGTAAATGCCCGCCGCTATAAATACATTGATTTAACGTAGATACATCACTTATCTACTTGGTGCCCATATAGTGTAAGATATAAAATATATGGAGCCCAAAAGGTTCCACAAAAGTAAAAAAAAAAACTTATATTCAAATACTAAAGCAATTTTACCAACTTTCTACTTGAATAAAAGATTGTAACGATCGAGCTAAACCATCACATAAATAAAGTCCATAAATCCATTCTATTTTCATCCCATGAACTGTTGAGAATGTTCTACTACTAATATTTAGAAACTATATCGCTCGAGCTTTAAAATTGGGGAAAATACGATGTATGACACCCAATTCGGAGGCCTTGTGGATTTTGACAATAAATTCAGTGACCTGGAGCGAGGCGACACCGGGCACACGAATTTTTTACGCATATGACATTCGGGCCTTTTTTAATCTCTTTTCCCACACATTTTTCCATCCATTTTCTTGTTTTCTCTCTCCTTCTAACAACCGGGACCCACCTGTCAGTCTCTACATCTTCCTCTTCCTCCCTATCTTCTTCCTCCTTCCTCCCTGCCTCCACCGCGCTTCTGCTCACCACTACTGCGCGCCGCCCACCTACACCGTCTGCCTCACATCGCTCGCCAGGATGGCCATGCTCGCTGCCGCCTCGCCGCCCCGCCGTGCTGCCTCGCCGCACCGGCCTGCTACCGCGCCTCGTCATCTCACCGCGCCGTGCCGCTAGGAAAGCCACCGCCACGCCTCGCCATCTAAACCTCCACCGCTGCGCGCCCGTTGGCGAGCTTGCCGGACCACTGCCGGCTAGGATGGAGGAAGAAGAAGAAGGGAAAAAGGATGACAAGTGGGTCCCAATGTAAGGAGAGAGAGAAAATGGATGGAGAAAGGAGGAAAAGGAGGGGAAAAGCCCATAATGTCACATGCATAAAAAATTCGTGTGCCCGGTGTCGCTTCGCTCCAGACCACCGAATTTAATGTCAAAATGCACAAGGCCTCCGAATTGAGGGAAAATTTGGTGTAATAATACATATATAAACGAAAATTGCAAAAGTACGGCGCATCTGTTGGAAATTGTGATTCTGAGCTTGCTTCCACCATCTGGAATGGCTTTAAGCCGTGCGGTATGGAGGAAACGGCGTATCCGCCACCACCCACGGCTGAAGCGCTGGCTTCCGCCATGCGGCTTGGAGGAAACCGCCTGGTGCTACCACGCATCCAGGCTACCTCGCGCTTGCGCTGGCGCTGGCTGCAACGGATTCTCGTGCGTTGCTCCGTTGAACTGTGTGCCACTGCAGACTGTGCACCCTTAAACCATGTGTCTGATTTTCTGGATTCCTGCTGGTTGAAAATCATTCACAGCTTGGCGTGAGCGGCAAAAGACGCTGCTCGTGGCCGGTCATTCATTGTATGCTGCACACCCGTCTTTTCCTGTCTGACACGAGTGCTCATACCATGTTTAACAAGTGAGTAATAAATTACATGTTTACGATAATTAAATACACACTTCGGCTATAAAAGCAAGGGTCATACTCAGTCCTCTGCACTCCATTCTCACTGCCTCGAGTGTTCACTGCGGCCTTAGCTGGTTTTGCCTTCTCATTCTGCTCGTCGAGGTACTCTGGTGTTTTTGTTTTTCCTCTTAATTTCATGCGTTTGGATGTGTAGGTATTGGTACCTCGGGTGGAAGATGAAATAATCTAGTAAAGCAGTGTTCATTGAAGCAATTTTAGCAAGCTATGCATTTTATTAAACCGATATGAGTAGACGTGTAGATTTTATATAGATTAATGACTACGTATGGAATAATTTATAGTAATGGTAAGAAAATATTAAGTCCGAATCTACATGTCATATTTGCAGTAAGTTAACTAAATAATAACGGCTGTTATTGCACTCGCATGCACAAGAACAGAAGTCGGTTAGTTAATTAGTTTATTATGTTGCATGCACGAGCATGTAAGACAATTAATTGTCCACTGACAATGTTAGGAATTTTAGGTATGAACTAAGTTAAATGGTAATCTCGTCATGACCAGATATGTAGAATCTGCATAGTTGTTATGTTGCATGCGTAATAGAGTCAGTCAGTTATATAATTAATTTGTTATGCTTAATAAATTAAGTTTGTTGATTATTTAGTTAATAAAGTCAGTTAGTTAATAAAGCAATGTACTTAGGACATTTTAGCCAGTTTCTGTGAAAATATTAAAATTTGTAGTACTGAATGCGAGCATGCATATATAGATGAGTGACAATTTTTTGAATGACACATGGACATATCTTTATGGCTACAATGCTGCATATTTTCTATGGGGATGCTCCAACCGAAGTACAGGGTACTTTTGTTAGCATGCAGAGTTGCATGCACACACAAGCTGTAATAGATCTTCTTATAGGACCTAAAGACTTAATAGGGGTGGTAAATGAAATTTAGACGTAACAAAATTTCATTTAAATCCATCAAATTCAATAGAATTTTATATAAATTTGACATAATGACAATTTCATTTAAAACCCAGCGTCGTGAGGTGGACAATGCGGGAATTTTAGAAAAAAGCCCAATAATGTTAAATGAAATTCTGTCATTATGTCGAATTTAAATGAAATTATGCTAAATTTTGATGAATTTAAATGAAATTTTGTTGAATTCTATCTAATTTATATGAAAACCCGTCAAATCTAACGGGAAAACTAACGGGAGTGGCAAATGAGACACCAAACTTTAAATGGATGGCAAATAAGGAAGTCAAAATTTTCAGTGGCCAATAAGGAAGTGCAAAGTTCGGCGTTGGCAAATAAGGAATTAACTCAATTTTGATGAATCTGTATTTTTTTTTTACTAAAAATACCTTTTTTCGCAGCTACGTCCATTTCGTCTTAGGGGATCCAGGCTCCTAAAAAGACTAGATGGGAGATTCCGTGTACAGCTAGCACACTGTGGATTGCTTCCCTTGCATTGCTAATGGACGGGGCAAACTTGCCAGGTGGAGTGAGGACCCCTCTGCCGCATCTGCGATCTGAACTCTTAACCGCCCTTGTAGACAGATGGCGGCCGGAGACCCATACATTTTACTTCCCGTGTGGGGAGATGACTATCACCTTACGAGATGTCGCAATGATTACGGTCCTTCCTTTGGAGGGTTGGCCATTTATTGTCACAAAGGCATAGCGACTTGAATGGCAGCCCTATGTAAAAGAACAGGTAATGAACAAATGATTATTCCAATCAATTCGACAATCAATCACTTGTATTAGTAGACTTACAAAATTTAAACAAAACTGCAGGTTCGGGGTGGAATATGGTGCGAAGAGGGACCAGGGGGTGTCATTCTCGTGGCTGAAAACATCGGTAGATAATGGGGCTTCCCCAGAAGATGTGAACATTCAAACCGTGAACAGGCACTACGAAGTATACATACTTTTGTTACTTGTAATTGTTATGTTCACGCACACCAATGAAGACGCCGTCGGTGTGCATCTTGTGTGGGTTGCTCGCTAGCTCGCGATTAATGCGCTTCACGGGAACTAGTCAGTAGCTTTTAGCTGGGGCTCTGCTATTCTTGCGGACACATACCACAATTTGTGCGATGCATATCAAAGGACAGCGGATAGTTCGATCATGGCAGTTTGTCCCATGTTGTTATAGTTGTGTTCATAGTTTTACCTACCCATGCTTCGACCGTACGCTAAGCACGCGTACTACTCGGTGCAGATCATATGCATGAGCTAGAAAGTCCCATAGTTGGATTCAAGTACATGCATGCCACGCTTCGTTGGGCGTTCAAGGTTGATCACGGGTCATATATGCACGTCGTTGCTGACCTGGATTTTCTAACTGAAAATGATATGTATTGGGACCCGTTGCTTAAGTAGTCAAGGCTACTGGTTGACGAAATGTCATCTACTCTGCATGAATGCTGTCGAGGTATACTCATTGGAGCGTGTTATGTGCCATTTGGGTACCGTCAATTAGTCCCTGTTCCTCCACCGCGAGATGCCGGTCGCTCGCATGGGTATGCTTTCTATCTACCAATTTATTTACACTCATTAAATTTTCTTCTCTTTTATACTAACTACGCTAACTATTTGTTATTTTAGCAGTACCGGCCAGGGACACAACCCTAACTAGACTGTGCAACACGCATCACATGATGGATGGAGACAGTTACCGTAGATGTGGTGGTACCTGTTGAACCTTACAATCGACGGGACTACAACGCCTAATACAATTGGTATAGGGTAAGAACAAGGTGTCATCTCTTAGATCGACCAGTCGAGCAGCATGTACAACCCTACGCAACAACTGTAGCTAAACGACTGCATCGGCTGGTACATGAGACTGTGCACATAGATACTCATATGTTTGAACTCCATATATTACATACCTAACGGTTTTATATGTTTCAATACAGACATAGGAGACCAGGTACTTGCAGTACAAGGCGGACGTCCTCATGACCCAAACGGAGCAACTCGGGGGATTGCGCAGTGGGAATCCCCTTCGTAGTTTGTTTCCAAGGACAGGAGACCATGTGCGATCTGCAATACGAGCAGTTGGAGGCCACCGATCCAACACACATAAAAAGTACGGAGACAGGTCCGAGTATGTCGAGACGCACGAGCCTGTCCTGCAGCATTCGGCCCTACACATGAGAACAGTGTCCATGGAGAGGCATCAGGCATCCTCGACATGTTCCGTTTGCCGACCCTCCCGATCTGGCACGAGCTTCGACATCGGCACATGATATACTTAGCCATCAACACCAGTTACACCTTTTGTATCACCACCGGTGTACGAGTCACCCCATGGGTTAGATATCAATGGTGCACCAACTGAATTGGTCGGGAGGTAAGAAGACATGTACAGCACGCAATAATCTTTCGGGTATAGGGGCGACGCACCCGCACAAACCATGGTCAATTGGGACGACGTGAACAACGCTTGGCAACAATTGTTTAGGTACATACGACTAGTACACCCCAGCCACCCGTCCCACGGCAGCCAGACGAGCCAGCCGGGTCGAGTTGGTACATGCAGACACTAGCTCTGCCATCACAGGAGGATCCATTTGCAAATTAGAATGCATATAGTGGACAATCGTATCAATTTGGCACCACATCGCAGATGGCCGACCAACACATGCCGCATCAGCTAACACAGTTTGGCCCGTCACAAGTTGATGGGATGCGTTAAACACGACCTCCTTTCCATTTCACACCCGAAAACTTCACAAGAAGAAGGGGACTGCAATAAAATGTTACAAGCTGGCTCGGTTAACAATTTATATTGCCCTGTGTCCATGTACCTATGTATTTATATTTATAAACATGTAATGTTAGAAAACCTTAAAAGCAAAATATGTGGCCATTGCCTTTAGTACTGCGAAAATTATGGCCATTATATTTATTACTTACTTGCCACTTACCACTGCGAATCTCTGAACAATGATAATTTAACAATTTGCCACTAACATGATCCGTCGCTGCAACGTACATGTTGGCCATTAACACGTATGTGCACGACATGCCCATGTGGGATGTGGCCAGTAACACGTCTGCCAAAGTGCCCTACCCTCTGCGCGGCTTGATCCCTCACTGCCAAAGTATTCTATTCTCTGAGCGACTTGACCCCTCACTGACAAAGTGCCATAGTCTCTGCGCGACGTCACCCCTCACTGCCAAAGTGCCCTAGTGTCTGCGCGACGTGACCTCCCATTGCGAACGTGCCTCTATAAAGCCAGTAGTACAGTCTAGTGCGGCAACACATATATAGCGTTCATTCTTTGACACATCCGT
This sequence comes from Raddia distichophylla, assembly GCA_005191435.1. Taxonomy (NCBI): domain Eukaryota; kingdom Viridiplantae; phylum Streptophyta; class Magnoliopsida; order Poales; family Poaceae; genus Raddia; species Raddia distichophylla. The sequence goes on from SPJY01021785.1 coordinate 3,038,993, forward strand.
TTGTACCACAAAGATGATGGTAATTTTACGGGTCCGGACCTCAAGCACACGCACCATCTTCTCATTTGTCATTCGTATGTAGGATTCACTACAACACAAACTCTAACATGATACACGATCCTAATTCTATCGAGGCTGGCCCAACTGCCACCACCATGTAGACACCGTTGTGCAGACATTTGATCTTGTTGCAGATGGGTTCACAGGTCGTAAGTTTTACCATGTGCCATGTTTGAAGTGCGTATACCATTTGTTTAACATGCCCTAACATGTTTAACACCATCGTGATGAGATTCAATTCCTCACAAGTACCGGACTGCGGCTTCACGAAATGGATGGATGATCCATTCCCGATGGTTGCTTCAAGCTACATAGAGCACCTACACGCAAGGATACACGAATTAGAGGATCGACTAACGAGTGTTCAGAGGTCACAACAGATGGCAGCGCAGCGAAGAGAATTGGTTCTCGACCCACAGTACGAAGTGAACACCCCCTGTACAAACTATACACGCTTATGTGACTGCCATTACCCCGACACGCTTAATGCTGAAGTGCGTCGCCGACGAAGGATATATCGTACAGAACACAACCAAATCGAAGATATTGACTTCGAACCAAATTATTCATGTAACACTCAATAGTGCCCTTACATATGTCATTATCCAAATCAGACGCCTTAAACTCATGCAGAATGTATCCGGCATATTATGTCACCAAGTATTAGTCTACTGTAAAACGACTGCAATTTACTATTAACTTGCCACCTACCACTGTGAATCTCTGAACAATAATAAATCAGCTATGGGCCACTGACGTGACCCATCACTGCAAAGCACATGTTGGCCATTAATACGTCTATGCACGATATATTTATATGGGATGTGACTAGTCTGCCTGTAAATCAGGCCATGTTGTGTGGTCCAGCGGTCCCTGTTGAACTGACATATAATTAAATCATATCGAACTATGCATTGCGTATGTCTTATTCCATTCTAGCATCTTGGTCAATATCACCTATTTAAACCCACACAGTCTCACTCCGAACAACACAACCAACAAGTGAGAGGAGTCACGAACACCGCTTCACAAAAAAACAACCTCTTGCCACCAAGAGAGTGATATGAAGTTTCCATCGCCACCAAGGGAGTGTCTCTTCGAAGTTGTCTCAAAAGGTGTTCAACCACCCATGCGTCTATACGGAAGTCTTCGCCTTCTAATGAAGTACAAATACATACCCAACACTTGCGAAAGAAGGTATTGGATGTGCGCAAACTATGCGTACGACCGAACATACGAGATGGAGAGGAAGGCAAAGTACCCTGTAAGTCACTTATTATTTATTTCTTCCCTAATGAATATATACACGCAAATACTAACCTCAATCTTATTAGCCTCCATTGTGCGAGTTTGTGCAATATTTGAACACACAGCAGACTCCCGAACAGGAGTGGCAGATGCAAAGGGTGGCGGCAAGGCGTAGGGCCAAGGCCTAGGAACGGTGGCAAGACGCCCTCATAAAAGAAAGAAACAAACGTTCGAGAGAAGAGTTTCAGGCACTGCGCGAGATGAACCGCCAGCGAAAGTTAAATAAATGTGAGGCAGACCGTGAGCAAGCGCGAGAGGGCTGCTAGAGCCAGAGAAACAGGACCTAGCACGTTTGCCAAGGGGAAATACCCTCGTTGCATCCAGTAGTATGATTATCGTGTAGCACAACTATGTTTTTAAATCTTCTAAGACATGTAGATTTAGTTATGATGCACTACTATGGTAGATTGTTTTATGTATAATACGTGCCATTGCTTGTATCATGTAATCCTAATGTTTTACTCCCTCCGTTCCAATATATAGGGCGCATAAGTTTTTTTTGAGTTGTCTCATAATATAAGGCGTCTTCCTATTATTTCCTTTGGGAAGACGAGCAATTAACTTATAGTTAAGCTATTCACACTATAAAGTACATGTTTTTGCTAGTTTTAACTATTAAAGCTATTAATTAAATGCATGGGAAGGAGATGCATGCTTCGAGTAACGAGATAATTAAATATGATTTACTCTCTTAAACACCATTTCTTGGTCTTGATGAAAATTTTTATACGCCCTATATTTTGGGATGGAGGGAGTATTATTTAATCTTAGGTTCTCTAAAACCACTAATCACCGTTTCTGATTTTAGGATTGTTTATTTGTTTTTTATTTTTCCTACTTAATTTAACAGAGTGAACAAATTAATCAAACAATACCACGTACTGAACAATAGAGTGGGGCAAATTTTATAAAAATTTTATCAATCACGTTTAATCTAGTTTCCCCAATTCTTTCCCAATATTATATTTTTTCGTTAATAATTAAAGTAAATATAATATTTTTAAATATATGAGCGCAGGTACCTCTTTATAATTTACATAAAATGTTACATTATTAACTTAAGTAATTACAATGCAATTTAAATAAGTGATAATATGCATTTGGGTAGGAAAATGGAAAACCGTTGTCGTCGTACTGCGTGCCAGAGCAGAGCAACGCATCGGCGCCCGCGGGAGGGAGCTGCTGGCCATGTGGTGGCACCAGGCGGCTTCCGTCACCCACAGTGGCCAAAACCAGGGGCTTTCGCCATCTGGCACGATGAAAGCTAACTGGGGTGGCGGAAGCGGCCTGTCGCCGTCACAGGCGGCGGATTCCATTTATAAATGACGTATATTTAAACATTGTGACATGCTTTCCCAATTTCTATTTATCTATGTATTATTCAATCCATTTTTCTCGAACTGAGTGTCATACATTATGTCCTTGTTCTTTTCAGCATAACGTTGCGTTGGTGTATTACCGTAGCAAATTTGAGAGCCCTCAAAATGAGGTCTAAATATTATAAAAAAATAATTAAAAAATAGTTTTAGAATCTTTGAAACAACTACTAAAAGTCATGAAAAAATCGTCGCAAATTATGACAACATATAGGCTATGTAAAAATAACAAAATTTGCTACAGTAATACGCAACGATACGATACGCTGAAAAGAACAAGGCCTATATTTTTTTTTAGGAGGACTGCGTTACCATAGCAATTTTCTTCGTTGGCGCCTCCTGATTCCCGAATCCTGACCTCCTCTCCTGTCCTTGTCTCGCAGTACACAAGGAGAGTCGGGGATAGCGGTGTTAGGAAATTATGCTGCTGCTCTTGCCGTTTCTTCCCCTAACCCGTTCCGTTTCGCTCCCGTCGCTTCAAAGCCACGGAAGGCAATCTCCACAGCCAATCCGAATTCTTCGCTCGCTATTTTCCCTTTCGTTCTCTAGCGAAATTCTTGCAGATTCCTGTTTTAGCGCGAAGATCTACAAGTTCTTTATTGCGCACTGCAGTGCTGTGCCTCCGTATTGTTCTGTTATTAATTACTATTGTTCGTGGAGTTCAAGGCTTCAAGCTCTTGGAGCATTCCGCCTTGGAAAAAATCTTTTGGAAGGAATCGATTGTTCAGATAAAGATCCTACCTTTTCTAGTCCTCTGCTTTAATCTTGCTCAAAGATTGCGCTTTTTTTCTCTAGTTTTTTTTTTCCCAATAGAGCACAAGAATCCACTACTCTACTCTTTCAAGATGACGATGGGGGGCGTCCATAAGCGCATCTCGGAGGGCAGTGAGCCGCTACTCCCGACGAAGCAGCGGGGGGCGGCGGCGGAAGACAGCGGCGGCGGCGAAGTAGCCTTCCACGAGTTCAATGGCGCTTCATTCGCAGGCGCGGTCTTTAACCTGTCCACCACCATCGTCGGCGCCGGCATCATGGCGCTGCCGGCCACCATGAAAGTGCTCGGTCTGGTCCCCGGCCTTGTCATGATCGTGCTCGCCGCGCTCCTGACCGACGCCTCCATTGAGCTGCTCGTGCGGTTCAGCCGCGTCGTTGGCGCGCCCTCCTATGGTGCCGTTATGGGGGACGCGTTCGGGTGGTGGGGAAGGAGGCTGCTCCAAGTCTGCGTCGTCGTGAACAACGTCGGAGTCATGATCGTGTACATGATCATTATAGGTAAAGTCATTTGCGCAGAGTCTGACTCTTGGTTCAGTATTTGTCTTCAGTTGCTTATGTCAATTGTTAATTGTTTCAGGATTCACTGTAGTGTGAGTTTCTTTTTTTAAAAAAAAATGCCTTTTTTTCCTTTGGTTGTTTGATTTAAGAATTGCATGTAGCATAGGTTACAAATTTCTGAAGTAACTGAAATTTAACAAACTCTCTTTATCGGTTAACTTTGTCCATTTCTTCTGTCATGCAGCTTTGTTAGTATTGTGCAACTCTTGTTACTGTATAGTGTTTTGATCCGAGTGACTAAGTGATAGAACATATACACCTTCTGAACAAAATGCAATTTTTCTTCATATGAGATTCTACATTGAGTTTCTTTTTTTTAAAAAAAATCCTTTTGTTTTGAATGTTTGATTTGAGAATTGCATGTAGCATAGGTTACAAATTCTGAAGTAACTGAAATTTAACAAATTCTCTTTATCAGTTAACTTTGTCCATTCCTTCTGTCATGCAGCTTTGTTAATATTTTGTGATTCTTGTTACTGCATTGTGTTTTGATCCCAGTGACTGTGATAGAACATACACACCTTCTAAATAAATGCAAATTTTCTTCATATGAGATTCTACATGTCGACAACTGGAAGTTTTGAACAGCTGAAAATGTATGTCACCAAATTATCCTTTGCATTTTCCATTGTGCTGTTGATAAATGCCAATGTTACTTTAAAGATTTCTTTAGTTGGTGCTTATTTTTGTGGGGAATGATTTTATTGAGGTATATGATAGTGAATTTAATATACAAACGACCACTCCTTAATTAGGTGATGTGCTTTCTGGAACTACCTCTGGTGGTGAGCACCACTATGGTGTGTTAGAAGGATGGTTTGGCATGCACTGGTGGAATGGGCGTTTCTTTGTTCTACTGGTTACGACTCTTGGTGTGTTTACGCCATTAGCATGTTTCAAGCGAATTGGTTAGTGATTTCCTGAGCCAAAGGTTCTTTTCTTTTCAAAATTCTTTTCTGATTGTGCTTTGGAAGAGTAATATACTACAAGTTTTGTTTCGTTCTGTCTGACTTATATATGTTTCTTTGTTTCTCTTTCAGATTCACTGAGCTATACGTCGACCATATCTGTAGCTTTGGCAGTTGTATTCGTTATCATCACTGCAGGAATTGCCATTGTGAAGTTGATAGGTGGACAGATTCCAATGCCTAAGTTGTTCCCTGTCATTCCTGATTTGGCATCTGTCTGGGAACTTTTCACAGCTGTGCCAGTTCTTGTCACTGCTTACGTTTGCCATTATAATGGTTCGTACCAATTCTAGTGCTGATTGCAACAAAACAAATTTAATTAATAAGAATATGAAAAGATGTCAATAAGATTTGTAAAGTTTCATTATCTGAAAATGCTCATAGTATTTACATAGCTATGTGCCTGAAAGAAATTGTTCGCAGCATAAAATGCACTTTCTGCTTAACTGAGCTATTAATGATCATAGATTAGTTTGAAAGTCACCATTGTAATCTGGGTTTTGAAATTTTAGCTAATGTATGGAATCCCCGATGGGTTCCTTGTTTCTCAGTTGCCTAAAGTGGTCCTGCTAATTTTTGCAGTTCACCCAATCCATAATGAGCTCAAGGACTCCTCTCAGATCAAGCCAATAGTGCACACTTCATTGGCTCTATGCTCGACTGTTTACATAACAACAAGTTTCTTTGGATATATTCTATTTGGTGAATCTACGCTCGCTGATGTCCTCGCTAACTTTGATTCAAATCTTGGAATTCCATACAGTTCAGTTCTTAATGATGCAGTTAGAGTGAGCTACGCAGTGCACCTTATGCTCGTGTTCCCCATGATATTCCACGCGCTGCGTCTTAATTTGGATGGACTTCTCTTTTCCTCTGCGAGGCCCCTATCTTCTGACAATAGAAGGTTTTCTGTGATGACAGCGGCGCTCCTCCTTGTGATATTCCTATCAGCAAACTTCATTCCTAGCATTTGGGATGCTTTCCAATTTACCGGAGCAACTGCTGCTGTTTGTATTGCCTTCATTTTCCCAGCTGCAATCACCCTTAGGTAAGCTGTCACATTCAAATTGGCCATACATATTTGCTTCTAGATGTACTATGTCAGAGTACCATTTTACTGTGCACTAAATAAAAAAAAAAGGGTAAATAGACCTTCTGGAACATCTTATATGACTGTTAGCATAGCAATTGATAGTATATGAAAAAAACTGATGGCTATATAAAGTTGTTTAATGCAGTCGATTAATTTTAGCCTTGTATCTTTTGCTTTGGATATATCAGGGATCGGCACAGCATAGCAAAGAAGTGGGACAAGATTGTGGCTGTCTTCATGATTGTTCTTGCGGTTGTATCAAACGTCGTAGCTGTGTATAGTGATGCATATTCGATGTTCCACAAGAAAAGTGCCCCCTCTAAGGCTTGAGCTGTGTAATCATGTTTGGGAGTTGAACTGTTGAAGGACAAGGGTGCATATAAAGGGTGATCTGTACATTAGATTAGTCAATAAAAAATCATATAAGGGAGTACTCATGGGATTCGTTTTACGATTTGCTTGTCAAACCACCCTTAACACAATTGTGTTGAGTTGCATGTATGTATCTACAGGATGGATACACAAACTTCAGTCTGAGGTGCTTCGGTTCAATTTACAATTACAAGACGATCATATCAAACGCAAAATTATAGAGTTATTATTGTATCAGCTTGATGTAAAGACCTTGAATTGAATAAAATTTCCCTTATCGAAAAAAATAGAGTTATTATTGTAGTTGATAAGCGGTTGGATTTGCAATTGCAAGAACATTAGTCTTTGGTGTGAAGGGGTTGCGCTGAAATGTTTGTTTATAGGGATTAATCTTTTTTGAAGAAAGTTTATAGGGATTAATTAGCTATATGCCATTCCTCAATCTTAAAATTGGATTGCATGTATAAAAAATGCCACTCCAATGGCATACATTACATGCATGAAATTTAATTTTCAAATTTAGGAGTGGTATTTTTTGAATTGATATGCTTATTGCTTGCGGCATTTGCTATGCCTTTCTTTACCGAATTTAGCTTTTTAAGAGGAAAAATTACCACTGTTTTGTATTTATGCTTGTAAGGGGTGCCTTTTTTAGACGAGAGCTAGAACTTACCGGGTGCTATATAGCACTTAGGGCATGTATAATGGACATGTTCATTTGATGTCCATTTGTAAAAACAATATGGTACGGATTAAAATATAGGAGAGGAAAATATAGGGGAAGTAGAATAATGATTGAAAAGTAGACGAATAAGAATGACATAATCCACAAATGTGTATGACCATTATACATACCGACCATGTTTGATCAACCTTAAATTAAAATTATAAGCTACCATTAGAAATTTGTTATTTTTATATTAGATAAAGTAATACTTTGTAGTCAATTTCTATATCAAGTAGTAACACTCGGTAGTCAATTTCTTGAAACTTTTAGTGCTTTTTCAAAAGATCTTAAAATATTTTTTAAAATACATTTTTCAGTCCTTTTCATAGTTTTTAAGTGGTCTCAAACTTTTATTATTAGTTTCAGACCACTAAAAAGGGGCTTTACTCTCCAGCTTTTCCCAAGTCCCAACTAAAAAGGGGCGAATGGCATATGTGGGTTAGCTAACAGTAGGGCTGGAAAAAAAGCCCGCGGCTCGCAGCCCGGCTCGGGCTGGCCCAGGCTCGGCCCGGCTCGACCCAGCCCGTCCCCTTATTTTGACCCGAGCCAAGCCTGTATTGGTGGCTCGTTTGGTGCACGGGCCGGCTCGGGCCAGCAGTCGAGCGGCTCGTCGAGCCAATGCGGCCCGTCGCAGTCTCTCACGGGCACGGCCCAGTTGGCATATATCGTTGAACTCAAATGTTGTTGCTATCTAGGCGTGCCATCTATGTAATGCTATTCAGATAATTTTAGGGGGAAAAAAATTCAGATTCGAACACAATAAAACAACCTACGGACCTTGGTGTAAAGCAGTGTTCGCTTGGGCTGGCCTGGTTAGGCTGTCTCCAACAGACTCCCCTAAAGCACCATCTACCCTAAAATAGGGGACGGATTCTTCCCCTATGTGCTTCATCAGCATTTCCTATTCCGTTCCCTAAAATAGAGTTTTTCTCTCCACTCCCTTATATATAGGGGTTCTTTCTCCCCCCCTATACAATTTTTCATATAGGAAACGCTGTTGGAGATAGGAGAAATATAGGGAGAGATTTTTTTTAAGGGAACCTGTATATGATGCTATAGAGGATCAAATTTAGGGGTTCCTGTTGGAGATAGCCTTAGGCCCGCCATAGCAATAAATATGTGGAAAATTTGATATATACCATTACAAAGTGACCGATTCTAATATATACTATTACAAAACAAGTTATTCGGTACATACCATTATAAAGTCATAGTTCTTTGATATATGCCATTATAACCATTTTAACCCTTTTCTAGTGAAATACCCCCAAAAGCTTGGATAATTTCTGCTAATAGTTGAAAACCCTACTGATAAACTAGATAACGTCCTTATAAATGATCAAAATGTGGGGTGAAACGTCGGGGGCTACTATAAAACTTAAAAAAATGATCAATCAAACTTGGTTAACTACCGATGAAATTTGAGAATACCAATTAAACGTTGGCTAAATTTTTTGTAAAACTTAAAGAAATGAAACTTGGCTAAACTACTAATGTAATTTGAAGGAGTAGTGACACTTGGCCAATCCTGTCTGTTTAAGCTTGAAAAACAGGTACTAATGAAACTTGACTAAGCACTGAACTTCATGTTTCCATGTTGTTAAAAAAATCATCGCGTGCAAAATAAGAAGTTTTCTAAGAACAAAACCAAGTCTTATCTGACAAAAAACGAAGTTTCACACATGAATATTTGAGTTTTTGTGTGAAAATGAGGATTTATCTCCTTGTCGTCTTCTTTCTGATTGCCCTGTGTCATTATATACAAAGAGGAGATGGGGAATATAGAGGAGAAGAGGGCGCGTAGCAGCATCATCGAGCGACAGTGCCGTGTTTCTTAGCAAGCAGCTGGCTGGTCCAATGATGAATACTATCTCCGTCCCAAAATAAGTGATGCTTTAACTTTGTCCTAAGTTAAACTTTTTTATGTTTGACCGTCAATTTCTAAAAATTTGTATAGTTTAATACCATATAAATTATATATTATGAAAGAATTCCTCATGGTGAATCTAAAAACATAAATCTTATGGTGTTAAACTACACAAAATTTTAGAAATTGATGGTCAAATATCAAAAGTTTAATTTTAGGACAAAACTAAAACATCACTTATTTTGAGACAGAGGGAGTATCAAGAGACTGGCGAAGCCAGCATTAAAAAAACAATTTGACCCCGTTGTGTCCTCCTATGACCCCCTCCAGCCCTCCACGTGTGCTTTCTCGAATTTGCTCGTCCATGTCTGGCCCAAAAAGTAGCATCGAATGGTTTACTCAACGCTGAAACAAACAAGCCCAAACCGCGATGTTCTTGTGTAGTTGGTCGGATTCATATTAATAGGTCTTATTTTTCTTCGTCTTTTCTAATTTAACTTATATAACTTATTTTTAATTTATTTAACTTCGTCTTAAACAAGAACTTAGGCCTCGTTCTCTTCTCCTTGTGCAATTTAACTTGGGAAACATATCCTATGCAAATGTTTATTGGGTGTTAATATGCTAACAGCAGATCTGTACCCTCAGATCCACGAGGAGTGGTTTAGATCTAAAAAGATGGAAGCCCCTTTCCATTTAGAAACTCGGAGGTTTTTTGTGAAAGTGTTTAAGTGAGAAAAGTGGCTTCCACCTCTCTAGATCTGGGCCGCTCTGATGGATCTGATAGCCCAGATATGTTATTAGCATGTTAGCACTCAATGGGCATTTGCATCGGATACGTTGCCTTTAACTTGTCCAACAGGCTTAACACAAGTAGTTCCACACTCCGGATGGGTTCTGATCTGATCTTAACCGCTGAACGGAAAACGAACGGCCAAGATTGCGTGACTCCCGCCCTCGCCGCAGTCACCGCCACAAGCCAGCGCCGCCGCGGCCTTCTCCTTCCCCGGCTCGCGTCGCGCCGTCGCTCGAAGTCTCGAACCCACCACCGAAGCTCAGCTCCCCTCCTCTTCGTCGCCTTCCCCCGCACCCAGTCATGGACCCTCCCATGCCTCCGCCTCCGCCCCGAAACCCTAACCCCTCCTCCTCCTCCTCCTCCTCCATGCCGCCTCCCCCGCCCCCAAAACCCTCTCCGCAGCCGGAGGCGGAGGCGGAGGTGGAGGCGGAGGGGAGCCCTAGCCCAAGCGCTATAGCTAGCGACTCGTCGTATGAGGAGGCGGGAAACCCTGGCGTGTCCTCGGGAGACGCCGAGATGGCCGAGGCGGCGCCGCCGGTGCAGCAGCAGCGGCCACGCGCGCCGTACTCCATCCCCGAGTGGAGCGCCGCGCCGGGTCACCCCTTCTTTCTCGAGGTGCTCAAGGACGGCGCCATCTTCGAAAGGCTTGATGTGTGAGTCGTCATCTAGATTCTACCATAAGGCATTAGTTCGATTACCAGCTTGCGGTTTTGGTTTTTGTTGGTTTTTTGAGCCGATGCCTTGGTTAAGGATAATGAGATTATTTCGTAGTTATTCTTTTAAACTTGCGTGAACTGAGTTGCTGCATCTTATATTTTTGCAGGTCCAAGAAAGGAGCTTACATGTTTGGTCGAATTGATCTATGTGATTTTGTATTGGAGCATCCAACTATTTCTCGATTTCATGCTGGTATGTGTTACCTATTTTCTTGTCAATTATGACATAGGTAGGTCGAATCGATGCTTCAGCTTGGGTTTTTTAAATACTTTTGGTTCTTGAAGGTTGTTTTTTTTAAAAAACTGAAGATAACTTGTTAGTACCTTACAACCCTAGGAATCATTAACTGGAAGTCTGGATGGCTTCTGTTTTTCAAACAAATAATGGAATACTTTGAAAATGCAAGCTAGGCCATCTTTATCGATTCTTAAGATACCTGGCTAGAAAATGGTAGATGGTTCATCCCCAATTTTTTTACCTTCACAACAACAGTGGGCTCAACTTCTATTGATTACGATATTTATAAATAATTATAGACATAGACACTAATATTGCAGAAGGAAGCCATAAATCTTTGCTTTGGATAAATCTTATTTTTCAGTTTTTTTTAAAACTATTTGTTAATTGCCCAAAATTGAATAATGTCCATTGATAATGATATTGAATTGGGTCAGGGTATCGAGCATTGAAACAATGGAATCAATATCCCAATATCATTTGATTTTATTGAGCTAAATCCTTCCATTAATTTGGCAAGGAGTTCTACCTTGAGTGTATTGTGCACATGTAAAATTACTACTGCAGATGACTCTGCTAACATTAGGTGATACACCGTATCTCTGTTGTTTTCGCCTTTGTAGGTGATACTGATACTGCATGTACCATCGATTTGAAAAACTTCCTGAGATTTTCCTTCTTGAAAAAAATTTGATACTAATACTAATATGCATTGTGCAATAGCATGTTATTATATCAATAGGTAAGCACTCTTGCATGTTTTCATTACAAATATATGAACATAGATGGCATAACCTGTATAATTAATTTAATACAACAAAGTAAATAATTAGAGGGACTTGGTTATCAATATTAAAATTCTAAAATTGATTTTTCTGCGTAAATAGGTTCTTTTACTATACTTTTCGTTACAAAAAAATGCCACTTCAATTTATTTTTTCATGAGTTACATCTGTCATTAATTTTTAAGTAGTCTCTACAAAAATTGTGGGCATGCGGTAATGGATCCAATGCTTATTTACCAGAGTAGGCAATAGGATTCAAGCAAATCAATACTACCTAATTATAGTGTGCAATAGTTTCTTGTTTGGTGCTTAAGAGGCATACTCCTGAATTGTTTTATGTTATTTTTAGTTCTGCAGTTTAGAAATGATGGCGAGGTTTTTCTTTATGATCTTGGAAGCACACATGGGTCTTTCATCAACAAAACTCAGGTAATAGTTTCCTACCATTTGTCTTACAGTAAAAAGAACATGATTAATCTCATATATCCAAGCCTTCTAATATATTTGTTTGAATATGTTTACATCTTGAAACTACATTGCTTCTTGCGAATGCATTGTGCCATTCTTCATTTTTTTATTTTTAAGAATAAAAACTTAAAAAGCTGTATTATTTGTGCTGGTATGTGTTAGTACTATGTTGCATCTTCATTCCATTATTTACCTTAGGCTTGCTAAGTCACACTTAAATGGGTTAATAGTATCTCCATATCCATGAATTGAAAAAGAGGAAAACATTTTAGGGTTATACGGTTGATTTTTTATGCTGAGCTGAATGCTGCTTCTTTGCGCTAAACTGCTAATTTGTTTGGTAACTATTCATGTATTCCTTCCTTTCAAGAATATTTGATTTGAAAAAGTCTTTGAAGGTAGAATTTGACCATCAATTTCTCTTATTATATGTTGTTAAGTACTATAAAGTGATAGTGTATCAAAAGCTATTTTAAATACACATCTATTGATACAACTTTTGTACACTAAAGATTTATATAATTTGACTATCAAAACTTGCAAATCTTGACTTCTTGGAAATTGGAATCAAAATACGTCTTATATTCTTGAACGGATGGAGTATGGATGTACCATTCTCTTTTTCCTTCAAGTCAAAAGGGAAAAAATGATTAGTTTTTATGTTCATTTGGTGTTCGGTTATTGAGCATTGTGTATCACTTTGATGCTGTTGTTGCTTTAATTTATTGTCAGACAGACTCTTTATTTATCTGTATCCGTTCGTTATTCTAAATTTACAATGTCCCAGAAGTCTTGTCTATTTATTATTTGTGATTTATTTTGTACTCTCTTATACTAAACTACCAGATCAAGAAGAAAATGTACACAAAGATTCATGTTGGAGACGTAATAAAATTTGGGCAGTAAGTAAGCTTGTTAGCTAACTACTTCCATTTTTTATCCATATTTTCCTGAATTTATTGCATTACATTTACATCACTTTATGGTGTTCAGTTATTTCAATATGGCCCATTGGCCCCCACTAGGGTTTGCCTGGTGTTCTTTATTTCTGATAGAATTTTGATAGAATTTCTAGGTTTCTAGCCTCTGAACTACTTTATTGCATACCCTAGTTATTAGTAAAAGCCCTTTCCATGGGAGTCATTGGTGTACTAACATAATGCAATGATTAGGATTTAGTGGCTATCTGTTTATGGCCTGGATTCAGTAGACACTAGAAATTTTAACTTTGATTGATATGGTTATAATGCTGACATAGGCAACATTGGATCTAGTACACCACAAGGATTTGTTAGAAGACATTAGATAGTTTTCAGTTAACTGGATACTACATTTTATGGACTGAATTACCAACCAGCGTTGCCATCACAAGTCTGCAGCCCATTGTACAATATCAGAAAGGTAAAGCTTGAGGCTTGTTTCGCTTGCATGTCTCTGCTATATAGTGTTTAAGAAACTTGAATTGATTACACGATAAGAGTCCGTACGGTAGTAGGAATAGGCTTTGTAAGTTTGTTGAGTCTAGGCTCTTAGCAGCATCAGGATAGTCTTTAGTTGGTAAGTTTCTAGCTCTATAAAAACAGCAGTCATGTAATCCCTTTTGGGGGAAGCAAGAATTAACTTCCCGTCTATTTCATCTCTTCCCAGTCTCCTACACAATCCCTCTCATGCCCTTTCCTTTCTATCACAGTCAAAGCCGCATCCTATCCACAGTTACCTGATACGATCTCTAGTGCATACAGTATGAAATTGTGGTCATTTTCTAGGACACACACTGTCCATTTAGATATAATTGTTTCCAAATTTAAAACAGTGATAAATCATGAAAAGTTAAAATTTAAAGGAATTCTGAACAAATTTGCCTATCTAGACTTGAGAGTTAGACCCAATAATTATACCATCCCAACTTTGTTCGGAATTTCCTGGGAAAATAGGACTTTGCATGTCCCCTTCTTCATAAATTTCAAAATAACATTTTTAAGGGGGAATTGATGATTTGCCACTCCAAAGAGTAGAGTTTAGTCATTTTCCACTCAAAAGTATTCTTAATGATTTGACAGTTGCCACTCACCTATCACAATGACATTGGAGCAAGGACCCACATGTCATTGTGTTAGGGATGTGGCAAATCGTCAAGAAAAAAGTTGAGTGGTGAATTCTCAAATGGCTATGTTTGTCATGGCAAATCATCAAGAGAACGTATCCCGTGCATCTGGTAAGCTCGTGCACCCGTGCATCCAGTGAGGGAGTGCGCACTGATCGAAATCCAATGCTCCCCATCGACCTATGGATAATTTCCAATTAACCGCCCGCCTAGCGAGGCGTTTTTCCAAATTGCCCCCTGCGTTCTCCCCTGATCGTTGCCCTAGCACTTGTTCCTCATCTTCTTCTCTCTTTTAGGCTGTCTTCGGCCCCCTATAGCCTTGTATACACGATTCCTTTAAAAAGATTCTCTCCCTATATTTCTCCCATCTCCAACAGCGCTCCCTATATGGAGAATTGTATAGGGGAAGGAGAGAGAATCCCTACATATAAGGGAATGTAGATAAATTCTCTATTTTAGGGAACGGAATAGGGAACGTTGTTGTAGCATATAGGGGAAGAATTCGTCCCCTATTTTGGGGTAGAGGGCGCTTTAGGGAAGCCTGTTGGAGACAGCCTTAGCTTAAAGCGTAGCCTGCCGCTGCCGTAGCTTAAAGCATAGCCTGCCGCTGCCGCCGCTCCTTCAAGCCCTCCGCCGCCGCAGGCCCGCAGCCCCACCGACCCACCCCATCACATAGACGCTGCAGTTCCTTGAAGCCCTCCATTGGCGCCTCCTCAATATCCTTCGCCACATATTAACTCATCCAAGGTGCCGCCGCTGTGCAGCACCTTTGCCCCTGCAAGACTGCCCGAACCTCCATATGGAAAAATTAGATTATGGGAAACAAATTGCCGAATTGCTCGATTGTTTATTCAGAGTTTCTAATTTCGTTATGTATGTAACTGAAGTTTGTATGCGAATGTGATTTGGCACAGTCCCCATCGACCTATGGACAATGTTTGACTGAATAGAGAATGTATTAAGATATGTACATAATGCTTATGTGATTTAGTCCGTAATCTTGATTAAAATGGTTCCCATCTTGATATGTTATCTTGAAAAAAAACATATGTGGTGTATATCCAGTGCTACCACTAAAAGCGGAAAGCTGAACAGTTGAGACTGAATTTTGTTAAGCTGAAGACTGAACATATGTTATTTTTTGTGTTGTTGAAAATGTATTTTCAGAATATGTGGAATGTGTTTTGTTTTAGTGGAAAATGTCGGTCTACAAAAAAGTATTTTGTTTCAGCTGAAAATGTGTTGTCAAAGCTTTATCAACAATTCCGTGAGCAGGCAAGAATGTTGCCACTTTTATGTCATAATATATTACTGCATATACATTGCTTGGAGACCCAAGATGGGTGATTGCATTCATTTAAATATCAATTATGGGCGGTCAGAAATTGATATAACCATTCATCCACAATCAGTGTTGACATTTTGGGGCAATTAGAACATATATGCTTAGGTTATTTTGTAAGAACAAAAACTGAACTAATGGCTTTCTTTCTGAATTCACAAAAAAATACATTTCATAATTCACATCTTGTCCCCCGTTATGGCTAACTTCTAAACAAAAGTTTGGTGGTTCAGCTGCTGGTCAGTACAAACAATGCCATACAGATCCAGGAAATAGTAACTATGACATACATTATCTTTGTAGGAATTGATGTACATTTGTTCAATCCCAGGCAAAAATTGATGAAGTCCACATATACCAGTTCAGAAAGTAAAGATCAAAACAGTGCCTTGCTGCAAGCTAAAAATGAAAATGGTTGAATTTGTTCGTCCACTAAAGTGCCCTGGGGCTTGCGGCAGAGCCTGGGTTACGTCGACGGCACTTTGGAAGGAGACGGTGGCATTGGAGCTCTGGAGCATGCACTGGTGGTGCCCTAAAGGGAGGGAGCACCCTGGATCTTGCGCTAACAGCACCCTGGAGCTTGAGGCAGCAACAACATGATACAGCGGTGTCGCGGATGATGTGAATCATGGCGACAGCGATGAATTTCAAAGGGAACGCAGCGGAGGCCCTCGCTGGGGCAGCGGTGGTGGCGCCGATGGAGGGCTTGAAGGAGCTGCGGCGTCTGATGACGGGGTGGGTCTATGGGGCTGCGGGCCTGCGGCGGCGAAGGGCTTTAAGGAGCTGCGGCGGCGGCAGGCTACGCTTTGAGCTAAAAGAGAGAAGAAGAGGAATGAGTGCTAGGGCAACGATCAGGGGAAAACGTAGGGGGCAATTTGGGAAAACGCCTTGCTAGGCAGGTGATTAATTGGAAATTATCCATAGGTCGATGGGGAGCGTTGGATTTCGATCCGAGGGCAGTCCCTCGCTGGATGCACGGGTGCACGAGCTTACCGGATGCACGGGATACGTTCTCTTGTTCCTTATTTTAATGGATGTGGTATGAGCTAGTAAATTACAATAGATTTGTAGTGTTCAACAGTGAAATATTGATTTTCCATTTTTTTTTTCAGCAAACGCAGAAATTTGTAGTTTCTTATCTTTTTTTTTTCCATCCATGTACTATGCAGATTAGATTTGATAAAACTATAGCTGAAATGTAATGTCAGGAAATACTATTAAATGAAACAAACAAATCAAAGAAGCAGATTAAGTTCAGTAAAATGGCACTAGTTTGCTTTGTGATTTTTGGTTATAATTTTTTTATTCTGCTAAATTAATCACTAGTTTCCTTTGTGAGTTTTGGTCATAGTCTTGTTATTCTGCTAAGCTATTTTTTCTTCTTCAATGTTTATTCAGTTATATTGTTTTTGGGTTTTTGTAAATTGGCAAATTGGACTGACCTGTTATTTTTCTTGTGTAAAATCTAGATCATCACGTCTGTACATTTTTCAAGGACCAACTGAGCTGATGCCTCCAGTAAGATTTTGAAACCCATTTAGCTTGCTTACATCCTGCTTGATCATATTTTCATTTCTTATTCTGGCTGCTGCGAAATCAGAATAATGTGGAAATGACTGATGGTGCAACATGCTTCTTAGTGTTCTCCATTGTTGTACTAGGTCTTGTTAGAATGAAAAAGATAAACATATTCTTTACTTCCCAGCAATTATTTTGTAAAGCTTTCTGAAGTTGTGTCAGTTAAATGTGAGAAGCAAACAAGCCAAGTGTGTGATATAATATATTGATATATTACATCTATTCTCTTGCTTGATTTTTTAAGCAGTATTTTTAGATGTTCTTTTTCAGCATTTTAGCTACCAAGGATTGTACTTCTTCTTTTGACCTTTTAACATGTCTTTATTTTTCGCAAGCTTTCATGTGATATTTAAGGTGCAGAAGCTTTTATTTATTTTTCTGCCCACAAAAAATAAAAATAAGTTATTTAATTATTAAAAAATTAATGTTTTCATACAAAAGGAAATATTGCGCCTTTTTTGCATAGGGACATCCAAACTACAGTAAAGTTGTTTTCATTGTATAGGGAAATACGTCTTTGCTCAGTTATTCTTAACTGCTCACTATACAACTCTCTCTCTCTCTCTAAAGAACTATACATGACTAGTTGTGTAATAGTATGACAACTTGGTATGCAGTGAGCAAAGTTAATGTGTCGTGCTGTCCGGGTATCTTGTAATCAATTATTTGGTTTGTATGTAGGAGAAAGATATGCAGAAGCTCCGGGATGCTAAGATTCGGCAAGATATGCTTGATCGTGAGGCTTCCCTTTTACGAGCGAAAACTCAAGCAGCTTTAGCAGAGGGGATCTCATGGGGTATGACTGAGGATGCAGTTGACGAATCTGCAGAGGTAGTTGTTTGTTTCTATCAGTTTGAAGTTGCGAGCCATTTATATTTTAAACAAACATCTGGGAGGTGCATACAGTTTATTTGGCAGGGCTTTTATCAAGTTTGAGCTGCATTGTTTCATTTTATGCAGCATTTTGCTCATGGGTCATAGCATCCTTCATTTGTTCTGAACATTTTTTATATCTTAGGATGAAGCTGATGAGATCACATGGCAAACTTACAAAGGTCAGCTTACTGATAGACAAGAGAAGACACGTAGCAAAATAATAAAGCGAATGGAAAAGGTAAGCATTTGTGGCACTGAAATGCCATAATCTTGCTCATTGTTGCAATTTCTCTATGCAATGTGTTTGTTATGAGTTCTGAGTTTTAACCTAATGTAGTTGCATATGAAATCAACATTACTTTTAGGCATCCATATGAGTTCCATCCAGTTGAAAGTTCAGATGGATGCTGTTTCTAGTAAGGGTGCCCATCGGGTGCCCATCTAATTGGAAATTGTCTGGTTTGTAATGAAGGCAATAGTTTAGATTTAGAATCTTCATGTGTTATACTTGACAATCGGAAAATGTCAAGTCTTTCGTGTGAACTGCTCATTAGAGGGTATGAATCCTTATATTTCATTATTAGAGTATTCTCACATTCTATACTACACTACACCGTTCAAAAATTAAAAGGTTAAAGCTGATTTTAAATATATACTACGGATCTTATGTGGCCATACAATCTGCAATCCTTTGATAAATCCAACCTTCTGAAAAATTGTGTCGACATCTTGCATCTGTGCTTCTCAGATGCCAAAAGCTTTGCTTGCCATTTTTTCGTTTCAGGTTGGCAACATGAAGAAAGAAATTGATGCAATAAGAGCTAAGGACATTTCTCAAGGTGGGTTAACCCAAGGTCAGCAAACACAGATTGCACGAAATGAACAAAGGATGTCTCAGGTAAGTGGATTGTATGCTTCACCTACATATTCAATCACTGATACAGTTACTGGAAGAAGGTAATAAATTCTCTCTTCAGATTATGGAGGAGCTAGATAATCTAGAAGAAACTTTAAATGACAGTATACGAGAGAGCCTTGGTGCTCGTTCTGAAAAGGGACATCATGGTAGCCGTAAAGCAAGTCTCGAGGAAGAGGACGACATTCTTAGGTCTGTCGTTCTGATGGATTTGGCCTATAATTTCTGCATTAATTTACTATTTGAAAATTATGCATTGATGTTTTAAGATTTTCTCTTTTCCTTTTGTCATTTCAATGTTTTTAGTTAGCTTTGAAATGAACTTCTGGCTTGCACTGTTTAATTGATGTTGAAATTGGCAAAAATGGTTACTAGTTACCTTTTGGTAGTCATTTTGAACTAGCTCAACTACAGCTGTAGGTAAAACCCTTTTATTTGGTTATTGTTTGTTGTTTTTAATATATGCTTGTTCTCATGTGTGTGATGGATTGTCGAATAATTCAGTGACGATGATGAATTTTATGATCGGACAAAGAAGAAATCATCTAGTCATCAATCCAGTGAGGAACAATCAGTTGAGACTGCGGATAGTCTTCTTGAGAAAAAGGATTCTCTCATTAATGATATTGAAAGTAAAAAGAAACTGCTTGAAGAAGAGAAGAATAAGCTGGCCCAGAGAAACAATTCGGATCTTGCAGATGACCTTGATGCTTACATGAGTGGATTGTCATCCCAATTAGGTAATGTGCAACACTCTTAATTACAGGCTGTGTGATTTATGAATCTCTGAATTTTTACATGCCTGAATTTTTCTTGTGAGTTTTGTACAATTAATGATCATCAGTGCCTCACTATTGGCTGTCCACATCTTTTTTTCTTCTTTTTTTTTGTAGAATTGGTTTTACATGTTAGTTGTGGTCATGGACTTATCATTTCAATTTGGGGATGGTTGAAAAGAGGGGAAAATAGAAGGCATTATCCATTGCCACACTGACATTGGTACGCTATACGTCAACATTGCGATACGGCAATTTCTCCAAAACATCGCGATACATAGATATATGGAAAAGTCTATATTACACCCGGAACTACGGTCCATCTACATAACCCCCTAAACTACGAAACCAGGCATTCTAGCCCGCAAAACCATAGAAAAGGTGCGAATAACCCTCTATAGCGGTTTTGAGGTTGGTTTTGCATACGTGGCAGATGAGGTGGCAATTTAGTCAAAAAAATAAACACAAATTTTAAAAATGGTGGGTCCCAGCTGTCAATCCCCTCCCTCTTCTCTACTGTTCTCTCCCTCTTCCATGTCTCTCTCCTACCTCAGTCTCTCAGTTTCCCTGCTACGGCCTCCTCGCCGCCACATCCCGCGCCTCCCTACCACCTTCGCTCGGCTGCACCTCCCGCGCCTCACCACCCGCCATGGGCGCCTTTGTCCACAAGCGGACTCAACCCTCGGCCTCCACGCCGCAACTAGGGAGACGACGTGGCGACTTCAGTGGCCATTTTTTAAATTTGCGTGTTTTTTTTTTGACTAAATTGCCACCTCATCTGCCACGTACGAAAAACCAGCCTCAAAACCGGTACAGGGGGTTATTCGCACCTTTTCTTTGGTTTTGTGGGATAGAATGCCTGGTTTTGTAGTTCATGGGGTTATGCAGACGAAGGCCCATATTTTAGGGTGTAATATAGACATTTTCCTATATATATATAATTTTATTTATTAATATTAATTTATATGCAAATATGTATAAAATAATGACTGGCTACTTTAGAGAAAAAGGCTATTGTAATGACTTGGGCGGCCATCAAGCCCGACCCAGCTTGCCCAACGTTACTACTCCCCTTCTAAGGCAGCGACAGAGAGATCCTGATCTCTCGACCTAGCCCACCCTACGTTGCTCCTAGTCCCAGCTCCTCCCCCATTCCCGATCTCCTCCCCCGATCTACTCGCTCTTAGCACCTCCACCGAGCTGCTCGCCTTCAAGGTGAGCTGCACCGCTACCAGCACCCCCAAATCTTGCCGCTGTGTCATGGGAGGAGTCACATCGATAAGTGGTTGCACTGCTGCCACACACCATCAGGAGGTGCGCCGCCACCATGACCTGGAGCTCGCTGCCACACCGTCAACATCACAAGGATGTGCCATAGGGGAAGATGCACTGCCACCGGCCATGGAGGGAGCTACGCTGCTGTGAAGGAGATGTCACGCTTGTGCTAGACGTATTGGGGAGTTGTTGAAGTATCAAACACGTATTGGGTATTTTTTATTTATTTCGAAATTGGAAAATAAATTGATACTTGGGATACATATCGGCACGTATCAAACACACTTATCGGTGTCCGATATGTATTGCGATACTGGTATGCCAATTGTGGGAAGTGCCGGGGTAATGTAGCTAAACACTCCTATGTGAAAGTTCGTGTCGTCTACTCTTGAAACTCGAAAAATGTGTTTTGGATATATTGATACTTGTGTTTTTTTTGTAAAATATACTGTCATAATACCACACTTTTACAACTATTTTAAATATATAACAAGAAAATTTAGTGTTCAAGAGAGCACCCTGTTGACTTTGAAAAGACAAAGCCTCCACTCATTTGACTGGAAGGTGTAGGAGGAATGCTATATTAACTAACAAGTTACTATTGAAGTGACTTGACTTGTCTGAAGTATATGGTAAGGAAGCTGTTAAGGACGAGGAGTGTGAACCTGTCGAAGAACAAGGTAGTATTTGGTGAACAATTACATGAGCATCTAGAAAAACAGCAGTCATTTCTGTGGTTTTTGACTTGGCCTTTTCTCTGGGTTCCCATTCAGTCGTTTTTTTTTCAAAAACAAAATCATTACTTCTGTTGGATGAATATAATTTGATTCATTTCTGCAACACTTATTGCCTACATTTGTTTTATTTTTTATGTAATTAATTGTCGTCATTTTGTAATTATCTTTCCTCTGCAGTATTTGATAAGATCGCACAAATTCATAAGGAACTTTCTGATCTTCAAGCTGAGCTGGACAGAGTAGTTTACCTACTAAAAATAGCTGACCCAATGGGAGAAGCGGCTCACAAGAGGGATCTAAAGCCACACGAAGTGAAATCCACAGAATGTAATGATAAACCAAGGCCAGAGTCCAACAAACAAAATAAAATTGCACAAAGTAAAGATTCGACAGAGGAGAAGATAAAGGATTCTTGTTCTATTAAGACCCAAATAGATAAACCTGCTGGCGTGGAGACAGAAGTTTCTGAAAACAATGAAAATGGCAGCAAACCTGCATTTGCCATGCCAAAACCTCAGTGGCTTGGTGACAAGAGGATCATAGAGCCTGAAGAGAATTGTATAAAGGAAGGAAATGTTGATGCAGAAGAGTCTGATAATTTTGTGGACTACAAAGATCGAAAAACTATTCTTTCTAATTCAGCCAGTGAAAAGGAACTTGAAGAAGCTGCCCCTGGGCTTATTTTACGGAAGAGAAAGTCGGCTGATAATTCATCGGCAAGTGATGCAGAATCATCTTTGGTCGAATCCGAAGCATCGGCTGCTGATGCTGTGGCCCTTTTGCTGAAGCATAAACGCGGTCTGCAAACATCAGATGACATGGAGAATGAGAACGAACTGGAGGCTGGTGAGAGAAAAGGGAAAAAGTCAAAACAAAAACGTGTTCTGGGTCCTGCAAGACCAGATTTTCTTGATGCAGGTCCAGATTATGAATCATGGGTGCCACCAGAAGGTAAGATTTTAGTTCTATCATCTTAAAGCACAACAATTACAAAATGAGGAAATTTTACAAATACTATTGCTGAATGTTCTGTAGGTCAAACTGGTGATGGCCGCACTTCATTGAATGATCGTCTGGGTTATTGAAGTTTTTTCACATGTTGGTTGGTTCTCGAAGAGATGCGGTAGTAACCTCCGGTGTTATGCTTGTTGGTTGTCCGCAGAATCTTCACATGGCAACCCTTTATGGCAATTTATCCACATACTGGGGAGATACTGTAGCTGGCACTGAGCAAGATTGGTCATTTAGTGATAAAGACGATAGGCAACCCTTTATGGCAGTTTATCCACATACTGGGGAGATACTGTAGCCGGCACTGAGCAAGATTGGTCATTTGGTGATAAAGACGATAGACGATATACACTTGTTGTGCATCGAATAGGCGATAGACTTGTTGAGCATGGAAAAGGCGATAGACGATATACACTTGTTGAGCATTGAAAAGGCTAGGCGATATACACTTGTTGAGCTTCCGGAGGTATTGTACTGCTCGTGATCCTCGCCATATAGCAGAGAGGAATGTGTGCCATCCTCTTCAAAGTTGCAGAAATGGATGCGTACCTTCATCGTTTCACTGTGAGAACGTTGCAGGATTTTGTAGCCAACGTCATAGTGTGAGGCGATTGTTGTTTTTATTTTTGTTACTCTTTCGAGGTACCTTTTAGTATCTGACTTTTGTAGGCTCGTCCTGCCCACCTTGCCCTGTAAAAACCCTGGAGTCTTCCCTCTCTCCATCCGGCCATTTCTGCTGCATACTCCAGCATCACCTCTCACATTGATCGGTGAGCCTCGGCTCGTTTTGGGGTCCGAGTGAAGCACATGTTCTCCTGTCGACGCTTTTTATCTCTAATCAACTCTGACGTGAAGGCGATGTTGTCTCCGACGCTCTCTCTAATCGAGTCCTCGCACCGCGTTGGTTGCCGGACAGTTCAAAAGCCAGTCGCGATCATCAAATTCAAGCAAATGCTCCACCCCTTGTACAGCCCTGTCAATTTCTTCGTATCCCCCTCTTCTTCCACTTCTTGAGCTCATGGCATCTCTGTACTCTGTTGAGCACGCCCGTGCCATGTGTTGCACATTTGACCTAGGTTTTTCCGAAGCTCAGTGCCGCCGTGTGCTTTGCTTCGGCCACCACCACCTTGTTCGTGGTGGGTACAATCCAGTCCTTCTCGGTCTTAAGGTAGAACCCAAATGACTAGATTCACCGTTGTATGGCTGACCGACGATTACTAGCGATTCCTGCTTTATGCAGATTAGTATCTTTAAATTTTGATCTCTATATTTCATCTTTAAACCAATATTCGTTCTCTATACAATCATTCTCTCTAGCAGTCTATATTCTCAAAAAAAAAAAAGAGACGTAAAGAGAGAGTCTCCAAATAGAGATTGACGCATAGGCTTTGCTTGAGCGCTATAAATACTAAGCTTGGACCGCAGTAGTAAAATAGTCCCTGTTGGCAATGATCCTCCCGAGCCCCTTAGCCGTGGAAATGTGGGCTCAGCGGTGGGCACCACTGCAGTTCCTCACCGTGCCACTGCTAGAGTCCGTCACTAGCACATTGCTAGAACAAGTAGAACCACAGTCTAACCTAGGTCTTTACCGGTTGTCGTGGACCTAGCTGCCACTTTCTCTGCCTCGGTCACCCGTGAGCTAGATGAAGAAGGCTGATGTCATGCTTGCGTCATGGAGGACCGTGTTGATGAGTTTACGGTATGTAGGTCCCACTAGAATAAAAAAATCTAATCTAATCCATTTGAATTATACGGCCCACTGATTCGTGGGACCCTTCATATTTAAATCTTAGTTATCGATCCCACCGAATATTAGCTAAGAGTAATTGACACGTGGCTTCCATAGCTGAACCCACCAGGTTTAAGTTATAGCACATCCTATTAAATATGCTTCCCGTTGAGGTTGACGTACTTAATTAGGACATCTCTAATGGTACGTAGATGGTTGTTAGTTACAAATGGCATCCACCGTAATAAAAACCTTTCCTACAATAATCTATCTTTACCACAAAACTAAAATATAACATGGGTCCCACGTCTCGTTGAGAGCAAGTGTTTCTTATGTACTTAGCTCTTCATCAAGACCCTCTGCAATTCTTCTTACCATCTCTCTCCTCCACCCAGGCAAATGGATGATGTGTTTTTATAGCTACCCTATTAGAATGCCCTTAGTCGCTGCTGAGTGTGAGAGGGTGGAGTCTTCATGGATTGGGCCACATAACAATTGTCTAGTTCCACACAATGTTCGACACGGCCCACGAGCGCCACTAAACCGGATATAGCAAAGCATCAAAAAGCAATAAAGGACATACACAGCCTTAACTACCACCATGAGCCACCATGTAAGCAGCTACGAACAAAAAACGCACATATAAGGGCATATGACAAGAGAACCAACAGAATATAGCACTAGTCAAATAAACTGCACTGGATAGCCCTAGATCAAAGCAATTACCACAATCCTAGGCAATTAGTATCAATAATGCACAAGTCAGAGCATAGCCATGATAAACAACACAACGTTGCTCTAGTCAGGTAAATTGCCTAAGATGAAGATATATTAAAGCAATCATTTACAAGCAAGCATATCTAGATCATTAACATGATAGCGTCACATAAATGTAGCTCCAGCAAAATTAATTGCAACACAGAGAGTGGATATAATCAAACACTATCACTAGGCACATACTAGAGCAAATGGCATGAAAGCAACAAGAATATAGCTCTAGCAAATGTAATTTACACATAGGGAGATATACAAGCAGACCTACACATGAATCACTAAATTATCTAGCCATTGAACAAAAATTTGCCTATTCTCCATGGCATCATAATCAAGACTATGAGTATAAGCAATTCAATTCAAATGGCTTAGATGGCAAGATAGCAAATATAACATAGGCATGCAAGCATCGATATTTAACCACACATCGAAAATAAGGAGGCATCAAGCATATCACATAAGTAAAGAGCTACCTAACAAGGCAATCAATCACATATGGGTGGAAGATGCTAGGTGGCTCACCACACTTACCATTTACGACGAAGTGTTAGTAGACGATCCGTAGAAGGAAGTAGTCGACGTCGACGTGAAGGCCTATTCTAGTCGCCGACTCTTCGGATCAGTGAAAATCAATGAAGATCCGACCTCGCTCTGATACCAGTTGAAGGACCGGAATCGACGACTAGAGGGAGGTGAATAGAGCTTGACCGATTTTTCTAATCAATCCAAAAACTTCGTTGAAACAAAACATCAAACACTTAGCGTGTACACAAGAACACCCTTGTGGTCATAGTATCGAACACCCACAACCATGTCAAGCACTATCGTGGCTCTGGACCTTGTAAACAAAACAACAAACACCATGTGTGCATCAGGGAGCCTGCTGCTATCTACTTCCTTTTTGTAGCGTACTGCTTCTCACCGGTCCCTCAGCCTGTGCACGCGCATGGACAGGGGCAGCTTGTGATGACCCGAACCCTAGAGTTCGAGAATCACGAACCCATCGATCGCCATTTCTGCGGAACAGAGAGAAGAGAAGAGAGGATTGGGAGAGAGGAAAGCTTTCACTTCATTTTTCGACAAAAGCCAGATTGGCTACAGGTTGTCCCTTTAATAGTCTCAGTCACCTGACCGGCGCAACACAGCCGCAGCCCACACACGCTTACAAGCCCACTGGCTAACGGAAAACACACTCCCGGCCTAGGAGGCCCAGACACTCATCTGGTGCTGCGTCGTCGCCCCTCTCCTGAGTCCCAGCCTTGACAGTGCCGCCCCCTTGAGACAGCGCTTGTCCCCAAGCGCGAGCATTGGGATATCTCTTCTTCAGCACATCATGATCTTCCCACGACGCAAAATCTGCAGATAATCCTGTCCATTTCACACGAATTTGAAGATATGCTGAATTACCTTTCTTGATGAGCCAACGATCCAGAATCTCTTCAGGCTCGACATCTTGCACATCCAGCATCAATGAATCTGGCAGATCGTTCGAGACTGGTGTGTGGTCAAGGATGAACTCCTTAAGCTGGGAAACATGAAACACCGGGTGCACAGCACTGGTGGTAGGTAATTTGAGTTTGTAAGCCGCTGGACCAATCTTCTCCAATACTTCGAAGGGACCAAAAAATTTAAAAGCCAACTTTGGGCAAGGTCGAGTTGCTATCGATGATTGAATATATGGTTGTAACTTCAATAAGACCTTTTCCCCCACTTGAAAGGAACGATCAGATCGATGAGCATCAGCGTAATGCTTAAAACGCTGTTGAGCTCTAACCAATTGCGCTTTCAGCAATGTAGAGAATGTCTCCCGATCCATAACCATCTCTTTCACATCCTTGTTAGGAGAAATGTAATCCGGCAAAATGCCATAAGATGGTTCATAACCATATAGAGCTTTGAAGGGAGACATCTGAATTGCACTGTGATAGGAAGAGTTGTACCAAAATTCAGCCATCGGGAGCCATCTTGCCCAGTATTTGGGAGTTTGGGAGCAAGAACATCTCAAATACATCTCCACACATTGATTGACTCGCTCGGTCTGTCCATCGGATTGAGGATGATAGGCAGTACTCATAGGAAGCCGTACATCAAACAACTTGAACAGCTCTTTCCAGAAAAGGGAGCAAGAACACCTCAGATACATCTCCACACATTGATTGACTCTCTCGGTCTGTCCATCTGATTGAGGATGGTAGGCAGTACTCATATTAAGCCGTACATCAAACAACTTGAACAGCTCTTTCCAGAAAAGGCTAGTAAAAACTTTCTCTCGGTCTGAAACTATGGCTCTAGGCATCCCATGCAATTTAACCACATTGTTGAAAAACAGCTTGGCAATGTGAATGGCAGTAAATGGATGTTTCACAGGGAAAAAATGGCTATATTTGGTGAACCTATCCACCACTACCAAGATTACTGAATAGCTGTCGGACAGAGGCAATCCTTCAATAAAGTCCATCGAAATGTCTTGCCATGCTCCTTCAGGGATTTGTAAAGGTTGGAGCAACCCCGGCAACTTGCAATGTTCATGTTTCGCTTGTTGACATATAGCACATTGCCGCACAAAATCCTGAACAGCCACTTTCATACCTTCCCAACTAAACAGCTTTTTGAGTCGTTGATAGGTTGCTGCCATACCAGAATGTCCCCCAATCGGGGTGGAATGAAAAGCGTGAATGAGTTTGTGTTGCAAACCAATGTTAGCTCCCACCCAAATCCTGCCATGATCATAAATAATACCCTGTTGCAGAGAAAACTCTTCCCATTGGCCACCAGTCAGTGCTAATTTTTGCAATAGCTCCTGAGCTTTAGTATCTACTGCATAAGAGTTGATAAGCTCCTGCACCCAAATTGGTTGCCCACCAGATACAGCTTGGATCGAGAAGAATTGACCTACTCGAGACAGAGCATCAGCAGCTCTGTTTTCAAGGCCTTTCTTATACTGAAAATGAAATTGTAGCCCAATTAGCTTGGCCATAGCTTTCTTTTGCAAATCAGAGGATAAGACTTGATCTTCCAAGTGGCACAAACTCTTATGATCAGTTTTAATGATAAAAGGACCTCTAAGCAACTAAATGTCGGCGGTTTAGGCGCGGCCGACGTCAAAGAAAAGAGCAGGTGGCACGTGAAAGGATGGCAGGGGAGGGTAGTGACGTCGGCCTAACGTGTGGCCGACGTCACTGCTTGTGAAGTTATGTCGGCGGTTTCCAGTAGGCCGACGTCAAAGGGTGCTCGCGAAGGGAGGGCTTCGGAGGGAATTGTCGTCGGTTAGTCGTGTGGCCGACGTTACTGCTTGTCAAGTTTTGTCGGCGGTCTCCTCGAGGCCGACGTCAAAGGTTGCTCGGGAAGGGATGGCTTCGGAGGGAAGTGTCGTTGGCTGTTCGGTGGCCGACGTCACATCTGATATATTTTTGTCGGCGGTATATTAATGGCCGACGTCAAAGATGACGGGCTGGGGGGCAGGGAGCGGGGGAGGGCACGTTAGAAATGACGTCGGTAATTTGTTGGCCGCCGACAAAAGATGGCAGTGTCGTCCAAGCAGTGTCGGCGGATCTTTGTCGTCGGCCAGCCGACGACATATGACTATAACGTCGGTTTTTGGTACCAATGACGTCGGCGCTGGCCGCCGACACTGGGTTCGATTCCTGTAGTGAACAAAAATTTGCCTATTCTCCATGGTATCATAATCAAGACTATGGGTATAAGCAATTCAATTCAAATGGCATAGATGGCAAGATAGCAAGATATCAAATATAATATAGGCATGCAAGCATCGATATTTAACCACACATCGAAAATAAGGAGGTATCAAGCATATCACATAAGTAAAGGGCTAACTAGCAAGGCAATCAATCACATATGGGCTGAAGATGCTAGGTGGCTCACCACACTTACCATTTACGACGAAGTGTTAGTAGACGATCCGTAGAAGGAAGTAGTTGACGTCGACGTGAAGGCCTGTTCTAGTCACCGGCTCTTCGGATCAGTGAAAATCAATGAAGAGCCGACCTCGCTCTGATACTAGTTGAAGGACCAGAATCGGCGACTAGAGGGGGGTTGAATAGGAGCTTGACCGATTTTTCTAATCACCCCGAAAACTTCGTTGAAACAAAACATCAAACACTTAGCGTGTACACAAGAACACCCTCGTGGTCATAGTATCGAACACCCACAATCATGTCAAGCACTATCGTGGTTCTAGACCTTGTAAACGAAAACAACAAACACCATGTGTGCATCAGGGAGCCTGCTGCTATCTACTTCCTCTTTGTAGTGTCTGCTTCTCACCGGTCCCTCAGCCTCTACACGCGCATGGCAGGGGCAGCTGTGCCTAGCCACCTCGTGGGTCGCAGTCGATGCCGACCTCTCCTGCACCACAGCCGGGACGCCGCCGCTTGCTCTTGACGTTGGCTGTCGTTGCCTTGAGAGCCAGGGAGCAGCCCTCTTGTCTTGAATAATGGCGCCGCCTTGAGCCTAGCTACTGGAATATTGGACGCCGTCGCCTGGCCGTCATCCACCAACCAGAATCTTCCACACAACTTCCTCGTTCGCCAGCCCACGCTTGGGCCCACCGGACTGACCAGCTTCGCCGCCATGGTTACCGACGCCACAGCCTCCAACTGCCCCGGATCACTTGCTATGGCTAAGCTTCTCGAGTACACCATCTCATGTGACTGCCAGGTCATCGAACTTGGTCGTCTGCATGCCTCTGAACGCACTAGCCTCTAGCTGTTCCCGTGAAACATCAGCCATGTACCCACCGATACCTGCATCACAGAGATGAACACATACCAAAACCATACATCTTACCTCTCCTGCAAGGTTAGCTCCACACAAGATCAACCAAAGCCAAGCTCAACATCAACACAAGCATACAACGATGAACACGTGTCACCTTGACACGACCCACCGAACACCGTTCGCTCACGCTCAAGACAGTGCAGACAGAACACCATCGGACACCGTCCGATCGAAACTCTCGCAGAAACCCGTCACTACTCGTTGTGTCCGGTCGACATCAGATACCGTCCGCCAGTTACTCAACTCGTGTCCATTACACCAAATGCAACTCAGAACACTTCAAAATTGCATCAAATTCAAACCGCCACATATATTCATCACTACACAAGGGGACCCACCACATGGGTCTCAACACTTAGTTATACCCTAAAATTGTTTTTTATGATCCTATTAATTTTGAACTCCACATTGATTATGTCACTTGTTTTGAAATAGGATAAAATGATTCATATGCTTACATGATTGAGTTGTTCTTGTATGAACATTCATAATTGGAAATGTTTGATTTTGTAATCTATGATTGATAAATTATTGCACTGGGTTAATGCCAGTGAGTGTATTTTTATCCCCTCCGAAAATGATTTTGATTAGGGAGGAGCTGGTAACTGGTATGGTGCAATGGATGTATAATTTTGGGTTTGTGTTTAGTGTTCTTCATATAGTCTAATGGCTTCTCATTTTATGAATCCACGAACCGTGTCCTTACAATACAGCCATGCATGGGGTCTATTATGGAACTTGCCTAGCTTGTTAAGTATGAGGTTTGAGTAGTGAATTGTTGGTGGAGATGTTCTTCGTTGATTCCTGGATTATTTGTTTTTTCATCATGATATCATCTTCCATGCTTTTGACGGTTCTTCCAAGGCATTCTTGTACAATGTGAAGACTTGGAAATCATTGGAAGGCCTTCTTGTCAAGACTCAGGAATTATTAAACTATTCTTCCACATGTCTACTAGGTATGATTCATGGAGCAGTCGCTACTAGATCCTATGGATGAAACTGCTTTGTGATTTGTACCACGGTGCTAAATCTCATGAGGGTAAAATATACCAAAGTTGCACATTTAAAACTAGGGGTTTAAACGGATCGTATATGACCAAAATTATATCTAATTTGTTTACCTTTCTTTTGGATTTGGATTCAGATCGGATAATTCTCGAATTCAAAGTCAAGTTCAATATTTAATTCACTAGAGTGAATATAGATACTAATCAAATTATTTATCTTATACCTCATATTACAATAGTTTTTAGCAAATATAAAATCTACAAATTAAACACAACATATTCTTATAAAATATAATACCAGTTTAATACGAATACAACATAAGTTATACATGATACAACCTTTGCAACAATCATCGACACATGAAAACAAGTATGGCACACATTACTTTTTTTTATATTTCGGATATCTGAATCCACATACAAAAATATTGACTAAATCCGAAATATATGATCCAAATAATTAATCGAATGCCAAATTCAACATCAAAATTGCTATTTTTCATATTCGATAAGTGGATATATGAAAATATTTGCTATCTAATTATCCCTTTGTTAAAACTATCATGATATTGTGCTTACGATTAAGAGCATGCTAGAGGAGTATAGCCTCTTTTTTTTTGTAAAACATGATTCAGAAAAATGTTTTCGAAAAAAATTTGAGAAATAAAAATAAAATAAAAGGATTTCATTTTCCAAAACACATTTGGAAATTGCCTTTATGAAAGCATAGGCTTAAATTTGAAACTACGCATTTTCGCAAAAAGACACAAGCTCTCCATTGTACGGAGCCACATACATATTTTCCAAGATTTGCTACTCCCACTGTTGGCCATATCTTTTAAACCATTATTTGGAGGGCAGTATGCATGCGTCCCGCTATTCGACATCTACGCAGAGGATATGCAAGTTGAAGATTACAAAGATTTGCTTGTCGTTTAGGATTGCATCCCTACTGTCTTTTGTTCATGGAGTTTACATGATGTTATCCTAGCTAGGTAATGTATGTCAGACTTTTGCTCTGCGGCCTGCGACTGTGAGCAAGAGCATATTGAATATTTCAGCCATCGTCCCTTGACATGTGATTTATGTTTCCACCGGTTGTGATTCACTTTGTAGGTACTGGTTATGATCCTTGGGATCATTACTTATTGCATAGAGGGTCAGGGTTTGTCGGGACCCAATTTTATTAAATTGAACCCATTTGTATTAACAATACGTGTCACCAGGATTAGTGCACATATCCACAGTAATACAGAACAATGGTATCATTTCAGAGTTGCATTAGCTAATAAAATACATCAGAGTCATCATATTACATCAGTTCAAAAATACAAATCCTGACTAATGCAAAACAAAGTTAGCATTCTATCATGGTCATAGGCACACCCTAGTATAGAAGCAGTTAGTAGTCTGGACCACCTTCCGAGAAGACATCAACATAGTTATGCGGATCTTCAAGCTTCTAACATGCTTGTTACAATAAGCAGCTTTGGTAGAACCTAAGTAGATACACAGTGCAAGTACTTACTAGTCTTTCCTATGTTAGGCCAGGTTTGGGCTTATCCTAGAAAACTTAGGATTTATTTGCACAAAGGCATTTTACTTAACAATTGAAATGCATTTAAAAAAACATAAATTAAATAGATAACAGATCACACGCATGATATTCTTGAACAATAATAACCATACCAAAATTCTCATCTCAGCAACTCATGCTCATGCCCCAAGATAACAAGTTCTTTGTCTCAACATAGATCATCAAGCAATGGCACACGAGAAGAACAGTCCTTCTCAGGTCAAATTAATTACGATAAAATTACAATGTGACAGATCACCAGGTCGCTCTTAACCATGAGCATGACCATTCAAATGGGTTTATACTATATAGAAGTTATATGC
This sequence comes from Raddia distichophylla, assembly GCA_005191435.1. NCBI lineage: Eukaryota > Viridiplantae > Streptophyta > Magnoliopsida > Poales > Poaceae > Raddia > Raddia distichophylla. The sequence goes on from SPJY01021785.1 coordinate 3,071,922, forward strand.
TTTACCCATACGACACAACAAGCTATGTCGGGACTTGAGATATATAGATTAGCCTTATTGGGTGCCACGATAACTGTGGCCCAACGTCCCACGTGTCGTGTTGTAGTCTGATGAAGTTAACCATTGCTGGGGGTGCCACGGGCACCAATAGAACCCCACGAAAAACGTCGGAGCGAGCCCCTAACCAAAAGCACCAGCAAATGGTGGCTCCATTGGTACCCAACGATGCTAGCATACATATAAAATTGGTCAAGTGGTCTCATTTTCCATGTGTGGTCTCAAGGATTTTTTGGTTGATTCCAACGCAAGCAATTGATCCTTATTCTCAGAGCGACAACCAAAAATAAGCCCAAATCTCATGCACGAAGACACCCACCATACACACCAATCACTCCCGATCCTAGCTATCAGTTGGTCAACTTTTAATTAAGAAGTGATCAAGCCCGCCATAACTTAGGTTCTCATGTACCAAATGCACAGTTCTCAATGTGATTACCACCATGATCACGGGGGTGAGATTTCTCCCCGATATCTAATTAAGCAATGCTAAGCCACTAAACATTTAAAATAGTTGGTATGTGATATAATTATATCCTGATGGCAGTTCACGATGGTACGTACATGTTCCGGAAAATTGAGACATGTACTAGAAATACCTAATCAACATGTGACGATTTAATAGAGTAGCAATTTTAGCAAAAATCTTGAAAGTGGGATTTCTAGGGAAATAGGGAAATACTTGTGTTCGGGTACACTTGATCCTGCTGGATGTCAACGACATTCGGGTACACTCCTTTGTCACCCACGTGATCTATCGTACACAAAAAAGCAACAACAATAAATTGTAATAAAATAAAATAATATAAATGCAATAAATTACATCTCTAAAAATTACTGTAGGAAGATTGCCGGATTCGGAGTTTGAAAGAATTCGCAGCAAAAAAGTGTAGCATCACCGTCCGCTAAAATTTCAAAAAATGGAAAATTGGCACTTTTTTCAGGTTCACTGTTCGTCCGGCCCATTAGTGGGCTGCGCCGTGCCATCACAACACAAATGGGACGATCAAATCGGCGCATTCAGCCATTAAAGAGAGAGAGAGGGAGTTGGAGTGAGAGAGAGAGAATAGGAGCGAGGGAGAGAGAGGAGGAGAGAAAGGCAGGAGGTTGCGGCGGTGCATGGTGCGCTTGCCGGGGTGGCGATGAGCGGCGGCAACGGCTTGCCAGCGGAAGTGGTGGCAGCTTGAGCATCAGCGACGCCCAAGGAGAGAAAGGGGAGAGAAGGGGATCAGTAGCTAACCTCCTCAATTGTAGCCAATATTTTATTGCGAATAATTCCGACAACCTCAGGGGGATAAAGGGCATTTACTTATTATAGAGATGGCGCGATTTGACTCTTTTTTTTTGTTTTTTTTTAGCCCTAGTCTTACGAGAAAGAGAAGGGGTTCGCATAGAGAGAACAAAATTAATAAAGCAAACCCACGCTTGTCCTCTGATAGGGAGGACAAGGCCACGACGATGACATGCATGCATGAGGGCAGTGAGTGACAGGCGGCAAAGCTGCATGCATGCAAGAAGTAGTAGAAGAAAGAAAGGAGAGAGGCGAGGCTTACCAAGCTCAGCGACACGGAGCTCTGATGACGATGATGACAACATCAACAACTGGCTGCAAGCAGCAAGGAGAAGGAAGGTGGCCGACTAGGGAGATGGTGGAGGCCTGCTAGGGTGAATGGGAAGGAGGGTGACGGGTTTGAGAGATTGGGGAGAGAGCGACAAGTGGATGCATAGTAGGGGGCAAGGCTGGGTGGAGGAGAGAATGGGAAAATAGAGAAGAAAGGAAGAAAAAGGGGAAAAGAAAAGAGAAATTAAATTTTGGGATCTTCAAAATGGTTATATGTAAATTTTGAAGTATGGGTGCAATTTATTTTAATATTAAAAACATTTATAATTGACATACTTAGCTTAGTATTAGGGGATGTTTGGCTGAACGCGATTAGATTAGGATTTGCTTAGATTGGAAAACATTATGCCCCGTAGCTCATCTTATATAGTGCTGCGCCTAGATGGGCCGAAACCTAGAAGGATAAGAATTTGTAAGCTTCCTCGATCAGGACTCCTCAAAGCTCAATTAGAGATAAACAATTGGATGACCGTACGGGCAAGTAGTATGACCTATCAACTTCTTGAGCCCGGACACAAGCAGCACTGTCTCCAACAGCAGCACCACTTCTAGGAGGTCTTGTGCCATCCTCTATTTTATCGTATGTCACTTGTATTTTCGAAAACCCTAAAAGTAAAATAAAAGGGAATTGTTATATACAAAACCATAGGTTAAATTATTTTAAATTAGGTGTAAGCCAAAACACTAGAAAATCTTTTAGAAATTTTTTTAAAAATTTTCAGTAATTCTTAGAAGCCATCATTTAGCCACGCTCTAAATTTCAAGTCCAAAGCCCAAGGCTAGCTCATGATTCTACGAAGTTTTATCGTTCTACCAGAAGCTCGTCAAACCCATGTAATGATGAGCAAACGTGGGAGAAGCAAGCCCAAACTTGGAGGAGAGATTCTAGAAGCCCAATCTCATGCTAGACTAGAAGCCCAAGCCGAAATTCGTGGATTTAGGTGTTTTCCAAATTTGGGAGAGTTTTAAACCTACTTGGATTAGAATTTGAGCCCAATTCAAAGTCTACCCACCTTGAGGCCTGACCTAGGTCGCGTGACCACCACAGTATAAATACCCCCCCAAGACCCCCTCAAGTCCACAACTAGAGAAACCCCTAGATCCCAACCCTAGCCAACAAAACCCTAGCCGCCGAAGTGTTTTTGAGGTATTCTTCACTGTGCTTTGCCCAAACCTAAGTGTAGATGGCGTCATTGTGTAAAGCTCGTCGAGATGGTCAAGATGGATATCTGGATTGCTATTTTTGGCCAAGTAAATCGTCGGGAAAAGCTCACCGGAGTTGCACCGTCGCCGCCTCGCCACCGGCAACCTCGCCGTTCGAGCGCAGTCCTGTGAATCGTGCCGCCCAACTGCCGCTCACTACCTGGCCTAAACCACCGCTGCCCCGTGCGCGCACTCGCGTCGCTCTTGCCGCGCCACGCGTCGGTCCGCCATTGGCCGTCGCCGCCAGCCAACCCCGTCGCGCCACGCAACGCCACCGCGCCCGCTCCCGCCCACGCGCCGTGGCCCGCTGCCACGTGTCGCCTCACCATCGTCGCTACCGTGCCCGCCAACCGTGAGCCGCCACGTGTCGCCCCTTCGCCCCGTGTTGTGCGCCGCTCGCCCGCTCGGTTCGGTTTTGTCGGTTTTCCATCGATTAACCGAATAGAACCGGTTTAATCTTTTCTGAGATTTTTGATTTATCCAAATCTTCTAGGAATTGTTTAGGGAGCATCCGAACTCCAAATTTGATGATTCCAGATCCATTAAATCCCATAAATAGCCTAGAACTTTATATATTTTATTGATATATATGTTCTGTTGAAAATTTTTTTGTTCTTATGCATTTGTATCTACGTGTAGATCACACCTGCGTGCACTGTTCGGGGCTTTCCAGGAGAAGTTCGGAGGAGGATCACAGCACGTCGAGTACTACCAAGGTAAGATAGATTGCATCTTGCTCTTCTATTTTGCAAAACTCACTCGTTATAGTTTTTATTTACTTTTCTCTGGCATGAAATGAAGGGAAGGGTTAGAAACCTATTATATTTACACTTAGACATCTACCATGTCAATTTAGCCATATATTGCTGCCTTAGTATTTCCTAGCCTATCCTTGTGGATAGATGCTAGTGCTCATGGGTTGGTAATTGTTTATGTTATTCATCATTTATTTATTCTTGTGACTTGGTATAAATTGAAGGTGATGAGTTACTTTAATAACCTAATCAACTAAAACCTACGTGGCGTGTGTAGACTAAGAGCATCCACAGCAGCTCCTGTATCATCTCCCTGCATCGCTACAGTAATCACGAATTTGAATTTTCTGCACACACAGCAGCCTTGCTCTTTTGAATTTCCAGCCCGCCAGCCTCGTGCTACAGTAAAATCGGGGCTCTGCTGGGGATGCTCTAAAGGTGGCAAGTCGGGTGGTTTTGTGGATTGAGGATTGTGGTGGAGGTAGTCACCTTGGTCTAAGAACCCTTGACGTGTGCTTATCCGGTCAAACCATACAAGCGCAACCATAAGTGCTAGCTCTAGCATGTTGGCCAATATGTGCTAGTCCTGTTTTAGTAGTTAGGGAAAACTGTTAGCACACGATACTTTGAAAAGGTTGGGCTATGGTCCGTTGGCTCAAGAGGGGGACCCAAGTGTCGAAACCTTAGATGGGGTATCGGTGTTAACATAAGGAACTAATGAATTGCCTTGTATTGTTACTTGGTCTTGGACCCAAAGGAAGAGCTAAGACATAAAAGTATCACTATGCTTATGGATAAAGTATGATACACTATGCAAAGTTTAAAAACTATCATGATAGCCATCCCCACGATCATGGGAGGGGAGGAAGGTCGTACATGGTAATCTCATGTGTTAATAAATAACCTAATGGGTTGGTTTGGTTTGAGTTATTCGAGTCTTGTGCAGTTCTATAAAGAGGCTTTGGAAGCCAAGCTCTGTGTGTTTATTTTGGGAATCTTATCATTGTTAATTGTTCTACAAATGGTTTTACAACACTTTAATTAATTTGACTAGAATAGGTGTTTATGTAAAATAGACATCCTGTTTTTGTTTATATCCTTGCATTCATTATAAGAATTCTTGCTTGGTAGTCCTGTACTCACTATACAAATCACGGATATATTCTTATTCAGGAGAAGAATTGGGTCCGGTTTGCCTACAGGATCAGGAGGATTCTGTGCCGAAATTCGACCAAAATTAGTTATCGCTCAAGGGTTGGACTAGAGCATCGTCATACTTTAATTCCGCTGCATTATTTGGATTTCTGCCCACTGAACTATATTATGTCGTATTAATCAAACTATTGTAATAAGTGCCGAAATTCGACCAAAATTAGTTATCACTCAAGGGTTGGACTAGAGCATCGTCATACTTTAATTCCGCTGCATTATTTGGATTTCTGCCCACTGAACTATATTATGTCGTATTAATCAAACTATTGTAATAAGTAGTTGTGCTACAGTTACTTTTCATATTATGTTATTTTGTTTGTTAATTTTGATTGTGTGATTATGTTTGACAATTGTCGCTCATGAGTTGCTAGCATTGATCTCTGTGACTAGCAATTGATCATGAGTGGATCATGGTGAAATCGGGGTCGCGAAGCTCCTCCTCCCACTGCGCCTTCTTCTCCTCCGTATTCGAGCATCTGTTTAGCTTCAAAAGATAAGGCGCTAGTACAACGAACGCTGCTTTGGTGCGTCCCACCCCCAACTAAGTAGTGCTTGACTTGATTTCCCCTATGTCCTATCCAATGAATAAGGAGAAGACCAGTCTATCAATGACCGATCAAGTCTTATCTCCTTTATACTTACCACAAACAACGAGCGAAGTCATGATGTTAATGAGAAAGGGTGAGTCTCCCTTTCCCAGATCCGAGACACACGTACGCTACTTTTGGTCAGCCCCGATGAGCCACAGCCTGTCCCAGGTGGGGCTCACCGGTCCGCACACAATGCCACCGCCTCATCGGGATCCTTGCCAGAGGTGAGAGAGGAGTTGGGAGAGAAAGAGGAGGAGAAAAAAGTGAGCATATGATATACAAGTCCCATCCATTAGAATATATTTTAGAACATATTTAAGCTTGTACATGCTAGAAATCCTTTGCAATGGTATTTGTGAAGTCAACTTTCGTAGATAATGAAATCTATAATATTTTACACTTTTAAATGGTATTTCTGAGACTTTGCTATTTAATAATTGTATCCACATAAAAAATTCTAGATAGAAAGGGTCACGTCTGCGGATAGGATTCCCTCGTTCACAATGCCCTATTTTTAATGAGTTCTTTGGTCAAGTAATATACTCTACTCTCCTCCCACTTTTATGGAGGGTGGCAATGACTTTCTCTGTGCATTGATCATATCCCAATGTAAATGCTGTGGTGAAACAACCTATGCTAGTGTTGTGGGTTCTCTTTTCTTTTTGAACAGGAACATGCGTGGTTTATGATGTTTTTAGAAAAAAGCAAGGACACATGCGGGGTACCTCGGAGGTAGAAAGCAGGACCAGCTAGAGACAGTGGCCTTGTTTGTTTCAGATTAAAGTTGAGTTGCGTTATACTGTAGCAAATTTGTGACCCCTCAAAAAACGTTTTAAAGAGTTCAAAAAATTATTTTACAAAATTTAAGGAGGACTATTTAAAGCCCTACAAAAATGACTAAAATATTACATCATTTCCCTTATACAATAATAACAAATTTTTATTTAATTTAATTTAATCTGAAACAAACAAGGCCAGTGAAGGGTCCCGCTCTTGGTGCTGTGCCAGCTCGTCATGTACCTCATATCATGCTCATGCTAGATCATAGTCAGGCTGTCCAACCACCCCAAAGTGGTTGTCCTACGCACGAAGAGAGGTCCTCAAGAAACTGATCTCCTCGAGAGCCTAGTCATGAGCGACTCTTACCCCTAATGGAGGTGAGCGAGATGTCGCAGCTATTCCTTGATCTTTGGTGTGGCACTGCTGTAGCCTGGCAACTGCTCCAAGTACAGTAGCAGTGGGGTGCACACGTTCCACCCATTAGGTTGGATTGGTACTCAACCTACAACTTTAGCATCGCCAGCTCTGCCGCATTATCAATGGCGACCTGCAAGTGGTCTCGAGGTGTCTCGATCTTATAGTGATGCGCTTGCCCTCCATCTGAAAGTAGTAGGTCCAAACCTGCACTTGGCAGGCTAGCGAGGAACTGTGTGCACGAACTTCCAAAAATAGTAGGGAGATTCGTCTAGTGACAGGTAGCTACATAGCTACCATAGGGCTAGGACAAACTGGCTCTTGTTGTGTGGGTTCTTTTAACCGAAGGTGGACCACCGCTCTGAAAAGCTGTGAAAAACCTCATCCATCATCTACAGCAAAAACTTTGAACAGGGTAAGTGTGGATAATTGTAGACAAGTCATGAGAAGTATTTTATAGAGAAAATTTTGTAATTATATAAGATGGTATTGCTGATATAGTGAATTATGTAGCATCCATTTCTAACGACCTTTTAAGGTTAAGGATTCCTACATTCATATATTTAGATACTAGCTCTGTCAACCCTACATATCTAAGAACCGTTGTTAACATGCACTAATCCTTGGATGGGTACATATATTAGTGCTTGTAATACATAGCAGAATACCATTCATACATATGAGAGCGTTATCCTGAATATTACATACATAGTAGTAGTCTACATCCTCAGTTATAAACTTATAATAAGACTGAACGGTCATTAGCTAAACACTTATACCGCATAGCGGTAACCCCCATTCCGAGCTTTCCCAGCATGGCCATGTCGCCTCGCCGTCTAGGGCCGTCGGATCGGGCCGTGCTGGCCACAGATCGGCCCGACCACCTGTCCCACCCCCGCGCTGCCAATTTTTTAGAAAAGTCCCTGCCATTTGCTAATTGCTGAGGACGTCCCCAGGTATTCGCCGACGGGTCCCTCCTTGTGTTCATTTCCCCGCACCAAATTTCGTTCAGGCCCCCTATGTTTTACCCACCTCGCAACGCAGTCCTTTTTGCCTACCTAAGTACACCTGCGTTTCGGTAAAAATTACCCGCAATGCCACTCCTTAACACCTCCTTCCCAGCCTCCCCCTGCCTTATTCCCACCCCTGTTTCCCCATCTCCACTTTGCCTGCGGGCCGACCCCCGCCGCCTCCTCATCCCCGTGCTGCTGCGCCGCCCCGGCCGCCTCGCCGCCGTATCTCTTCGCCCTCCACCACCTCTCCCTCCTCCACCGCCGCCTCCCATCTTCTGCTGTGGTTTCTCCCCGTCCGTACACCCTCTTCGCCAGCCGCCGCCTCCCTTCCTCCGCCACCGGCTCCTCCCCTCCGCCGCCGCTTGCCCCTCCCGACGCCGCCTCCCAGCTCCGCGCGCCTGCCAGCGAAGACGCCTCCCTTCCTCCGACACCGGCTCCTCCCCTCCGCCGCCACTTCCTTCTCCCGATGGCGTATCCCAGATCCGCACGCCTGCCACCGCCCTAGTCCCTCTGCCGGCAGGTGCGTTCCCGTCAAGCCGTGGCGGGGGCGGCCGCAGCTCCGCCAACGGCGGCCCCTGTCCTGGGCTCGCCGGATCCGGTAATGGCTACTGCGTCCTCACCGGATCTTGCCACACCGGCCGCTAGGGAGGCCACCAACTCTACCAGCTACAATTTTTTTTCATGCCGCTAATTGCAAAATCTTAGTTTTTTACATTGATCATGTTTGGGTTGTCTTATAAAAAATCTAAAAGAATATTAAAACACACAAATAACATAGAGATAAATAGTAAGGAGGAAAACTAAGATTCAATTTTTTATGAGTTAGATTTACACATGAATGATATCATCAGAGAAATGCAATGGCAGTAAGCACAAAATATAGCGAACACAGTTGATTCATCAGCCCAAAACAGATTTCAAATATGGCATCAGCCGAACATGATTCAGATCATTCCAAAATGAACTAACATGCTTCCAGTCACAAAGATGTAGCGAACTAACATGCCAGAAACTTCATTGTTGTGTTTTAACTTTCTGCTGGCCAACTTTTTTTGTTATTTACCAAATCTATGATGTTGATTCAGCATTAGCTATGCTAATTATGAACCAACCAGGAAACAACTGCTCCATCAGCGAAAATCATATTTAGTGAAGGTTAAACTTAGGCCTTTGTTTCATTCATGGTTAAACTCTACTTGATATATACTTAGTGAAGGTTATAGATATACATAATCCACTCACAAATTGCTTGAAAATCATAGACTGGAATTTGCAAATTTAGATAATCTAGCATATTTAAACTATACTTGATATATATTTAGTAAGGGTTATAGATATACATAATCCACTCAGGAATTGTTTGAAAATCATAGACTGTAATTTGCAAATTTAGATAATCTACCATGTTAAAGAACTAGATAAATTATTACCTTTAATTTGTGACCTAAACAATACAGTGCATCTATTTGTTCCTTTCTTTTGTGTACAGTTTGAAATGCCTAGAGTTTTTCTAGGATATAAAACAAAAGCTAACCTTTATAGAATAAAGGTTCTGACCTCATTTGTCTATAGAAATAATTAATCCAAAGGCATATTGCAAGCACCATTGGAATCTTATTAAAAATAGGAGTTACAGATATACATAATCCACTTAGGAATTGTTTCAAAATCATAGACTGTAATTTGCAAATTTAGATAATCTAGCATGTCAAAAGAACTAGATAAATTATAACTGATCTTTGTCACCTAAACGGTGCAGTGCATGTATTTGTTCCTTTCTTTTGTGTACGGTTTAAAATGCCTAGAGTTTTCCTAAGATAGCCCTGATAAAACAAAAGATAGCCTTATAGAATAAAGGTTCTGAGCTCATTTATCTATAGAAATAATTAGTCCAGAGGTATATTACAAGCACCATTGCATACTTATTAAAAATAGGATCGTTTCAAAATTTCAATTAAATAAGTTTATAGGTGTTTAAAAACTGATACCATTATCAGAGTACACTTTGTTACAGAAGGATTATCAGAGTTGTGAAGTCAGCGGAACATGGTATGCAATGAGATCAGTAACCTCGACTACGGAAGTCCAATTTCCAAAGTGATTGCTGAGCAGGTCTATTATAATGAATGCGTTTCAGTTGTCTCAAAGCAATTGAGCTACTGAAAAATTTGGCCAAGTGCATGAGTTCAAGGGGTGAGATCTGCACCGTACCCTCTATTTCCGTAATCCCGAATGCATCCTATTCCCACTTCAAAATTACCTTTGCTAACTTGGCACAGATGGTGGGGAATATTCATATGTGGGTATGTTTATCTCTCATCATGACTTGTTTAATTCTCCCCCCCTGCAAGTGTGCTGATTCTGCTGTCATATCGTGAAAATATACTCTCCTCACCTCCCTCTTTTATGGATGGTGGCAATGACTTTCTCTGTGCATTGATCATATCCTAATAAATGTTGCTGCCATATTGGTGAACAACCTGTGCTAGTACGCTGTGGGTTCACTTTTCTCTCTGAACATGAACGTGCGTGGTTTATGATTTTTTAGAAAAAAAAACGCAGGGACACTATTATTCCATGAAAGCAGATAAAACTGTACGTATTTAAACAATTAATGCCTTGTTCTTTTCAGCGTACCGTTGCGTTGGCGTATTACTGTAGCAAATTTAAGAGCCCTCGAAATGAGGTCTAAAAATTATAAAAAAAATAATTAAAAAATAGTTTTAGGATCTTTGGATGGACGACTAAAAGTCATGATGGTACGCTTACTTGATGTCTGCAAGGGTTAACTAGGTCCAATCTAGCTAGTGCGAAGCGGCCACTGTCAAGAAATGCCATTAAGCGTTTGAAAAGGAAATAAAAAACCAGGTGATGACATTTGACAAATGCCTTGCTAGCTGCTTCGCGTCCGTATGACCATGCCACACAACACGCACCGCACTTAAAGTTGCTACGCCGACACCTACTGACCGCGTCGCCTAATGTTTGTTACGTAACTAAAGCTTTATTTACAATCTATATGTGCAAGTTTATTATTGACATTCCTTTTGTCATGCCTTATATGAAGTTTATCATGTAAGAGCATTTATTCTAACTAGTTAATCCCTCCAGTTGCATAATACTTGTTGTTTTATCGTTGTTTTAAGTCAAAGTTTACTTTATCCATAAAAATCTTTTAAACTATTTGTATTGTGTACATAAAAATCATATTTATAAATTTGTCGTGAAAAATACTTTCACAGTATCATATTTTCGTGAATTTTGTAGATAAATTTTATTAGTAATTGATGGTCAAAGTTGTATTTCGAATATCGTGTCAATGTATAAAACGACAAGTATTATGGAACTAAAGGGAGTAGTAATTTACAGCAAGATTTTGGTGACCGGTGGTGCTCAATCTACAAGTGGCAGATCTCGATAGAACATGGACGTACAAGATAGGCCCAGGAACTCTTTATGCTTGTGGACCAGAAGAAGTGCCGATTTTGCTTGTGGACGCCATCTCGAAGGCATGCCCTTCTCTCAGTGAAAAATGGCAACGATTCTCTGTCTCGATGGCAGCAGGAACAGAACTATCAGTATGAGACATTTTTTAGACGAAGTGGCGTCATTTGTCCTCTACAACTTGATTTCGCCACTATTTGGCACTGATCTATAATTTATTCCGATCCCAATGCCTCCAAATCCCAATTTATAGAGCTACATCTGATATTTTTCCATGATTACCGATTTTAAAAGTCAGGTATTCGATGGCGAGCATGGTGTGTGTATCTATATATCTATATCTATCTCCTCACTTCTTTCGGGTATTCTGAATGCTGGAAGCAAGTATTTGCTTTGCCATATACTCCATATTTTTCCTACTACTTATAGAGGTCCTAGTACGTGGCGTCTTCATTTGGATGTGGTACAATTAATTGATCGCAGCAACCATAAGCCATGTAAAGGTCTCCACGGATAACGATCGTGCAAAGGTTGAATGCTTGAATGCATGCATGTAATTGATCTTCTTTTGTATGCCACATTTTAAGCTTGCTGATCAACTTCATATCATACTTTATAGGCCAATTAATCTGTCTGTACAAGCTATTCGTCGGCGGCATTTACCAAAATACAAAATATAGTCGATATCATTTGAAAACAACAAATGACAAAAGAAGTACAGAAGGAATCAATATATAATTGAAGAAATATACATTTATCGATATTTTAACCGTGAAAGGAAGTAGCCACGTCATCTTCAACATTTCAATTGTCATGGAAGACAACTTCCGACGATAGAAACATATTGATGCCCAAATTAGAAACATATTGATGTCTAAATTTTTTCTAACATTTTTATGAATTCCTGCTAATTATTTCTAGTTTATTTGAAATATTATAATTACAGCAACATGAAACCAATATAACTCTATGCTAGAAAATAAACCTATTAATATGAAGCTTTCGAAAATGGGCTAGGTCTAAGATTTTGTAAATTAAGAAAGCTCGTATACCTAAAATCAACTTCTAGGGTTGCATATATATTAAAATTTCAAAATTCACAAGTACACAGTTGTAGCAAATAACTAGCAGCAAGTAACAATATTTTTCCAAAGGGACCGACTTCTCATCAGGCAATTGAGACTTATTTAGCTTTCGGTCGATTTTCTGAGCCGTTAATCAAACACCTACTTAGGACACATAAAAGATCCAACAAACATCTACGTATGTGAGAAAATTGACTAAGAGATAAATAAGTCTCAGTTGCCTGATAACTAGCAAAGGTGTTTCCAAAACGGAATAATTTCTACGATTACCTAGAACTGTAGGGACTATAATGAAAATTTAACATAAAACAGTCGTGTAGACTAAGACTCTTGTTTTCTTTGCACTGTGACAAACTTCAAGGACACAAATGCAAATCTACCATCCAATTGTATGGGGTGACACTATATACTGGCCTTGTTCTTTTCAGCGTATCGTTACGTTGGCGTAATACTGTAACAAATTTGAGAGCCCTTGAAAAGAGGTCTAAAGATTATTAAAAAATAATTAAAAAATAGTTTTAGGATCTTTGGAAGGGCTACTAAATACCATGGAAAAATCGTTACAAATTCGGAAAAATCGTTACAAATTATCACAACATATAGGCTATATAAAAATAATAAAATTTGCTACCGTAATACGCAACGGCACGATACGCTGAAAAGAACAAGACGCCCTTAGACCCAATTAAAATTGTAGCTAAGATTTCCAAACCCTAACTGCTGTCATCCAGTGCAGGGAAATGTCACTACCATGTGGACACTAGCACCAAGAATGGATCGGACTGGGTCGCTCGCGTGGCCCTTCAGGGGCACTATTGCGCCACGGTGCTACTGTTCTGAGGCTGGACATGGCCGAAATAGGCACCACCCCTGCCATCCCGAATTCCGGACCCTTGGGAAGTCGGGACTGAACCGAACTGGGGTGCCACGTCCGCCTTCGTCTACAAGACGCATTCGGGGAAGGGGAAGTTGGAGCCCCAAGTGACCGTCGATAACTGTTCTGCACTGTCGCGCCATGCGGTTGCCTGTACTGGAGCTGAGCCTTGTCAAAACGGCGCTAGTAGGGCGCAATCTCACACGGGCCGAACCGCTGGGACCGAAGAGCACGCCAGACTAGGTGCACGTGCGCGTGAGCTACTACTGCCGCCGCCGTCATCGCTGGCGGGTGTGCGTGCAACTATGCCATGTAGGGTGGCCGACTGAGATAGGGCCGGCACGCCGCCATTGAGGCTGCTCCACACCAAGGTTCACAAAACCGTCGGCTAACCGCAGTTAGCCACCAGTTAACCGGGCTCCGGCAGCTCACGGTTTGGAAAACCATTAGGGTAAACCGGTCGGAATTCCGCAAAATTTGTCAAATTCAAATTTAAAGTAAAAAATACTATAAAATTTGTAAAAATAGTATTCGTTATTCTAAGCATTTTGGTTTAAACAAAATTTAAAAATTGTAAATATATCTCATTATTTCATGTGATTGTATGTGTTAAATAGGTGAAACTAATGGCAAACAAATCTCAATGGCCATGCAGTCTTTTCAGGTGATTAGTAAAGATGCTTGCACAGTGCTGCCCGTGTTCTACACTGCTACCTACAGTAGAGATTCCCCCGTGCCTCGGTTCCCTAATTGCCAAGCCCGTGAACTCAATCCAGAACAGCTCCTCACTTTCCCAACTCCTCCAGCCAGCTCTGTGTTCTTCTCTCGTCCTTCCCCTCCACACCTAGAGCACTTCCCCGGCCAGATCCGCCGCCCACCGCCGCGGAGGACGCCGGAGCCGAACCGCCGGTGGCAGGAATCGTCGCCTACAGCCGGTTAGCCGCATGGTTTGGGGGGCAAACCGCGGCTAGGCCATGCGCCAGGGTGGTGGCCAGGTGAGCCAGGGCCGTGCCACAGCCGCCGCGCCACCGGTTAACCGCAATAATTGGCTGGCTAGCCGGGAATTTGCAGAGGCTTTACTTCAGGTAACCGCGGTTAGCCGTTTTTGCTGTGGCCAGTGCGTGGCTTGGTTGCTTTGTGCTTCAGGGAGGGGACCAGGGGCATGGGCTTACTAGATTAAGGTACTTAGGTTAGTACTTGGTACTTGATAGCGGTACACTGGTACTTAAGGTTTTTTTCCTTAGTAGTTAGGTAGTTAGGTAGTTAGGCTAGGATCGTTAGGTTAGCATGTTAGATTAATTAGTTAATAAGGTCAGTAGTAGTACTATACTAATGTACTTAGGAGTTAGCTAGGTAATTTACTTAGGTTAGTTAATAAGGTCAGTAGTTAGGTTGGTTACTTACTTATTTTTAGTTTTAGACTTGTAGTCTAGTAGACTTGTAATTTGTAATTTTGTTATTATGCAATAATTCATTTTTTCAGGTATTAGGGAATGGCAGAGCGGGACCACGACAGTGTTTGGGAGCATGGCGATAAGTTAGGGAATGGATTTAGGTGCAAGTATTGTAGAACAGAGAAAAATGGAGGTCGTGCGGCAAGATTTAAGTATCATTTGGTGTGCCGAAGTGAAAAAGGTGTGGCGTCTTGTAAAGCAGTCCTGCCCGATGTGAAGACGTACTTTCAGAGGGAGCTTGATAGGTTCAGAAAAGCAAAGGAAGATAAGATGAAAAAGGAATTTAGAAGGCAAAGGGCCGCATAAGGCTTAGGTGAGTGGGACTGGCGGGATGAGATGACTGGGGGTGTTGACGAAGAACAGTAGATGCGTCATGCCATGGCTGCATCACAGGCAGAGGTAGAATTCTGGCACTAGCTGGTGATTATTATGAGCATGGTGGTGGCAGTGGCAGTGGCAGTGGGTCTAGGGCTGTGAAAGAAAATTTGTTAAAAAAATGTTGAGCCGATCAGGCTCAAGGTCGCAGCCGGACACGCGCAAAACCGTGCAACCATTGATTGATGAGGGTGTTTGGACAAAGGCAAACAAAACACTTAAGGAGAAACTTGGAAAAAAAAATGGTCATCGTGGTTTCATGCAGCCGGCATTCCGGAAAGAAAAGCGGATAACCCTTACTTTATTGCAGCTATTAAGGAGACGCAGAGACTCGGTTAGTGAACATGTATACATGATTACATATTTGCATCACTACTTAATAGTTACTACTTTTTTATGAATAACAATTATCATGCAGGTGAGGGTGTATGTTCATCAAAAGGACGTGATATCGATGGAAGGTATTTGGAGGACAACAAGCGCGATATAGAGCGTGAGATGATGCACTGAAGATAGAATTGGACTGAGTTCGGTCTATCCATAATGTCTGATTCTTGGACGGGACCAACAAGCATGGCTATCATGAACTTCATGTTATATTGCAATGGGCGCATGTTTTTTTACAAGTCTGTCGATATGACTGGGAAAACCAAGATGCAAATAAATTAATGCAGGTATACATAGACTGATACGCCTATTGTCCTACTCCTATAGTCCTATTATATCGTGTGATAAATTAATGCGGATATACATCAACTCATCATGCAGGAATTTAAGTCAGTGATCAATTCAGTTGGGAAAGAAAATGTCGTCCAAATCATCACTGATAATGGTTCGAACTACAAGAAAGCCGTGAAATTGATCTGTCAGCAGTTCCCCAACCTAATGTGGCAACCTTGTATGGCTCACACCATAAATTTGTTGCTGAAGGACATAGGGGAGTTCCTAGACCACCATGCTATCATTAAGAGTGCAAGGAGAGTGTGCAGATGGCTGTATAACTTGAACAAATTGCATGCAATGATGAAGAAACGCATCGGCGGTGAGTTGGACAAGTGGTGTGCAACTCGTTTTGGTACAAACTACATGTTTCTTCAGAGTTTTGCGAAGCGCAGAGGAGAATTCATGAAATGGATGGCTTCTGATGAATTTCTGTCAAGCACATACGCTAAATCCGAAGAAGGGAAGTACTGCCATGAATGCTTGAGTAATCTAGCATGGTGGGATCACATGAACAAGGCAATACATATGGTTGCTCCAATCTATAGCTTTCTTCGGTTCGCAGACCAAGATAAGAACCCTACCGTCTGTGATGTCATACTCAAATATCATGACACGTGCCAAAATCTCGCGAAAAACTTGTGCCAAGATTTCACGAGAGTCATGCGTATCGTCGAGAAGAAATTTGAGACCCTTAGTGAAGGCACGTTTATTGAAACAGGTATATATGAATATGAGTATATAATATTTTAATTGGTATAAAATTCTAAATTACATTGTGACCTCATTTACTGCAGCTTGTGTTTTTAACCCGAAGGTGAACTATACTGATGGATGGAACATAAATATGTTGTCCTGTGTCCGAAAAACTTTTGAAAGAATTGCTAATGAAAATACCGCGGCTGCAGCACTTAATGAGATGGAGGACTGGAGGTTACGCACCGGCTCTTTCGCAGGAGAGGTTGTCAGAAGGATGGCTCTTTCCAATGATCAAAATAAAGGTAATCTAAATTTGATATGCAAATGCAATGATATCGTACAAGTGGAATGATCTTGTATCGTATGCAATGATGTTCCTCGTGGTAGCGATGTGGTGGAACATGATGGGCTCAGATACACCAAACCTACAGAAACTTGCAAAGCGTATAGTGTCACAGGTTTGCTCATCTAGTAGATGCGAGCGCAATTGGAGTACCTTTACTTTCATCCACTTCAAGATACGCAACAGGCTGTCCTATCAAAATCTCCACGACTTGGTGTACGTCCACTACAACCTTTGTCTAAGACTAGAAATATAAGAAATACAAGGCGAATCACAAGACATGGATCCACTCTCTCTGTTCACGGAGCTTTCACTCGCATATGACACGAACCCAATTGTTGAATGGATGCGAAGCGGACGGTAAGAATGCAACTATTATTTATTTTGTACGAAGGTAAGTATCCTTAAGTACTCATCGGTATTTGCTCTTTCTTACATGTCAAATGCTGATCCGAAATTAGATGAGGACTTAAGTGATGCTGAGGCCCCAGGCCCTAATCTTGCCATCACGATCTCATGGACATGGGTGATATGAGAAAGAAGACAGGGGTGTCAACAATTGGGGGTGGACAGCTAAACATGTTGAAGAAACACATGTGGGTAAAAAAGCAGAAAAATCCACCAAAACAGCGTGACTCAAAGAAATATAAGGGACAAGTGCTGGGCGAAGAAGAGGAGATGGACAGTGATGAATCCTCCGAAGAACTTGCCCCGCGAAGCCCTCCATACCAAGAATCTAACTTGAGTTCGTCAACCTCTGATGACGACGACGACGATGGTGGTGACGGTGCTGATGTTGGCGGTGGTCATTTCCAGCTTGTTGCTGCCTCGCCTGCTCAGTTTACCCAGGGTGGTTATTCATCACATGAAGCAAGATCGCAGAGAATGCCTCCTCAGTCTCGCATCGATAGGGCACCTCCTCGGTCTAGCATCGATAGGGCCAAGGGGAAAATGCATGGTCATGGCCCACATGAGTACAGCTCTAGCTCAAGCACGGACGTCACTCAGCCAGCGGCAATATGGAGCATACTACCCCCAGGAGCTTACTACACCCCACCCCCAGGAGCTTACTACCCCTCACCACCCCCAGGAGCTTACCATCCCGCGCCTTACCCCCAACGAGTATACGGATACCCTCCCACGGGATACCCCTCAAGAGTGGCAGCTTACCCCCTGCAGCACCCCAGCCAGTAAGGTATTTGTACGAAAGGCAAGACCCTGACCAATATGACATGATATATGCACGCTGGCAGGCAAATAGCTGGACGACAGGACAAAGTTGGGATGAGTTCAGGGCCATTTTAAGGGCAACTCAAGGGGTCATAATTATTTCAAATGAAGATCAATACTCCTAGTCCCAGCAATATCACCAGTAGTAGACTCGAAATAACGGTCATGTGTGCACTTACCATTTGACAATTCACATCTTCCGCTCTTTATTTACTTTCATTGCTCATTGCATTTGCAGATTGCATATTACCCATTGGCCATTGTTAATTTTCATGTTGATGTAGGAGTGCAGCACGAGCAGAAGTGCAAGAGACCGCTAATATGCGAATATGCGATCGATTAACTTGTTATTTTATGCATATGGTTCTGAACTTGTGATTTCTGAATTTGTTAATGTAATAATGGACAACTTATGATTTCTAAAGTTGTGATTTCTGAACTTGTTATTTTATTAGTTTATGAACTATGAATCTATTCTACCATGAACATGAAATGATGAAATATTAATTTATGAGCATGATTGTCTTTTAATTCAATTAGGAATATGATTATTCGTCTTGATTATGTTCCTATATATCATGTATGTCTCTTAAATTATATAGCATAGGTCATGACAATTTTTTATTTTTTCTCCTCATTTTTTCCCTTTGTCCAGCTTTTTTCCTCTGCAAAACCGCGGCTAGCCGTCACTAACCGCGGTTAACCGCGCCGAACCGCGGCTAGCCGGCACGAATTTCGTCAAACAACGGTTCCGCAGTTCGAGTGCAAAACCGGGCAAAACGGCTCCGCGCCACTCATGGTTCGGAGCAACTAGGCGGTTTTGTGAACCCTGCTCCACACTACCGCTCCTAGGACTGTGCCACTGCCACACCTTTCGGGCGTGCGTCTAGCTAGGCTGGCCATCGCTGGCTCGCTGCTGCCACCATTGCCTTCGGGGGCGCGTGTGTGTGCCACACTGCCACCACAGCCGGGCACGCGTGTGTGCATGCGCGAATGCACGCCGCCGCCACCGTAGTAGACGCCTTGTGGGCGCGTGCGGACATGGGTGCGGGCACCGCCGCCGCATCTCCTGGACGCGTACTTGCGGGGTCAACGTCGCCGCGCTACTGGATGCGTGCGTGCACAGGTGCGGGCGCACTACCACTGTTGTGGTCAGTCGCCCCGTCGCCACTACTCGGGCACGTAGGTACGCCGATGCGCGTGCGGGCAAGCGCCACCGTCGCCATGTCTCCGAGACTGGCGCGCGGTGCTTGCGCCGCAGCTGGCGTGCCTTCGACGCCAACATGATCAACCGTGTCTCAGCATGATCAATCCTGTCCTTTTGGGCTGATCTGAATGCTGAACAGCTAAAATAATTTAATTTTAAGAGCTTCTCGAGATAGTATCAAGATTCAGATCCATTTCGTTTGACTTTCTTTTTAAAGTGTTAGCACCACCTACGAGACAGCGAAAATCAAATTCACAAAACCCAAAGCATATATCTTTTTAAAACATAGATAAACCGTTAACCTGAAAAGACCAAAGCCTTAGTTATTGTTCTATCCTTCTGTGTTTGGTCTGGATATTTTTATAAGGGTTCTAAGCATATATATACACACACACTTACAAAGTTGCCTTTTGATAGAGTTACCATCGCAAAGTGTGTAATTTCGTGTGCGCCATTATAAAGTGGTGAAATTTACAAATATGCCATTATTAGCCATTTACAGAGGATTTTCAATTGAATACAAAGTGAAAAACACTAAAAAAAATACGGTCTAACAAAGGTCCCATATGTCATACTATCACCCTTTCACACCGGTTCACCGCCATTGCCTTCCTCCACTCCGACACGGGGGAGGGGGACGACAGCGTAGACCTCGTGGGAAGGGAGACGATGGCGGCGCAGGGAGGGGAATGGTGGTGGAGCGCGGCGCAGGGAGGGGAATGGTGGTGGAACAAGGAAGGGGATAGCGGCGGCATGGGGAGGGGTATGGTGCGGGGAAGGGGATGGCGGTGGCGCGGGGCGCGAGGCGGAGGACGACTGTGGCGGCGACCTCACGGTTAGGGGATGGCGTAGTGCAAGGAGGGGCGGCGACGATGCGGGGAAGGGAATGGCGGTGCGGGGAGGGGGACGGCAGCGGCTCAGGAAGGAGGGCGGCTACGGCGACCTCGCAGGGAGGGGTATGGCGTGGGGAAGGGGACGACAGCGGCGCAGGAAGGAGGGCGGCTACGGTGACCTCGCATGGAGGGGTATGGCGTGGGGAAGGGGACGGCGGCGGCGAGCTTGCAGGGAAGGTGACGGTTGCGGCGACCTCGTAGGGATGGGGACGGCGGCGGTGCGGGAAGGGGGACGGTGGTGGTGAGGGTAGAGGGATGGCGGCGGCAACCTCACGGGGAGAGATACCACGGCGGATTGTGAGGAAGGTGGTGGCGGCGGTGGAGAGAGTGAGAAAGAGGCTTATAGATGGAGAGGGAGAGGCTGTAGAGAGAGAGCTGTGGTAGAGACAAAGAGAGAGATGGAGGGAGAGGTTGACACATGGACTGTTGTATAGTATTAGATTGTATTTTGATTTTTATATTTTTTAAATCCTCGGTAATGCATATTCGGTTTGGACACTTTATAGTAGTGTTTCCATCGTAAGTTACGTACGAGTCCTGTTGTATAAAATTTGGACTTTTTATTGGCGTGTTTGCAACTAAGGTTGTTTTATTCGGTAGCATGGCGATCTAACTTTGCAATTTGCAAGTGTCACAATATTACACACAGATTACGCACGGGCACACAGTGGCCTGCATTCACGACCTAGGCCACTTGTATTATTTCAGCACAAGAACAGCAAAGTCACAATCGCACACATGCATATGATTCGCCGGCGGCACACATGGAGCTTGAAGTTTTTTCCAACATCTAAAAGCAACATGGAGCCGGATCACATCACGTGTTGGCGCAACGGCGTCCCTCGCAGATGGACTTGCAGACGGCGTCGGAGTTGGAGATGGTGTTGGGGTCGGAGTTGGGCACGGCTTTGCACAAGAGAGTGCATGTGTCGGCGCACTCGACGCACCCCTGGCCGCTGCAGTCTCGGCACAGGAACTGAAGGTAGCAGGCGACGCCGCAGTTCTTGGAAATGTTGCTGTTAAACAAGCAATGCAGAGCGCATAGCTGGAGGCAGCTTTGCACTCCTTCCGCCATCGCCATGGACGACGCCACCACGACGATGCACACCATGAGATGGCTGCCATCTTAGCCATCGCACTGAATATACGCGTGTATACTGCAGCTCGTTTATACGTAGAAATATGGAGAGGAGGAAGCGACGATGGAAGTGTTGAGATGGATGCAGAGGAAGTGTCGCTATTTGTAGAGCAGCTACCCAAGCCAAGATCGATATTAGTGTATAACCAACACATATTACTTGTGCTATGCAATGGATTAAAAATTCACATTATCTTAATACGTGCTGATCGTGAGTACTCAACATCATTGATCGGGGTCTAAGCTGCCCGATTTTATTTTCTTATTTTATAAGTTCCGTGCCCTCCACTTCCTCAACGCCCTAGCCGGCTTCGCCATACTAAATTATTAGCTACAGATGGCCCAAATATTTATTTTTAAACGAGGATAGATTCACCGATCGCATATGACTCTGTTTTTGTATGAAAAGTACTGGTTTGGTCCCTCAGCTTTCACGTTTGCGTCAAATTCGTCTATATGATCCAAATCCAGGCTCGACGTGTGCCTAGTCTTGTAAAACCACGTGAACTTGGTCCCTTTACCGGTCAAACCCACTTTGGATGGTGGTTTTGACTGGTATGGCTTTCGTGTAGATGTTGTTTTAGACTAAAATAGGGGCACATGACATCACACACGGGCTGCACAAGTGAAAACTCCATTTAAAAATGAAAGTTTTTCCATTAGGCCCCACTTGTCATTCTCTCCCTGTCATCCCGTCTCTCTTAACTCTCTCTCTCTCTCTCACTCTCTCCACGTGTTCTTCTCCGTCGCGGCTCCAACTAGCTTGCCATTGTCTCCTAGATTTTGCAGGAGAGCTGTGGCACAGGTCAGATCTGAACGTTGCATTGCCACCAACATCTCCTTCAGCCACCATCTCCCTTTGTCCTCCTCCGGCGGCATGGATGCCACAGGCATTGGTGGTGAGGGCTAAGGATTGTGGTGATGCCGGTGGTTGTGGCATGAGGCTAGGGACCATGGTGACGTGGGTGGCGGCGGCTGGGGCACGCGAGGTGCAGTGGTGACCTGCCTAGGGCTGGGAAAGGCAGCGGCAGTCGCTACATTTGGATGTTGTGCCGCCATTGATACCTTTTCTAGCCACGATGGCTACCACCTTCCCTTCATCCTCCTCCAGCCGCCACCTCCCCGACCTTTTCCTCCTACATCAGCCATCGTAAGGATGATGGAGTTCATGTTGTGCCAATGCCCCTCCTCTCCGTGACTCCATGCCAACCGCCTTCCTTTTCTCCTCTTATAATAAGGGCACCGACAACTTTTCCTTCCTCATTCTCCTTCGGCGAGAAGGTTGTGCTAAAGCCTTGGTGTGAGCAAGCAGACAAGGTCGACGTGGATCAGCTTCAGTAGGGTTGTTTCTAGTATAAGTATTTCATGTATTCTAACTATCGTAGGACTTTTGATTAAACCATTCATCTATATGCTAATGCAGCAAGACTGCTATTTGTTTCTTCTACCATTGATTTTATGAGTTCTTTTGAATTCGCGATAAGAATCTTTTAGAGTTCTCCCTAATTTATGCTTTACGGTTTTAGGCATTTTGTGTGGATGAGTAACGTTCTATGGTTCTGTGATTGTTCGAACTACGGGTGGTTGTTTTTGTAGCTTTGATCATCGGTGCACGGGTCGGATCCAACCTTGAAGCTATTTAACCCAGCCGTTTGAAGCTAGTTACCACTATTCAATACTACGCCGTGAAGTACAGGCCATCCCTTCTTTAAGAACTGATATGTGTTAACACAACGCTGAATCGCTGATCCACAAATATTCACTGGTTAGAGCCTATCACTCAATCTATAGAGTTGGTTTATGTTTGTATGTATTATCCGAGAATATCCATTCCATTCACTTTGCACCCTTATATTATCCGTATTTGTCTAGATATTTTTCATGTCCGTATTCAATACTATCAATGTCTTTAGGCCCTGTTCTTTTAAGTTGATCTGAACGGCTGAACAGCTGAAATGACTGAACTTCGAGAATTTCTCGAGATAGTCTCGAAATTCAGATCCATGTGATTTGATTTGTTTTTGAAAGCGTTAGAACTCACCTTCAAAACAGCGAAAAAACAAACTCAAAAAACTCAAATCATGGAGTAGTCACGTTTTATGGTTTACGGTTTTAAAAAACTAACTTGTGCTTTACGGTTTTAGGCGTTTTTATTGGAGTAGTCACGTTTTATGGTTCTGTGATTTCTCGAACGTACGACAGGTTGTTGTTTTTGTAGCTTTGATCATCTTCCTCGATGCACGGGTCGGATCCAACGTTGACAGGTTGAAGCTATTTAACCCAGCCGTTTGCAGCTAGTTACCACTATTCAATCATACGCCGTGAAGTACAGGCCATCCCTTCTTTAACAACTGATATGTGTTAACACAACAACACTGATCCACAGCCACAAAAGTGGTGCCAACCGTTCCAGCCATTTATATATTCATAGTCCAATTTCGTAACAGCTCCAGTAATTTTCACAAATAGTTAAGATCATATTGTATCATTATCATGTTGTTTCAAGTGTAATAATTGTTTATGCCGATATATTCGAATCTTATTTTATTGTCAGTGTTACGGATATATCGAGATTAAGATTTAGTTTTTGTTCTGGGTGAAATAGTTTTGACAACCATCGATTTAGAAGAATGGTCGAAGCGTTATAGTTCATTTAAGAACAGAATATTTACAAATACTCAACAAAACAGAGTATATGTGTAGTCATGAAACTTAAACAGTTCCGCGTAGAAAAACATGGTAGTCCCCCCCCTCCCCCCGCCCCCCATGTAATACAGTTTTATCTATACAATAATATGGCTTTCCACGATACATCAATCAGACTATGTTCCAACGACGGCCTATTCTTAGATCTATGGTTACTGTGTTTTGTATATAGGCATAAAATGGTATGGATAATTTTGGACCAACTGACCGACCGAAGCACCACAGATAGTGATTTGGATGGTTTTTCATATCCAATTTTTTTTCCAGAAACGGGTAGAGGATCTCGAATTCGAATTTGGATTCGGATATCTCAAATAATATCCATCGGATAATACATGGATAATTTTTGAAAAATATATGTTGAATAATCTGTATCAATACTACAGACTAGCCCATATATTGAGTTAGGAGAAAATAGCACTGTAGATCCTCGAACTTGCAACGTTTCTCACTTAGCCCCTGAACTTACATTTTACTTTGTCCCCCCTAAACTTGTTCTGTTTGCACAATTACCCCAAAACCGTCAGGACAACCGTTAAACGCTGACGTGATAGTCTACGGTGCCATTACAGACTGAGGTGGAAGCAATGTTACAATTAAATAATGACATGGCCAGCCACATATACAAAAAAAATTAAAGATGTTGTGAAAATCCACTTTTTTGAAAATTTAAAAATTTTAAAAATAACTTTACATTTCTTAAAGAGTTCCGACTTTGAATTTAAAAATTTACAAATTTTATATTTTCAAAATTAAAATTAGAATTTCAGAATTTTGATACTCATGTTTTAGTGTTCTAATTCTTCAAATTAAAGATATTTTTATAAATTCAAAAAAAATGAAATTTCATAACATGTGACAATTCAACTTAAAAAACTTGAGTTTCAAAATTCTAAATTTTGAGATTAAATTTTGAATAAACAATTTGTTAAAATTTTAAAATCAAACCCCAAAACTTGCATTTTGAAATTCCAACATTCAAATTTTGAATTTAAAATTAAATTTTGAAAATTTCAATATTTGGAAGTTTTAGAATTATAGATTTGTGTATTTTGATATTTTGAATTTGGAACTCTTGATATAGTTTTTTCAAAGAAATTGCAAGTTTTTTAAAAACATTTTGAAGTGAATTCACTCATTCTTGATTTCATTACACATCTGGCTAGCCATGTCAGCCTTTCGTCATCAACGGGGCATCCATCTCGGCGGTTAACGGCCACTTAGACAGCAACATCATCATTTAACGGTTCCAAATGGGTTTGGCATACCCGTGCAAATTGAGACAAGTTTAGATTGCCGAGAAATTAAAATGCAAGTTCAGAGGGCTAAGTGAAAAACACTGCAAGTTTGAGGAACTACGGTGCAATTTTTTCTTGAGTCGGTGACCATTAGTCCATTTAGCCACCTACACTCTTTTTGTGTTGTTGTAAATTTTTCTCTTTATTTCTTTTGTATATTAATATTGATATTACTGTCGAAATATAATATATTATAGAAGTCATTTTCACAATAGCATTTTATATGTTGCTTAACTAAAATTAATTTAAACATGTCACATCCTATTTTTTGTGCAAGAATATAAATTTAATCTTCATAAATATTCATTAGTTAGAGCCTATCACTCAATCTATAAGGTTGGTTTATGTTTGTACATATTATCCGAGAATATCCATTCCGTTCACTTTGCACCCTTATATTATCCATATTTGTCCGGATATTTTCCATGTCCATATTCAATACTATACATGTTTGAATCTTTATTTGACAATATCCTTATTCAAATCGGTATCCGATAAAACATATAGATCAAATACAATATAAGTAGCTTCCGGTTCGTTTCCCTACTTGTACATCTATCGTTACTATGCAATAAATTTATCTATACAAACAAAATGAAAGTATCTAATCATTAATTGCAACTATCGAATTAAGAATTGTAACAACCAAAATTTGGTGGGGTTTAACGGCAGGGAAATTATGACCGGTGCCACCGTGCCACTGGGAGAAAAAAACGACTGTGAGACGCTACTACGTGTGTATCAGTATATATACAGTGTATTAATATTTTCTCTTCGCCTCTTTCTTTTGGTCGGGTCGAAGAGA
This sequence comes from Raddia distichophylla, assembly GCA_005191435.1. NCBI lineage: Eukaryota > Viridiplantae > Streptophyta > Magnoliopsida > Poales > Poaceae > Raddia > Raddia distichophylla. The sequence goes on from SPJY01021785.1 coordinate 3,097,838, forward strand.
GCCAGCTTTTATTGAGAGAAAAAAATTGAACGGCAGAATGTTTTTTCTTTTTCTCCCTGATAACGTAATTTTATTATATTTTGGTAAACAAGGCTTGCATGTTGAATCTTGGATTACCACGGTTTTCTCCCTAAACTACCGAAGAACTCACATAATTAGCGCATACATTGGTGGCATAAATTTTCTTATAGAAACTAATGCATAACTAGTACTATGTTTATACCATAAAATGGCAAGTAAAGCGTTAAGAATAAAATAAACTAACGCACAAAGGAATATAATCAGTAAAGTATGAGTTCACGAAGCTATATATTGTGAACCAAAATTCTTGCATTCACTATGGGACCAGTGCCCGTTGCTTCTGTTCTGCCCAGCAGGTCAGGTGCATTTCAGCACGGTGAAGTGGCCCATAGATCAGCTTCACAATCAGTGTATCAGCGATCACCATAATCAGCAGCCCAGGTGCATTTCAGCACGGTGAAGCGGCCGCTAGGTTCAGGATAAGGTCCGACAGTGGAATTGCACGTCACTACCTTGACAATCAGCAAATCACAATATCTTTGATCACGTCTCCATGTGTTTCCAAATGTCTCCCGATCCTAGGCCCTGCAGTGTGTATCTCTCTCTCTCTCCACTAGGTACTTGCTGTCGAGTCTCACAGGGCGTTTGTAGAGAGGTCTCAAATATTCATTCGGCGAAAGGATGGTATGATATATGAAACGATGCTTTTTCTTTGCAGATGGTTTGCATATTTTTCTCAAAATTTGCACTTTCCCTAGTTAGGTGATATTCGTTTCTTTGACATTTTTGAGGAGCTACTCTATCGTCTGTCCCTAGTTTTAAGGGGAGGACTGTCTTCAATTCGGCCTGGTGCCAATGCCAATAAGCAGCAAAGGCTGTAGTAATGGGGCTCAGTTTCCTGAGCTACACTATAATGGAGTGTTCAGAACCGGAGATAAATTGGTTGTCCTGTTGAGCGAGTGCATGTGAGTGAGCAGTATTCTGTGATGTTTGTTTGACAACTGATTTACGGCATTTTACAGGTCGGTAGTATTGGTAGATCTAACCATTCGTTTGTGAAGGTATATTAGTTTTTTTTCCTTTAAGTTTTGGGATAAGCAAACTAACTCTTCATAATTCCAGATTAATCTGTTAGGCTGACTCCTCCCGAGTCCCGACTTGATTTAACCTATTAATTAGACCAATCAATTCACAGCGACTTGAGTATAAAGTATGATACAGGTGTGTGAGTCTCCTAGAGAACAGGTCTTCTGTATCGGCTCATCAGTTCTGGTTAGCCATAAATTAGGACTGAGTATTACATCAGTGTTAGTTCACCGGCTACCAGACCGCGGGGCACTCTTCAATAATAATCGGGACTGATACTCTCTCTTGCAGACATGCGTATGATCCAACCGGGACTGATTCATACTTATTAATACCCGTCCATGTCACGAGCCGGTATTGATGTCTCGTTTCCGAAAAGACTAAGAGATATGTCTATCCTAGTTATATATATTAGAGCGTCTGGGTGGATGAGTTGATCAGAAGTAGTGTGAACTACAACAGCCATGACTACAACAGCCATGAACTGCAGCGCAAGGCTGCACGGTGCTGATCATGGCCAAGGCCCTGCCGAAGCTGTCACCGACGGCTTTCTACAAGTCACCAGCTCCTAGCGAGTTGACTTTTTCCTAACTTGTGATCCTTTAACTCCTAGCGACTAAACGCTTCAATCATTGACCGATGTCCATAACACTTGCGAAGCTCCACGAATGAGTGACGCCGTTGCCGCTCGGCACATGGACGATAGAGATCGAGACGAGGGATGGAGATGAGTCGTACCACAAGGTTAGAGCATCCCCAGCAGGGCCCCTAAATTTTCCTCTATCGCTACAGTGGTCGCTACAGTGCTTACTACCGTGCTTCCTGCTACTCACATGGGCCAAATTCCCTCCTAATGCATTTGAAAAATTTTGAAATAGAGGCCATTTTAGGGGGTGTGATGGGGATGCTCTTAGGGTTATTGTTGGACTCAATAAATTCCCTGTTTGCCGAGACTGAGGAATGGCAAGAGGTATGACATTTAAGATTAAGTGAGAATTGAATTTTGTGGGCTGAGGCAAGCAAATGAATCTCCTCCGCTTAAGCTGTTAACCCTCGTTACACCACTTTAATTCCCATAAACTAATATAGATATTTTACGACCCATCTCTCAATTCCCATTCACTCTAATAATAATTCCTATAGACCATCCACACTAAAAGTGAACTTCAATTTACCAGCAAGGAAAATTATTGTATGGTAATAACGATGTTAGCAACAAGTGAGGCGTATTGAATTAATTATTGATCCAAAAGTTTACTTACCTGTCGTCCCATATACTGTAGCAAATGGCAATGATGACCCTTAGAGCAGTTCTAATGCAAGGTTTCTAAACATCATTTCTATAAGTGCCATGTCACATAAAAACTAAGAAGAAATGATGGTTCCATTGCATTGTATGTTAACATTGTTTTCATCGTTAATACTTTTCCTTTCTCCAAAACCACCTTTTCTCTGCGCATTAATTTTAGAACTTTGGGATGAGCATAGAAATGGTTTCTTAGGGAAGAAATCATCTCCTTCTCTCTTCTTATTAATTATTCTCCACATCAGCTTTCCATCCTATGTGGCATACGGAGAAACACTGGTAGAAACCCCATTGTAAGTGCCCCTAGAGCATCTACAACAACCCCTCTATTACGGGTGAGCAAAAAAAATACCGGTACCGAAAAACCGAACCGAACCGAAAATACCGAAATTTTTAGTTTTTCGGTATTTGGTATTCAGTTCGGTTTTAGTCTGCAGAAAACCGAATTAGTTCGGTTCGATTTAGGTACGAAGCGTTAGAAAACCAAAAAATCGAACTCCCCACCCCACCGGTCCAGCCGGCCTACCCACGTAAAGGCCCATGCCCAAATAAACGGCAAACCCTAAACTCGCCACCCCCAATCCCGCAGGACCCGCACGCAGCTGCCGCTCGCCTCGCCCGCTCCCTCTTGGTATCTCCTCACTCCTCAGTCCTCACGGCGCCTCCAATCCCGCACGCAGCCACCGCCCCTCTCCTCCGCTCCGCCGCCGCTCCGCCTCCATGCCGCAGATCCGCCTGACCGCCTCCATGCCTTCGTTCCGCCTCTGCGCCATCGCTGCTCCACCTCCATGCCACACCTCCGCTCCGCCGTGGCGACAGGGCTCCTGTGCGGAGGTGACGGGCCAAGTCTGCGCGCCGGAGGGCGTCCTCTTCGTCTTCGGCCTCGCCGACACCGTCGTGCCCAACATGGTCAGCGCCTTCGCGACCTCTTCCCCGTCGATACCGATGTACCGAAACACCGAAACCGAATTATTTTGGTATTTTGGTTTCGGTAGGAGATTTTTCCTGTAAATTTTCGGTACTCAAATCTCAATTACCAAAGTTTATAAATACCGAAAATACCAAACCGAAAATACCGTTTATATCGAATGCGCACCCCTACCCTCTATACCCTTCTTTTGAGGCTCTCTCCAACAGGAATCTCTAAATTTGATCCCCAACATGCTCATATACAGGATTCCTTTAAAAAAACTCTCCCTATAATTCTCCTATCTTCAACTGTGTTTTCTATATGGAGAATTGTATAGGGAAAGGAGAAAAAATCCCTACATATAAGTGAATTGAGAGAAATTCTTTATTTTAGGGAACGTTATAGAGAACGCTGTTGGAGTACATAGAGGAAGAATCTATCCCTTATTTTGAGATGGAGGATGTTTTAGGAAAACCTATTGGAGACAGCCCGAGGATGCTTTTAAAGTGTTAGGCTTTCACCCTTTTGACCATGGCCCATTGGGCCATTTGGCCGTGAGGCCCAGCCGTGCGAGGCAAATGCAGCAATGCTGCTGTAGCCGTTGTCTCACGCACTGGAGGCCAGAGTGGTGGCGAGGCCGTTGTTCCGAGCGGAGCTCTCGGTCTTGGGACACGGATGTGGTCTTTACCGGATTCGTGCAAGCTGTTGCCTCCTATCTCACTTCGATGATTGGATACGGATCGGAAACCATTTATATTATATTTGATCCATATAATTTTATCGGATACGGATTTAGGAACGAATAGTATCGGGTACAAATATGTATATAAATAATATCAGTTACAAATACGGATCAGACACAGATACTCTCTCGAATAATATGTGATAGGAAAAGGTCTACTTCACCCCTGAAGTATTAAGTCGGACGCACATAACCCCTGACATCGAAAACCAGGAATTCTAGCACCTGTATTTTTAAAACCGGAACACATAACCCCCGCCCTGGTTTCTTAGGGTGGTTTTGCCACATGAATTGGACATGTGGGTTCATTTTGCCCACAGGGCTCAAGACGTGTACTCAAAATACAAAAATGTTAATAAAATAGTGGGACCCATGTGTCAGCCGATACTACCCCTTCTTCTACCTCTGTCTCCTCACCGCTCTCTCTCTCCATGCTTCTGCTTCCCCAGTACCTCTCTCCTCTTCCTCCCCACCATGTGTCTCCCTCCGTCAGCGGTGCATGGAGCTGCGCTGCACGACGGCCAGGCGGTGGCGGCCAGGATGGCGCACGCAAGGCGTCATGACGCGGGTGGCGGGCGGTGGCCAGGATGGCGCACGCAAGGCGGCATGACGCGGGTGGAGGGCGGCGGCGGAGCACGGCGCGGTGTCGCTGGTGACAGCTAAGGGCGGAGTGAGCGGCAGTTTGTGGTAGCGCTGGGAACACGGCGTGGGCGATTAGGGTTTTGGGCTGGTGATTTGGGAATTGCTTCTGGTGATTTGGGGATTGCTTTTGGTCTACATATTAGAGTGACAAGAGAGGGAGGAGAGAGAGATGATAGAGAGAGAGAGAGAGGACGATGAGGGGCGACGCGGGGTGGGGCCGGTGTGGGGAGAGGCGAGGAGAAGGGTGCGGCAGGTGGAGCAGGGAGGCGACTGCTGGGAGGAGGGGGAGAGAGGGGAGAGGAAGGGAGAGAGAGAAGAGGAGGATGGTGGAGGAAGCAGATGAGCGTGGGCCGTGCTAAAAATAGATTTTAAAAAAATAAATACCACATGGACTTCTTAGGTGGAAAAACCACCCACGTGGAGCGCTGAAGTAGGAAAACCACTTGTAAAACCACTCGTGAGGGTTATTTGGACCGGTTTGAATCTTTCAGGGGACAGTATACCTGGTTTTCGAAGTCAGGGGTTATGTGCGTCCTATTCAATACTTCAGGGGGAGCAAGTAGACTTTTTCCTATGTGATAACATGTACCAAAAAAATAAGCATATAAAAACATATTTGGTTGTCACTTTGCATATCAATTTCATAACTCATAGTCATGGAATTACGGTATGTAAGTATTGTAGACATTATAAGTGTTAGTCATTATCGGTGCTATTTTCATCCCTACTCCTTTGTACAAAAGCACAAGCACGAACAAGCCACTAGAAAATCCCCAAGTATAAGCACTCGGTTCTTGATTTTCATTATAGATTTCTGGTTTTGTATCATACTAATCCACCTTGTGAGTTTGCCTCTTGCATGTTATCCAAGTTGTATTGGTTATTTGGTTTTGAATGCTGGTAAACTGAGACTTGACTCGAACTTTTGGTGTTGTGTTGGCGGTTGAGTTTGACGCAGTTGCGTGCATGTGTGCGACCATTCTTGTTTGATGTTGTGACTCGCCTCGATTCAACATCATTTCCCTTCCGACGGGCTGGATATGTGGTCTTGTGCAGCATCTGCTGCATATCAGGTTCGTTGTGTGTAGTGGTGGGTATTTGGTTCTTTTGGTTCGGTATTTGCGGTATTTAAAAAGTTTGATTTTTAGAAATTAGCCACCGAAGTTCATATAAAAAAAAGCAAAACCGAAATCGAACTACCGAACCGAACAAGTTCGGTAGTTCGGTATATTCAGCACTAAACAAGCTAGCTAACTAGTTGCTTGCTACTCCCGCTCTACCAGTAGCTCGCTGCTCCTGCTCCAGACCACCAGGCACCAGCTAGCTAGCTCCTCCAGACCACCAACTAGCTGCTCGCTGCTCGCTGCTCAAACCACCAGCTAGCGCGGGCCTCAAGCTAGCCTGCTCGCCTTGCTTCCTTGCCCTGTGCCGTCGCATCGCATCTCTCGAGGCTCCGTATGTCCGGTAGTCTGATACTTAGAAGCGAAATATCGAAACCGAACTAAACTACGAAGTTACTCAAAATTGCTACCACATATTTTAGGAAATACCGAACTTTTCAGTATATTCGGTTCAGTTCGGTCTAGTCGGTAGGTTTCGGTTTTTTTCTACCCACCCCTAGTTGTTTGGTTTGCCAAGCACATTGATTGACCACATTATAGCTTAAAAAGTGTTGCCAGTTTTCGGGACCCAAAATAGATGTGAATCCGTTACATGTCTTACATATTCTAGATCCTTCTCTCTATCTATCCAAAAGATGGAAGGTAGAGCTTTTTTGGTTTTTCATCTTTCGTTAAAGAGTTGAACAATGAAGATAGATAACAAGTGTTGATCTGGTCGTGTAGGAACAAGGTTCAAATCATTCGTTCGTAAGTACCTAGAACACACAGATAACCGGGATTGGAATAAAAAATATCATCGTATGAGCATTATTACATCATAAGAGTGCATGGTCAACATGGCCATTATTGCAAGTTCCAAGCACGCAAGCCTTTAAGCAACGAAAAATATAAATTGTTCAATAAAAGGCAGCAACAACAAAGAAACTTCTTCCCATAGACAAGATGCAGGGCAAGCTAATAGATGTCAAGATAGTCATCGTCTTGTACGCCATCAGCAACGTCCTCTTCAAAATACTCCTCACTGTCTGGGTCACAGCTCTACGGCTCAAGAACTGCTCGTTGGATTGAGCAGCCACATGATTAAAACACGAGTATATTTAAAATATTTGCAAGCAGCCAATTGACTATAAGGCACATAGGTTTGGCCAAGGGAAAGGCCAGATCTTTTGTAGATTTGCTAGCTTTACCAAGTTTTGCAAAGTAGTTTGATAAACAGTTCAAATCTAAAATCTTAAGACCTTTATTTCATAAACCAACCGATTCACCACCGGTTTCCACAAATCTGGCTCATCAATTTTCATGAGAATTATCATTTTACTTTAAGTGTCCCCGCTGTGAGTCTCATAAATCAGAACACACAAAAACATCACGATTTTCTCTTTGAAAACTTTGAAAACAAAAACAGTTGAAAAACTACCGTTGTGATCATGCTCCATCGTCCGCCCTTAACCTTGTACACGGCTATTATGATAGTTGTACACATTGTAGAGGTCCTACGCTTTATCCATGAGACACATCGTGCTTCTGCCGGAGGTGCCGTGGGAAGACCTTTGACAATCTAGCTCTTGGCAAGTATCCCCTCTAAAGATTCCCCACAACGCAAGATGAACCTCCCATTGGTTGTGTTTCCGTCAAGAGCCTAAACAATGACATCACAACCTTCTGCACTTTCTCCACCACATGAGATGACCAAACCAAGAGATTAAAGGCTAATAAGTCAAGGCCAACCCATACAGGCACTTATGGTCGCACTGTTGTACTTAAGTTTGATAACAAGAAGGTATCGATCCTTAGGGACTAGGTTGGTTCCCACAATGGGCCCAGATCGTGCTAAGCCACACCCGCCAAACAACCAGCCACCATAATCAGTTTTATGAAAATAACCCAAGACGCTGGTAACCTGAGCTACACAAGATTCCCATTTCATAAAACCAACAACGCAAATCAACCTCTTTCCAAAACATAGCAAAAACAATCATTGATATCATAGTCACAATGATGATATAAAAAACTTCATGGCTAAGAGATATATTCTAACCTAACAGTTGATCATGGCAATAAATAATAAAGTAATTAATCCTAGGTTTCAAAAGGAATGGCATGATTTGTGTTATGCAATTTAGTTAAGCTTATTCATATATATTTTTAATATAGGTGACTATGGACTAGATGGGCCCCAGGTATCCTCTAGAAGGCCCATGAGGGAGCAGATGGGGGACGACCCAAGTCGGCTTATTAGGATAGAGACCACTCGGTGAAAGAGGACGCGGTGCTACGCTAGCCGGAAAACAAAATTTTCTACCGCGACCACCCAGGAAGCAAGCGAGGGGGTTAAGTGCGAATTGGCGCCCGTCCAACGGGCGATCCATTCCCGCACGTATAAAACGCCCGTCCAACGGGCGGTTTTTTTCGAACAGTGATAAAACGCCCATCCAACGGGCGATTATTGACTCCGACCGTTGCCGCCAGCTCTCCCGTACTGTACGCCTTTAATAACGCCCGTCTATCGGACGATTAATATATAGCGCCCGTTGAACGGGCGCTAGGATGCTATTTTTTTAATTTTTTTAAACGGGCAAATATTTTTTTAATTTCGATTTAAATTTATGCTAGTACAGTAAAAAATTCGGAGGCGGTTCGGTCTGCAGAGCGGGACGGCCCAATGCAGGGATGGCCTAACACGACTGGGCCTGCACGATACGGTGGTGAGGCTCAGGCGGGATGCGGCCCAAGGCTCTGAATTGGCAGGCGGCGGTGCGGAGCCCAGAGTGGGGCGCGAACTAGGCGACAGAAAAGGCATCCCTTGGTGCGTGCCGGTCTGAGCGAGGGGCAGCTCGGCCCGGCGCAGAGCTAGGCTACGGACCAACAGTGGGCGCGAATGGCCGGCTCAGGGGCGCTACTGGCCTATAGGTGTGGACCAACTGGCAAGAGCCACCTATAGGGAAGGCGAAGGAAGCTCTAGGTGGTCATGGGATGAGGGAAGTGGCCATCCCTAAATAAGACGACCAAAATGGCCTTACGACCTTCGCCGGTGACGAAGAAGAAGGAGAGCATGGCTGCAGCAAGACTTCAACTAAATCCTATATTAACGACGCCTAAGAACAGTATCAATACGTGTAATGATGCTAGAGACAGAGAGGGGGAGCGTATACCCTTCGGCTTTGACGAACGGCTATGAACGGAGGTGGTCGACGAGGTAAAATGGCACAACTCTAAGGAACAATTCCCGTGATTCTAGAGACGATTTCCTAGAACCAACAATGAGATTAGGTTCATAAGAGGAAGAACATCACAATAATGAAGATCAATGGTAGAGGAGCTCAACCGGTTGCGGAATCGATGAAGATAGTAAAGGAGGGAGAGGAGGGGTGACTAGCGTTTTAACAAAAGCAAGAAGAGAGTGTCGGTCCGAGAGAGGGAGGCGCCAGGGGAAAGAGAGAAGAGAAAAAGAGCATAGGGGTGAAGATGGAAGGGCTAGATAAAGGATCAATCACCATAATCACCATTAAATGAAAAATTGAATAGGAGGAGCAATTAGTGAAGTTTCAAATTTCCGTAGAGGAGGAAGCTTCCTTGTGCCTTAAGTGCAAGGCAAGAGAGAGGAGTCGGTCAGGGGAGTGGAATATTGACACGGGGAGAGATGGTAGCTTAGGGGAGAGAGGGATGGAGAGAAAAGGAAAGACAAAGATGGTCTTCACACGCAGGAGAGAAATAAAGGGGAAAGGAATAAAATAGGAAATATACCTAGGGGCCTTAATATCAATTGATTTTTAATTTGAAATCAAAATAATTTAAAATAATTTCTGAATTATCTTATATGGTATTTAGATGTCATGGGAAAAAATAATTTTAAAATTAGTCTTAGATGAAAAGATTTAAATAAATTTGTAAATATTATTTTAAGAAAAAATTTAATGGCACACACCCATTTTCTAAACTTTAGGTTTTAAAATATTTCAAAACTTCTTGGCATGCAATACTCATGATTTTTGAATTTAAAAAATAAGCATGTGACCAGGGATTACAAAACCGTCGGCTAACCGTGGTTAGCCGCTGGCTAACCGAGCTCTGCCAATGGACGGTTTGTAAAACCGGCTAGATAAACCGGCCAAAATTCAGCAAAATTCACCAAATTGAAATTTGAAGTGAAAATTACTATAAAATTTGTAAAAATAGTATTCGTTATTCTAAGCATTTTGCTTTAAACAAAATTTGAAAATTCTCAATATAACTCATTATTTCATGTGATTGTATGTGTTGAAAATTTAAAACTAATGGCTATTTGCCAAAGGCACAACATCTTGTTCAATCCTACTCTGCCTATCTGCCATGGTGTCTTTTGAGCACAAAGATGAAAGATGCTTGCAGTGCTACTAGCTGCTGCCCGTGCCCGGTCTCCTACTTTGCCTGCCACAGTTCCACAGACAACCCCTCTCTTTCCCCAGTCCCTCGGTCAGTGCACGCAGCTCTGGTCTCCTCTCCTCCTTCCCCTCAGCCTCCACTACTCCCCCGGCTAGATCCGTCGCCCACCGTTGCGGAGAACGCCGGAGCCGAGACGCCTGTGAGAGGAATCACTTGCGTAGCGCGGTTAGCCACTCGGTTTGGGCGGTTAATCACGGTTCCAGCAGAAGCAGCCGTGAGCCAGGGAGGTGACTAGGGGCGCCACAGCCACAGCAGAGCCGATTAACCGCAGATCCGCACCCGCTAGCCGGATTTTCGAGGCGGCTTTACTCGAGGTACGCGCGGTTAGCGGGGTTGTGATTTTTGGTTGTGGCCTATGCGTGGCCATTGCCTTGGCGTGCGGTTCTGTTGCGGGCTGTGCGGCTAGCCTGGTTTGGCGGACGGTTAACTGTGCGTAATTAGTGGTCAGCCGCATGTAGTTAGGGGCTTAGGGCTTTGGTGGTTAGAGTAGTTAGGTTAGCATGTTAGGATAGTTAGGGTAGTTAGGTTAGCTGGTTATGTTGGTACTTAGATTAATTAGTTAATAAGGTCGGTAGTTAGGTTGGTTAATAAGGTCAGTTTTCAGTAGTTAGGTTAGTTAGTTAGTTACCGCGATTAGCCGGCTCCGCACTGCACGCGACTTGGAGGGGCCAGACGGTTTTGTGAACCCTGCATGTGACACCGGTACATTGTGCCTTTGTCAACTTGCTTCACACTGGTTCAGTGCTTTGTGAGTATTCTTGATTATTACTTTCGTTTATCTGTATTTCTTCAAGGGACTAACGGTGGAGATGACCTGGGACCCTGTTCTTAATAGAATAAAGGGGTTGGTATCACCTCTGATTGGGACCTTGTACAAATTTCTGGGTGCGACTCCTTTTTTAGCTCTATGATGCTAATAATTGTGACATTGACAATGACAAATCATTATTATTTACTTGCTTTCTAGTTGATTAAGATCCAATCTAATTGAGTCTATTTAGTTGATAGCTGCTGTTTATTGCGGAAATTTCAGTGCAGGCTCCTGATTACTTGTCGAGTCGTCGTATTCAGCTATTGCTTTGTTATTTTAGGACGTTGAACAAAGTGATGTCTCTAGCACTTGTACATTTCTGATCGGCTATTAACTATTCTTTTGCTTTGCTGCAATTATAAGAGAGCATTAATCAGTGAACAAAATCTCTCTTTTAGATTATTATATACATCATCTAGTTAGCATATTCTTATTCTTTCAATTTGTCATAGACCATCGTGTGATCTTAAATTTGTTGCATCCATGGAAGGTTGATTTTTCAGCAACCTGGCTAAAATCTGAGAGCACTAGTAGCAATTTTAGCATCTGAGCTATGTTGCTGAGCATGTGCTTCTTTTTACCATCTATTGCCTTGTACTGTTTACATCATTTGGGTAGCATAATTACAAGTATTTCTACAGATGAAATCATTTACTTGTTTCTAAGATATGACAATTTGTTTTAAATTCAATTGTTAATGTCAAAATTATTTTAATGATTCATTTTGATAGTGATGCCGCATTTACGACAACATAAAGAATGTACCCTTGTAGTATTAAATACTATCATGGTAGTATAAAAAAACAAGCTAATCTAAACTGTTAGATTAGAAGCGATGGATGGTTATGCATTCATTTTAGTGTATCTATAGGTTTGGTACATGCATGCATGGTTTGAGGACAGTTCAAATGCATAGTTTCTACGCATCGTTCTACAAGTATCACATCACCTAGAAACCAAAGGAGAAACGATGGTTCCATTGCATCATTTCTCTAAATCATTTTATCATTAATTCCATCTTCTCTTTTCTACCTCCAAGCTCACCTTTTCTCCCGTCCCCATCCTTCCTCTCTCCAACCACACCACTCGTCCCCATTCGCCGCCAACTATCAAGGAGAAGCATTTTACCCGGATTAAGGCAAACTAAATTTCATATTAATCTCATAGTTTGATAAAATCCTTATTTACTTTTATTTACTAAATTGCATGCTTAAATTGTCGTCGCATGTGTAGTTTATCCTATGGCCATGTTAGTCATTCACTGATATGAATAGCTTTCCATTGATATCCTTGCTGTTGATTTTCTTAGTCTATCCTTGAGTAAATGCTTAAGCTATTTATGGGTTGGTGGATAATAGATCTCATTCATAAATTAATGTTTCATTATGAAGTTGAGGCTTCATGGTGTTGATTTTGATAAAACTTAAACAACTAAAATTAACATGGTGTGTGTGCTGCTTTGAGAAGACCTTCAAGAGGAGATCATTGGGCTTGTGGCTTTGTTGTGGAAATCTCCTCAATTAAGGACCTTACACTTTTGACTATCTGCCCTGATAAACGAATGGTATTTGCTATATTGCAATGGAGGCCAGGGCTATTACATATATAGGTGAGCAGTGAGCACCTTTCATACCCAATCATCAATTTATAGAAAGCCATTGAGATGACACAGATGGGTGCCAGGGTACATAAATGCCTGCATGATCATAGGAGACCATGCTGCGACTGTGCATGGGCGTTGTATAATGTAACACTCCTACGCAGTCGTAACAACATAATTGCAGACGTCCAGGCTAGACCAAAACTCAGCGAAGACCGCCATAGGCAAACCTTTGGTGAAGATACTGAAAGTACGTCAGAACATGGAGAACACACACATGCCTTAGAGCGACGCGTTCTCAGATGAAGTGCATGTCAATCTCAACATGCTTGGTATGTTGATACTGCACCCAGTTGGTCGAAAGATAGACATCACTGATGTTGTCAAAGTAGATAACTCTAGCTCGATGAAGAGGACTATGAAGCTCTAAAGAAGTTGTCGAAGCCAGTAGGCCTTACCAACACCGTTTGCAACAACCCAATTCGTTGCTTCAGCATTAGACCGAGAGACCGTGTGTTGATGTTTGGAGGAACGTGACACTTGGCTATCACTAAGAAACACAACGTAGCTAGCGCTAGAAAAATGGCTCGCGGCTCGGCTCGGCTCGTACAGTCTTGGCTCAGCTCGGAGGTGTTACCGAGCCCGAGACAAGCCCACATTTGGGGCTCGTTAAAATAACAAGCCGAGCTTGGCTCTACTCATTTACACATTTTGAATGCGAAAACGGCTCTGACTCGTGGCTCAGATCAGGCTTGGCTCAGCTCGGAGGTCTTACCAAGCCTGAGCTGAGCCCACTTTCGGGGCTCTTTAAAATAACGGGCCGAGCCTGGCTCGGCTCATTTTTGACCGAGCCTAGTCTGGCTCGGCTCAGCTTGTTTACAGATTTTGAATGTAATAACACCTCTGGCTCGTGGCTCGGCTCGTTTTTTATCGAGCTCAACCGAGCCAAGTTTGGCTCAGCTCATTTCCACCCGTAATCGTAGCCAGAGATAGACTTTTGGGTGTCAGTGCAGCCTCGCCTGTTAGCATCGGAGTACACAGTCAGATCAACAGTCGAAGTGCAGTGCAGAACCAGTGGGGTCAAGGGTGTTTTGAAGATATTGTAGGATACACTACAAAGCAACAAAGTGAGGGTCCCATGGAATGGATCATGCATGAACAAACATACCTGCTGGACAACATATGTGATATCAGTATAGGTAAAACTCAAATACAAAAGAGCATCCGCAAGACTGCAATAGAGATTCTAATTGTACATTGATTCCCCATCACTAGAGAGTTTGGCATGTGTGCCAACAGGAGTACTGCAAGGTTTGCAATCAGTCATGCCGGCACTTCCAAGATATCAATCATATATTGTCGCTGAGAGAGTAGGAGACCACCAGGCTGAGCATTTACCAAAACACCTAGAAAATTGTGTAGAGGACCAAGATCCTTGAGTGAAAACTCACACTGAGTGTAGACATGGTCTAGATAAGCAAGTCGCTGGAAAGAGGCCGTCAACACAATGTCACCCACATAAAGGAGCAAAAAAGACAATGACGTTGCCATGATGATAGATGAACAAAGATGTGACGTATTTAGCTACATCAAAACACATAGACTGAAGGTGTGAAGCCATCTTGCCGTGCCAAGCTCGAGGTGCCTGCTTGAGCCCATTAAACACCTATTGAGGTAACAAACATGGTTGGGACAAGAGGTGTCCACAAAATCGAATGGTTGACCGCAGTAGACTGTCTCTATGAGAGTGTCATGAAGAAAAGCATTGTTGACATCCAGTTGATGAACAGGCCAGTTGTGAGACTGAACCAATGTAAGCACAGTGCGGATGGTTGCTGGTTTGACCATAGGACTAAAGATCTCACCGAAATCAACATCATGTCAAGAGTAAAACCACGAAGAACCCATTGAGCTTTATATCTATCAAGAGAACCATCTGCATTGAGCTTTTATTTAAATATCTACTTACTGGTGACAACATTGGTGCTAGGCGGATACGAGACAAGATCCCACAAGTGATTGGACTTTAGAGCATCAATCCCACAAGATCCTCACACCAATTTGGATCAGCCAAAGCTCCACAGAAAGTCTTGGGTAGAGGAAACAATACAGATGCATGGAGATTGAGACGCTCACAAGGGCGGAGATGTAGACCGGCTTTTCGTTGGGTGACCATGTCATGAGCATTGGTCACGGTGGGACCAGAAGAGTTGACCGATGACATGGGCGACCTGGTGGTGATGCCAGAAAACGACCCAGCCTCACCAATTGGGGTGGCTTGTCGAGCCATGGTTTGGGATGGCCTGGTGCTGCCCCACAGAGTGGCATGCCAAGAGGCTGAGGCCATCGGCCGAGCACCAACGAGGCTAGGAGGGGCGGCCTAAGATGACCCGGCTCTTACCGACTAGGTCCAGAGGCGTGGCCGTTAGTCGAGGAGAAGGGCCAAGCGAGAGGGGCAGTCAGGGACGGCCTAGCACTAGCCAGCTGAGCCTAGAGAGCGTGGCCGGAAGGAGCAACCTGAGACGACCTTGCTCGATCGATAGGAACCTGAGGCACAAGACCAAAAGAAGCCTGGGCCGACTTTGCTGGGCTAGCTAGGCCAATGGGCGTGCTCGGTGTGCCTGAGGCTGCCATGCTGGTCGAGCCAGAAAGCAGGCTCTATGCGCCTGAGTGCCACACTAGTCGGGCTAGGAAGCACAATAGTTGGGACCAACCCCTATGGCACAATAGGGGTTGTGTGGCAACTGCGGGGACTAGTGGAAGTATCGATGACAGTGGCGGCAAGCAAAGGGTGGAGGTGGCAGAGGGGGCGAGCAGAAGGGGCGACAATAGTAGCGGCAAGCAAAGGGTAGCGGTGGTGGCTAGGGCGGGAAGAGGGGAATGGAGGCAGTGGGGTTGAGCAGAAGGTGACGGAGGAGGAGGCGAACGGAGGGTAGCAATGACGATGGGGACGAGCAAAAGGAAACGGCGGTGAAGGCGAGAAAATCTTGTACGCACTAATGGGAGGGGTCAAGCAGAGGGAAGAGCACGCTATAGTAGAGGCTCTCCTCTTTTGTGTTTATTCACAATGCAAACCGATATTGATTGGCTATCTGTGTTAGTTCTTATTACGCACTGACACAAAAGATAACACTGCTGTATTCCAAATGCAAATAAAAATATTCTAAACTACTATTAAAAATAAAATATCCTATTAATTACTGAAAATCAACATGCAACCTAGGTACACAATTCTTGGGAATGCAAAACATTTATCGATTAAAGAACTCATATTGTTTAAAAAATAATTTTTTAAAAAATCTTAAAACATTTTATTGATACGACCATACCCATCATATGTATAACCAATGCTACGCTAACATGCTGGTCATCAAGATTTTCATCTACTTTGTCGGCATGGTTGTTGTGTTAGGTTTTTACTCAGAATGGTCATTGGCGTGCTTTTCAACAACTAATTCATTTTCGACTACAACATCTACAACAAGTCGGCGTCACTTTATGATGTTCTCTACTACATCAACACATACTTCAACATCTACAACTGCATGGTTTCGTTGACCACTACCTTGCATGGCTGGCCGTCGAGAGAGCTTGTCCCGACGGCTTGTACCCTGATGTCGACGGTTTTGGCACTCGACACTGCTGGCGTTTTCTGTAGTGTTGGCCGGGACGTACAACCCGGTAGCATGTATGTCATACAAATAGTGTGTCGCCGCCACAAGTTCGACCTCCACCATGGCCACTTCCACTATATAATGACGTACTCAACAAAGGTGTCTCTTCATTCCCTTGACGTCCTTTGTCCCATTTACTCACATCTCTCAAGGCACATCCCAAGATCAAGCCTAATTTATCATTTGCGAGTTTAGTTCAGCCTTCTAGAGCGGCCGAACTTCAAAACAACCATAACTCAGTCATACGAATTATGTTTGGGACATTATTGTTGTTGTAGTTTCATTGCGGTTTGTGGAACCCTAACTTTATGAGCTTAATTACATTCGTAATTGAGGTTTCTTCTTCTTCGTAATTACGCGTGTTCTCAATTCGCTTGCAAGAACTAGCCTTCCAAGGGAGGTCAACCGTGTTGACGCATGGTTGATAACCAACAAAGCCATGGTGTTACGGTTATTGGAGCCGATCCATTATGATCGGAAGCCCATATCATTTATGTCGATATCTCCACCAATCGACCTACCCTCTACCTGTCAGGAGACGGGGGCCCATATAGCATAATTTATAAATATACAAAATTCTGAAAATCACATACTACTCTAGTTATCGATTAAACCTTCATAAATTTATCATAAATTTGATGATTGTATTTGAATTTCTACAACCGAAAAAATAAAATATCATGTAAAATTATTGAAAATCCACATACAATCCCGGTATGTAATTCTAGCAAATGCAAAACATGTAAAAGAAATGGCATTGTTTAAATATTAAAATCTTCAAAAATTTTACAAATATACAAAATCTTATAAACCACATACTACTCTAATACTTGATTAAATCTTAATAAATTTATATTTAAATTGGTATAACCAAAATTATAGTTAATATGCATACATATGAAATGTTTGAATATTACAACTAGTAAATTAAATAATTTTCTCTAACAATGTCTCTCGCATGATTTGGCTTTTATTGTGATCATTAGGATGATATACACCCTCCATCCCAAAAAATAAGGCATGCATGGATTTCAAAAAGTCAACAATTGTAAATTTTCACTCATAATTAAGCTGAAAACTTAAATTTTTCGTGTTATGCCTGTAATATGATTGGATTGGTGTTTGAAAGTTCTTTCATATAATGTTAATTTTGTATTTGTTGATAATATATCATGAAGGAAATTAATTGTTAAAGTTATGCTTTGAAGACCGTGATAAAAATTTATATGACTTGTATTTTGGGATGGAGGGAGTATATCTTTTGTATCGATTCGTACATCACGCCTAATATCTCCTTTGACGAAAAGAGGTATCTCATTGAGATGATTGTACTTTTCTTCATCGACCACATTCTCCATCTCAATGATCCTTCTCTTCCCATGAAGAACATGATGCTATTTATGTCGGGGATAAAATTACGCCCCATTGCCATGGCCCACTCCTTGACAGCCCAATCGAACAGCCTACCAGGGCCCAGCATGTGTGGTGTCTACAATAGTGAATCCATACTTATCCACCTTCACACCTTTTGTAGTTTGACCCCATTACACCTAAATAATAGTATCTTAAAAATGCAATAGTCAAGCTCCCAAGTCTGCTCTATAAAGCAGTAGTAGGTCCTCTTATTGTTGGGGATTGGATTATACCTTCCTGGAGTCATCCGGTCCTACGAGCATGGGCCCAAGAATTTTCCCTGGGTTTCGAGCCTAGGAGGAACCTTTGCTACCTGGTCCGCGTGTAACTAGGCTTTGGTTACCTTGCATAAGCTATCTTTGGCTCGGAGGCCTGGAAGGACTGGGAGGATATAACCTAGGGCATGGCTTCGTACGGAGCCTGAACTCTTCGAGCTCCAAACAACCCAGATAACAATTGCACGGTAAGGTAAACATTGAGGGACCTAAACTAGGGTAAAAGTTGTGTCTCTTTTTGTTTTGCTCGTTTCCATTTTGAAACTAAAGCAGCTACATGCAAGGGTTGGTCGCTCCACAATCAACAATAAGCTTGGTGAAGAACATGTTTTCGATGCATCAACAGCTAGCACCATCCATGGGGAACGAGAGTCTTAATCTACAGCAACGATCCTTGATGATGGATGGTTTTACGGGCCCGCAACGCATCCTCGAGCTGCTTATCGGAAACCTTCATGAGGGCTCAAAGCATGTCCCTCAGCCCATAATTGATAGGATCCGGTGTGACCCAAAGTATGTCCTTGAGCCGCTGATATCCAAGGCTACATAGCCCTCACCTGGATCTTCACTCCTTCTCAACCAAGGTATGTTGGTTGAGGACTCCACCTCATCCGATGACGGTGGCAAATGTGAGATCTCGGGGTATGTCCCTGAGCCTGTTGAATATTGGATCCAAGTGTGCTTGGCATGTGTCCCTCTTAAGGGTGGATGACCTCAGATTCTATCCCGTTAACTCCACTTCCCTCATAAGATTTTTGGGAGGAGGGTGCCACTACCTAGTGACGATATGGATAGTGGCATGGTCCCAAGTTTCGAAGATGCTACCCGTACACTTCAAGGATTCGCCCGGCGAGACGACTACCATGGGCATAGATGACAAAGACTACAAGCCCGGGGATAACAAGAAAATTGATATCCCAGACTATACAGCCGGTACTTCCTACAAAACTGCTTTGTGCAGCGACACTACTTTGTTACCTTTCGCGGCTAACTTCTTTCGAGGAGTGTTGTGGAAAGGGTCATGTAGACCGTGAGCAGTGATGAAGGCAACGACAATGTCAATTTCAATGCCGACATCATCGTCAACAGCCACAATGCCATTGAAGGAGACATCCATGATGATGGTGTTGGTTTAGACGATGTTCAGGATCAGGACCTATAACGAGCAGTTGCTAGTCGCTTTGTATACTAAACTCCTTCGATGGGTGAGAAGCTAGCAGACATCCATGAGCGCATCAGATCCAACAGGCAGGCTAGAGAGGGCATGTCTCCTTTGAGGCCATGCCACCTCTGTGAGATTCATGCGTCGCAATCTTTTGCGTCTAAACCTATTTGAGACAGCGAGTACAATGTTCGGGTTATCGTTGAGGTTGTTCGCAACTACCAGCAGAATCTAGGCAACATTAATCCCAATGTCATGCAAGAAGTAGTCATAGAGAACATGGAAAATCTCATCGACAATCTCGAGGGTCATGCAAGGGAGTGCTTCCCTCGCTGCCCATGATAAACATGGCGCCCAAGGGGAGCCACAAAGCGGCAGGCAAAGCCCACCCAGAGCAATTCCTAGGGTGATCGTCGGGCCTCCGCTCACGATGTTGGAAGACACATTGACCAGGACAATAGGTGTGATGACTCTGAGTGCAAAAACTCTCATTGCGAACCAAGTCAAGACCGCTGTCAAGACCGTGCATGTCTCCAAGGGATCTTAGGACATGAAAAGTTTCATATCCACCAAGACCCCTAGTTAACGGTGTCACAAGCCAGCCACATTGACCCTTCCCAATGAAGCACTTTCGATCGTCTTGTCCCAGGAAATTGTCCGAGCATGGGGACCCCCTATGACTATTGGGCATTCTCACTTGAGCTCCACGATGTGGTTTGGTCACCCGAGTTCATGCCAGGACACATCGAGAGTTCCAAAACCCCCTGAGGAGTTCCTATCCATCTATGCTACGACTATCATGACCACCGATGGTAATCAATAGGTCATGAACAATTATTTGCCCACAGTCTTGGTGGAAACAGCATGCAATTGTCATTTCAACTAGCAGGAGGGATCCATCGGGAGCTGGAATTAACTCTATGAGGCTTTGGTTGGCAACTTCAAGAGTTGTTATGAACACCTTGTCAAGCCCGAAGATCTCAAGTTGTTGAAGCAAGGCTCGGACGAGATTATGAGGAGTTTTAACGAAAGATTCTCTCAGGTCCGAGACAACATTCCAATCATCTCTAATGAAGCGATCATGGCCGCGTACTTAGTTGACGTAAGAGATGAAACGATGGGATTGGATTTATCCTTCAAGATGTATATCACACCCAACGAACTGTTCTGAATGGCCGATAAGTACACCAAGAGTGATGAGGTTGTATAGTGGAAGAAGATGCTAGATGGGGGCAAGGAGATACCCTAGCCCAGTCTTGAGGGCTCTAGCAGCAAGAGAAAGAAGAGATTCTTCTCTGGTGGTCTGTACGAAAATAAAGAAAGCGCCCTTTCCAAAGATCGTAGCTGCAATTGAGGACCAACGCTTACCCTCGACCGAAGTCCAAGGCCAACGTTGGGGGCAGAGTGAGGGGAAGGTTGTACACCCCCGTTGCAATGAATATGGTGGCAAACAATAACAGTAGCCCACGAGAGATTGTTATTGCTCTATCCACAACACACTAGGGCATGACCAGCGCAATTGACGAACCTTTCAAGGGCAGCTTGAGATACGCGGGCCAGGGGCCTTACCCATGCCGCCCGAGCAGGAAATGGACAAGGGAAAGTTAGAGTAGCTCACGATAAGAACAACAATGACGAAGAGCATGGCTAACACAAGTGTATCATCAATGTCATCTTCATTTGGTCCTCGGCCCATACGTTTATACAAGCTCTGAAGATGGCTAAGTGCGAAGTCTACCAGTTAGATCAGAGGCGTCCCTCCCTCGAGTAGTTTAAGTGGATAGGCGCTACCCGTTTTTCTCATAGGTTGTCCATTTGAGCTCACAAAACCTCAATAGCTTCTGTTCATCGTATCTCACACCATCAACAATGCCAACATAAGAAGACTACTCAGTCACAACGGGAGTGCTCTCAATATATTTGGTATTGAGGTCCTTGACCAGATGCATGTCCTAGCTTCTACGATCAAGGGTGTGTCTATCGTTTTGCGTCATCACATCAAATTCATCGATCATACCCATCGAACAACTTTTAAACAGAGTTGATCACCTACTTCCAAGTAATTCACCGGGAGATGCTCTACAACACCATCCTTGGGTGACGTGCTTTGGGAAAATTTATGGCGACGTCCATCTCGAACACCACTGCCATCATGGTCAAGGACAATAGCAAGGCCATCATGCAATGCAATGAGCTGACGCTTTCCATGGCCTATGGCCTGGAAGTTTCCCAAGCAGGACCCCAAGGACATGGATCCCTCGTAGATATGTTCCCGGCCTAGAATCTTTGTATAGGCTAGAGAGACGACCAAGGTAGTACCCTTATCGGGGAAGCATGCGAATGCGGTCATCCACGTCAGGACGACCCTCAATACAAAATAGGAAGCAAGCTCATCACCTTCATCCTAGAGTGCTCGGACGTGTTCGCCTTGGAGCCGTCCCATATGCCCGGGGTTCTAAGGGAGGTGATCGAGCACAGACTGGTTGTACAACCAAGTGAAAAGCATGTGTTGCAAAAGCTTCGCAGATTCTCTAGCTCAAGCAGGACATCATCCGGGAACAACTCAACAAGCTCCTTAAGGCCGGCTTCATCCACAAGGTCAATCACTCAGAGTGGTTAGCAAACTTAGTCATCGTCAAGAAGAATGGGGAAGTGGCGTATGTGTGTCCATCATAAAGTGCTCAATGACGCATGCCTGAAAAATAATTTCTTGCTACCTCGCATTGACTAGCCATTTGATGCGACCGTGGAGTTTGAACTGGCATCCTTTTTGGAAATGTACTCTGTATACCTTCATATTGCCATCTCACCCAAGGATGAAGAGAAGATTGCCTTCATCACCCTTTAGTAACTGGTGCTATACGACCATGTCCTTCATCCTACAAAACATGCGTGCTACCTTCCAGCGTCTTATGCAAAAAAAAATTCCCTGAGAACATAGGGGAAAACCTACAGGTCTATGTGGATAATATAGTTGTCAAGTCTAAAGTGGTTGGGTCACACATGCAGGATTTGCTAGACACATTTCGCAATCTCAGGAAACATTGAATAAAGCTCAATCTTGAAAATTGTGTGTTTGACATGCTATTTAGGATGTTATTCGGCTACACAGTAGTTGCCTATATAATAGGTCCAAGTACCTAGAAGCTCGTGACAATCACAATCTTGAGGGCCCCTACTAGCAAGAAAGAGGTGAAATTCTCAACAGGCGGATGACAACGCTAGGGTGCTTTATTTCATGCCTCGACGAGTGTCGGCATATTTCAGCTGACAGGTTGTTCGGGACCTAATCTGCTGGTTCGACTGTGGGGTGTGCGCGATCGAATCGCCCCTCTCCTCTTGCAAACGGCCTGGCATGATGGCTTCGAGTTGATGGAGGAAGAGAACAACGCCTTCGATGAATTGAAGAAATACCTATCCGATCCGCTCGTGCTAACCACGCCTAGGAAGGGTGAAGTTTTGCTCCTTTACCTCGCTGCAACTCTAGGTGTGGTCAGCATGGGTCTTGGTGACAGAATGAGAAAGGGTCTGGAAACCACGGCTATGAGGTTGTCAACGAACC
Organism: Raddia distichophylla; assembly: GCA_005191435.1. Taxonomy (NCBI): domain Eukaryota; kingdom Viridiplantae; phylum Streptophyta; class Magnoliopsida; order Poales; family Poaceae; genus Raddia; species Raddia distichophylla. The sequence goes on from SPJY01021785.1 coordinate 3,120,585, forward strand.
AAAGAAGTGTTACCCCAAGGTCCAAAAGGTGTTATTTTCCTTGCTCAAGCCATCCAGAAAAGACATTATTTCCAAGCACATGAAGTCATAACCCCAACAAGTTTTCCAATGAAGAAGATCCTCGGGAACCTTGATGTCGGTGGCCGCATCACAAAGTGGTCTCTTGAGATATCTGAGTTTGCTATCGAGTTCAAAACCCATAGCGCAATAAAATCCCAAGCACTCGCTAACTTCATCGCAGAGTGGCTAACCCAAAGCCCACCTTAGACAAAGAACGATGATTTGAGGGATGGGCAATGGAATATGTACATTGACGGGTCCCGTGTTTATGAGCACTCGAGGGCTGAAGTAGTCATCATATCCCCTACGGTGAAAAGATCCAATACGCAATACAATTGCACTTCGACATGACCAACAAGGCGGTGCAGTACGAAGTCCTCTAGCTGTGCTCCGAGCATGTCATGTGCTCAGGGTCTAATGGCTGGCTACTAAAGGGAATTTGCAGTTGATCGTTAGCAAGTACAATAAGGAGTTTGAGGGCACCGATGACTGAATGGCACGACATCTAGCCGAGGTGAGGAAGCTAGAGCAGCACTTCAAGCATTTCGTGGTGATGTATATAGCATGAAGTTCAATACGCTAGCATACCAACTCACCAGATTTGCAACCTCACTTGATCTTGTTCCACTAGGAGTCCTCATGAATCACATCTTAAAACCCTCATAATCCCCCGGAGAGGCAATAGAGACGAACGACAACGTGTCCTTGATTGAGCGAGAACTGAACTAGATGAGGCTATTCATCCAATATATGGCTCGTGGGACATGGCTCGAACAGGAAGCTAAATGTAAACAACTTATCAGGAGAGTTTCACCATATCGGTTAGTGGATGGTGCTCTGTACCATAGAGGTAAGATCGATAGAAGTTCTCTCCGAGTGTCTCTCCCAGAAAGAGGGTCAATACCACCTTAAAGATCTGCACAAACGCTAGTTGGAAGCCAAGATGCTCACAAGTAGTTGTGCACGTGCCACGCCTGCCAATTTCTTGCTCGGCAGGAGTCACCAGCTGGCCCGCATGCTGCATTCCCCTCTTCTGTTCTTTCTCATCCTAGGGAGGAGTCGACCTACTCGGACCTTTCCTATAGGGTTTAAAAGGGTGCATGTGACATACCCAAAATCCACCAATTTTAGCACAAAATTTTTTCGCAAAATCATTTTTAAACCCCTAGAAACCATCCCCAATTTTCTGAGAATTTTCCAAAAGCAATTCCTATTTTATTCCATTAGGGAAATCTCTTCTTTTATTTATCCAAGGATTTTCATCCCATAAAATATCAACTTTTATTCCACCCTTATCTTCCTCTCATTGTTCTGGATTTTTAGAGACCAATTTCATATTTTTATGAGCTCCCTACAATTTTCTATAAATTACCAAACCTAAAATCATTTTCTGGAAATTCAATTGAGTTCTTTCCCTTTTTGGATTTCCAGGAATACGCTTTCTTTTTCTATACTACGCCTTTGGCGTGTCGTGTTTTTTTCTCGCACCGGTGCATTAAGTGGCAGCAGACGGCTGTGATTTCTCCGTCCAAATCCGACGCTCCTTGTTCAGCCACGTCACCCAAACCACCGTACCGGTTCGTTATGTAAATCCGACAGCCCCCGTTGTTTCGCCCCTGAATCCGACGGCGCTGCTGTTCTCTCTTCCCCCGGCCGCGCCGCCTTTCCCGAATCCACCGGCGCCGCCGCCTCCGCTGTGCCACCCGTCGGATTTTCACGCCGCTGCCGACTCCGATCTTTCCAGGCCACGTCACCGACCTCTTAGGCATCGCCACGTCGCCACGAAGTTTATCCTCCACATCACCGCCCTCGGTTTGCCCCCTCACAGCCGGAATTTCTCACCGGATTTTTCCACCGACCTCCACCGCCCATCACCGCCTAAAAATAGGCCGCCCGGTGCTCTACCCCCTCAAGCCAACCCCCTCCACCACCAATCCCTCCCCGGCGATCAACGGAGCACCACCCGTCGCCGCCACCTTCAACCTCCGCCGCGCCACCTCGCCGTCCGGCCACCTCCCTCACCACCGAGCTCCACCAGCACCACCATCGGGATCAGCATCCCCGTGAGCACACACTCCGACCACCACCTCGCCTCCTCCGGCCACCGCTCGCCGGTGCCGGCGCCGCCATCGCCGTAAGCCCCCAATCCCCTCCCTCTCTTTCTCTCACTACCACCAAGACCCCACCCGTCAGCCTCTACGCTATGCCCAGGCCGCACAGCCCCCTCTCTTAAATGGGACAACCCAGCTCAGCCTAGCCCCAGCCTAGTTAATCCTTTTTCTTTTTATTTTAAATTCCAAATACAGCCTTCCCATTTTTATTTAAATAGAAAACACCCTCCAAAAATTCTGCCAAAATTTCCAAAAATCTAGAATTCAATCTAGTATTTTATAAAAATATAAAATACCCCTGTTTTAGTTATAAATTTCAAAAAAAATGTTTTTACTCTTCTTTATATAAGAAAATGCTTTTAAAATTTCATTTCTGTTTTCCAAAAATCCCAAAATTTCAAATAAAAATATTTTATCCTATTATTTTCTTTAAAAATATATTTTCAAGATTTTCACCTTTTATCTTCAACAATTTCCATCTCGGAACTCCGATAACTCTGTTGTCGTCGACCCCAGTCTATGGAAATTTGTTGATCCACAAATTTTTCCCACATACACCTGCATAAATTCTTGCTATCCGGAGGTCACACAAAATAATGCCAAAATCAACCCTCCATTTTATTCTATCTGAAATAATGCCAAAAATCCCCATCACCTTTTCTTTTATAAAATTTTTCGGAGATTTCCTAAATCATACAAACCATCACCATCCTAGCCAATCCTAACCTTTTACCCCAAAAATACCCTTTTTCAAAATAATTTCATGCATTCATGCTCCTTGCATTTTTCTTTTTCTTTCTATTAAATTCCCCTTCTTTTTCCCTCTCTCCAACGTGTAGAAAATGAATTCATTGCCCCCCGGATCAGCTGAGCAGGGTTATCAGGGCGATAGTGCAGATATTAAAGATTTAGCCGAACCAGGCAGGTTTCCCTATCTTTGACGCATTTTGAATATCCTATTGTCAGATATCTATTTAATTATTGCATTTCTTTTTAGTTATTTAATTGTACAAATTCCATATATTTTATTTATGTAATTTCTCATTTTTGTAGAATAGTTACTCCAAACCCACTACCAAAAGCCCTCCTAAAATAATCATCTTGTACACTACCCTATAATAAGAAAAATTTAGTTACATCAAAAAGAAAGAATAAGAAAAATTTAGTATTATTATATTTAAAAATTAGGATAGAAAATCATTGTCCATATGATAAATTCATTTATTGATATGGAAGTGAAAAGTGAAAATTTATAAAATTAAATCATTAGCAAGGTTACCGTGATGACTTAAAAAGGCGAGGCATTATTTTATTATTTTTCTTAATGCCTGCGTGGTTTTCCGCAATGCTTTAAGCGAGTGAGTCACTAGCAAGGTTACCGTAGTGATTGTGCGGAGCTTAGCATTGTTGTGGTTATTTCTTAATGCCTGCGTGGTTTTCCGCAATGCTTTAAGCGAGTGAGTCACTAGCAAGGTTACCGTAGTGATTGTGCGGAGCTTAGCATTGTTGTGGTTATTTCTTAATGCCTGCGTGGTTTTCCGCAATGCTTTAAGCGAGTGAGTCACTAGCAAGGTTACCGTAGTGATTGTGCGGAGCTTAGCATTGTTGTGGTTATTTCTTAATGCCTGCGTGGTTTTCCGCAATGCTTTAAGCGAGTGAGTCACTAGCAAGGTTACCGTAGTGATTGTGCGGAGCTTAGCATTGTTGTGGTTATTTTCTCAATATCTGTGCGGTGTGCAAGATATTGCAAAACCTTGGGTTTTATTAATAAAAATGACACATTTATCATCCAACCATATAAGAAGCTGTTGTATGGGTAAAGTTGGATAGGTTCTGCAGAGTTGATAACAAAAACATCGATGGACCCTATCTCGGGTATATGAGATTGTGTCAACTGGGTGATGCCTATTTTATTCATAATTCTCATGATTTTTTTAAAAAATAGACATCTGAAAGAAGATGTGTTAAGGAATGGAGTATTTGGAGATAGTATTTGCTAATGTTTTAAAATCTCTTTTCAAAAAGTTTTAGAAAAGAATTGACAAAATATAGGATTTTTCTAAAACTATTTTAAAAAATATGCATCCAATCTATATTTAAATCTCCCTGACAATTTTTTTTAAACCCTTGCATATAGTTAATAGGCTTGTATATGGAAACCTGTTAAGACGTAAGTGCTTACCCGTTCTTTTTCGGGCTACCCTTCTTTTTGGTAGGCCCTTTCTTTTCAGCAGAAGATTTTTCATTTGAAGACTTGGAAGAGTTTGGTGTAGATTGTTAGTTATCCTATACTCGAGCCATGCCTGTGGTCTCGAAGTGTAATTTTTGGAGGTGTACTAAAAATTGTAAGCAATCTTGCAAAATAACTCTAGTTATAAAATAAAGTTTGGCTATTTGTACTATTTTGAAATGCAACTGAAATCCTTGACAGTTTTATTTTCGGGGATCTTCCGGGATCCCTACAGTGCACACATCTATCATCACCATCAACACTTTCACTAAGTGGATTGAGGCCGAGCTGTGTCATCCATTACAGCTCAGGGAGCCAAAAAGTTTTTTTTTTGTAATAATGTAGTCACATGTTTAGGTGTACCAAGTTGTTTGACCACGAACAATGGTAGCCAATTCACCAGTGCCCACTTCTAAGAGTATTGTGAGGACGTTGGTATTAAGATATGCTTCACATCTGTGACACATCCATAGAGCAACGACGTGACAGAACGAGTCAATGAGAAAATCATGCAAGGTATTAAGAAACGAGTATATGATGACCTTGCAAAGCACAAAAAGTACTAAGTGGACGACCTTCCAACTATCCTATGGTTGGTTCATACTACTTCTAGTCGGGCCCGTAGAAACCCCTTTTCAACTTTTTACGGGGTGGAAGCCGTTTTACCTGTCGAGATAATGCTTGGATCTGCTCGGGTGGACTCCATTGATGACACTGACCAAGAGTACAAAAAGCTACTAAACCTAGACCTCAAAGAGCGTCACAAACATGCATCAATATGGGCAGTCAAGTACTTGCAATCCTTGAGGGCAGAGAAAGGAGATCATCCAAGGATCCTGCAAGTTGGAAACCTTGTCCTACGTTGAATCCAGGACTTGTCTCATGCAAACAAGCTCATCTCCAGGTTGGAGGTTCCGTTCAAGGTTATCTTTGCAGACTGTCCGGGGACTGTCCGTTTAGCCATACAGGATAGTCGAGTCCTTAACAGTTCCAAGAACATCTTCCAGCTCCATAAGTTCCAAGGTTTGTTTCTGTTTAGCATATTTTTTCTCAAACCTGCGGTTCGGGTTTGCATTTTGATCTTTAGAACACCAGGCCTTTCTAAATGTTTCTACCCGCTTCTCCCTTGTATGGTTTATTGAAGTGATAAATTGGCCCGAGCACCTCGCCTAGGGCTAGATCATACTCATCTCTAGAATTTTATGAAAGTCGTTTTGTTTGTTTTTGCGTGATTTTATAAATGTCGTTTTGTTCGTTTATCTATATTCTTGTGCTAACCTAGAGCTCATACTCATCACTAGAATTTATACTAATCCATTCTCTTATATGTGTTTGATGCATGGAGGAAGGAAAGAAAAATGAGAGAGCACATAAAGCAAAAGAGTGTTCCTTGCACCCAGCTATAACTCAAATTTGTACAAAGGCGTTCAAACTACAATTTTACGGGTAGCGCTTAATTTGCCTTCTTTATTTTGAGAGCTAGAATTTCTCCTTTAGCCACTCCAAGCGGGCTTGGAGGTCGACTTGTGTTTTCCTAGCTTCTTGGAGCTCATGGCGTAGCCGAGTGTTATCATCCTGGACGGCTCGGACCAACCTAGCTGCCTTGCGAGCTCATTCCGTCATTCGGCATGTGCCTCAACCTTCTCCATTGCCGAGCAGTAATAACCACATATTTTGTTGTTTTTTCGAGGAAGGGAAAGGTACCCTATCCCTAACTGGGAGAGGGATAGATGGCCACTACCTGGATGAAAACAAACGGCGGTATAAAGAGCAAGATGATGATTGGAATATGGCTATGCTACAAGGTGTTAATTATGTGCAGTGTATGGATATGGTTCACTTGTCGAACATTGACCCCATAAATCGAACTAAAATCATGAAAATTCAAACTAAAATGGAAAAAAGCAATTTTCCCACACTTCTTTTGCCTCTGCTATGCACTCAACTTCTATCCCTTGTTGCATAGCTTTTGGCATTCAAGTCTTGGTTTTCTAGGCCAACAACGATTTCTACCGCACCCATGACCATATCTAGCCATTGTCAACTTTGTCAAGGTAGCGACGGGTTAATCTCTTTAATGGGCCTTAATGAGTCATCGTGGTCAGATAAGGCTTGCCCCTTTTTCTCGCGTTTTCTTTTGTGTATTTTTCAAATATTTTGGATGCCAACCGAGGATCCTAAGGCCAAGAGAGGGTGAATTGGCCTTTTTGTGGGAAACTTGGTATGATAAATATTCTTTCTACTCTAACTAAGCAAGGAAGCAATTTTAGATCACTTTAAGACATAATGAACAAGAAAGTAAATGTGGCACAAAAGATGTTTTTGTTGAGATATTGAAGAGCTAACCCTCTCTGTTAGTCATCATTGAAACACTCCTCAAGAATGTTCCACCAACTTGATGTTGGTTGTTGAAATCAAACTATTGACTACAGATTCTTCTCTACTAGGTGGATCTCAAACCGCCTCATGACAACAATCAACTCTAAAAGCTAACCGGAACACCACCACCAAGACGTACTGCATATAAGCTATCAAATTTTAAGATAACAATTCCAAGATTAATAACAATGGATCATGCAAATCCAATGATGAATATAAATGTGGCTTAATTCTCTCAAGAGGTCCCTCCAAAAACCATAAATTTTACTTGGTGCTCTCACTCTCTAGGGAAGGATGTGTAATGGTGGGCTATATTATATATCGTACACCAACTCAAACTAACCTCCTTGAAAAGAAGGCACTCAAAGTAGCCATTATACATCCATAGGACGTCCAACTCTTTAGGACGTAGTTTCCCTAGGAATTTGAAAAGTAAAACAAATCGTGGGAGGCCAACCTGATGGTTGGCTCTAGCACCTTGCAAAGCGACATGAAGCTACTACCAAATGCCCTTCTTGGCTCACACCTTGCAAAGCGACATGAAGCTACTACAGAATGCCCTTCTCTACTCTTTTACCGACCATGGCCCAAAGGGTGGTCCAACCTGACCAAATAGCTTGGACCAAAAGCTGACCAAGATGGTACTGGAGTAGTTGTCCAGCACCACCCACAAGAAGCCAGATGGTGCACAAGTCTATTACCTAGAAATAGAGTTATACATTGTGTAAAAGAGTTGGAAATAAAATATAATAGAGATGTAGGGACCACAGGAATAGGTCTATCTTTATTCGCGTAGAAAAAGGGTGGATCATGTGAACAGTAAAATTGGAAACAAATGAGTAAGACAAAGGTTTAGCATTCATAACATTGTTTTCAACTTATTTGTTTATATTAATATACTTATATTTTATTTCAAAAACGCAAATGCTTTGATATTTGTTCATTTTTTTTCTCAAAAATGCATCACAAAGCTCAAAAAAGCCAAATAAAGTCTTAAGAGGCCTTAGTAAGCTCTTAAAGTTTAACTTATCAATATATCAGATGGTTACAAACACCACCAAATTGGAGACTTAGCTTACCCTAGATTCATATATATTAAATAATTTTTCAGATTATTTGGATTTTGCTTGAATTTTGAATTTGAAATTCTCTCATAAGAAAATCCACTTTTTAGGCTACTGTCCCGCCCCACCCGAACACGGGAGAACTTTGCAAAGGTCACCTGACTTTTTTATAAAATTCGATACCCTTGTCGTGAAGGAATTTCATAGCAGTCCAGTTGGATACGTGTTCTCCAAGGCTTATGGTTTCTATCCACTTCAAAGTCCGACACTTTGATTTTTTAAACTTTTTCTATCTTGATCCGCTACTCAAGCCTTTTAAAAACAAGTCAAACAAGGTAGGCCAGACTCAGCTACTTTGAGAGGCTCTCAAGTCCAAGTTCAACTATCAGAAACTTAGCAAAACAGTCCAGCCTTCTGTTGAAAAAAATATATTGTGCTGTTTTCTCCTAAACATAAATCAGGAAGCATAGATAAAAATATAGAATTGGACCCCAAGTGCAAACGAGCAGTTAAGTGTCCTTTAAATCAAACCACCAAAACTTTCGCTCAGTTTTACATTGTTGGCCCCGGAAAATTTGAAGGGCGGAAAAATGGGTGGTCGTATTCAAACCACGCTGTTTTTTGATATAACACTTCAAACTGAAAGTACCAAAATTAAAATATAAACTGTGGATGTATAATCTGGTAGTCTGAATATATGTATTCTATAAAACTGCCGCTTATGACTTGTAAAAGAATGAACTAAAGATAGATAAGCACTATCTGTCTGAAGCATATATCATCTTGGCCAATATGGAGATGTGGTCATTGGTCAATGCCAATTCCAAGAGCACGAGTCTGTAGGCAGAAGTTTCATACGCTTTTTTACCAGCTGCCCAATCATGCATGGAACCTTCCTCGGTGGCTCAGTTAAAAAGCATTGCGGTGTATGTATGGATAGGATAGTCCATTCTGAAACATTTTCTCATTATTGAAGCTGGTTCATTCTGAATTTTGTTCATACAAAGCTTGGCACCCCTCTTTGTTGTTCGTCCTCCAGCAGAATCAAGTCTAGTCTGAATTTTGTAGCTAGTATATGCTCAGTTAATGCCATTCAATGGGTTCTACGCGTTTGTTAGGTATTCCCTTTGGTCGGCCAAATATTTTGGCATTCTTGCCTGTCAGAAGCTTCAGTGCCCGCTCAAGTGTAATCTCTTTTGGGTCTGCGTTCTGTCATCAGCCATTTTCACGACAAATTGTTAAGACTTCTAACAAAAGTTTCCATATTTACAACAAATACGCAAAAACTCAATGATTAGAAGCAGTACTTTCGTAATAGCAAACAATTGCACCAACGTGAAGCATGAAGCAATGTATTGCTAATAAACAATATGTTTATGTGTATAATTTTAATAGAGAAAATTGCACCATCAGTCCTTAAACTCGTCCCGCCTATGCACATAAATCCATAAGTATCGAAACCGCTTATTTAGGTACCCAAAGTTACGAAACCGTTGCAATCATGTCCATAGGCTGATATTTTTAGGCTGTTTTGGTGATGTGGACTACCATGTCAGTGTCTACGTGGCATTTTTCTTTTCTTTCTTACTTTTAATGCTGCGCTCTAATCAGTGCCTTGGTGAAAAAGTCAACAAGCTAAAGATCTGAAAGCACATATCGAAAAGTAACCACTTGATCGAAAAGTAACCACTTGATCTTGCATCTGGGACAGAACATAATGAGCATCGATGCAGATGTGCTTGGTAAGCTCATGCTTTGCCGGATCATGAACAATGTTGATGGCACCAATACTGTCGAAGCAAACAATCATCGTAGCAGAAACAAGCATGCCCAGGTCAGTATGAAGCCAACAAAAACAAGTCACCTCAGCCTTGCGCTAGGTTATCTAGGAGATTAGTCAAGTGCCAAGAAAGACAAAGCCAAGAGGAACCTGCAATCGGAGGGATCACTAGCTCAATTGGCAGCTAAGTAGGCCTAGCTAGAGTTGGTGACGGTCAGCCATACCACAAATGTAGCGAAGAACCCGGAGGTGGCCGTAGTCCATACCGGTAGGAGAGGCCATGAATTGGCTAAGGATGTGAACAACATGAGAGACATCCGGACAGGTGATGCCAAAGGTAAACGAGGCTCCTAACAAGGTCGCGGTAGCGAGTGGGATCCACAAGAGGGACCTCGTCAGTGGCCCAAAGCTAAAGGTAAAGCTCCATTGGAATGTCAGCACTACACTCGTGAGACAAGCACTGAAAGGGAGGTAGTAACCCTTAGGCGTGGACTCAACCTCAATCTCCATAAAGTACCGAAGGGGGCCAAGATCGGACATCTCGAAATGGTCACTGAGACGCCTTTACAAAGGCAATATATTGAGGATCATGTCCAGCAACAAGAATGTCATCAACACAGAGCAGAAGGGTTCGACCATGAGGTGTGGACAAAAAGAATAGGCTCATGCTTACTGGGAACAAAACCGGTAGCAGTGACAACTGAAGCAAAGCGCTCAAATCAAAGCACTGAGTGGCATGCTTGAGACTGTAGGGGGGCGGCAAAGTCAACGAACGTGACCATTAGAAAGACTGTAATCAAGAGAAGGGTGCATGTAGACATCACGCAACTCGCCAAGAAGAAAGGCATTCTTCACATCGAGCTGCGAGATGGTCCACCGATGAGCAGAGGCAACATCGACAAGGGAGGCCAGGATGGTCTGGTTGGTGACTAAAGAGAAATTCTCGCCATAGTCACGACCATGCTCCTACTAAAAAACCACGTGCCACAACGCACACCTTGTAGCGCTCAACGGAACCGTTAGAGCAAGTTTTGATCTTGTAGACCCAATTGCAAGTGATCAGTGTGACGGTGGAGGGACAAGGGATAAGATCCTAGGGTCCAGTAGCAAGCTCCTCAGCCATCAAACTGCCACTCATGGTAGGCAATAGCGTCGCGGTATCAAGGACAACAAGCTCCTCAGCCATCGCAAAAGGCCAATCATGGTGGGTAATAGTGTCGCGGTAAGAACCAGGCTCAGAAGTGGTGACAAGATTAGACAAGCGGTAGTTGTTTGGATAGGGAATCATGCTCCTATCACAAAGAGCGTACCACAGGAAGGCAAGAGCATGATCGTGAGAAGAAGAAGAAGAAGAAGAAGAAGAAGAAGAAGATAAGGGACAAAAAAGAAGGCATGTGAAGTGTGCCCTATCCCCAATCACCTATCCTTGAGATCTATACCATTAGCTGTCTTGACGAACATATGAGTGATTGGGGACCTCCAGGAGTCAAGGTGAGTCGGATCAGGTGTCATAGGAAAAGAAGCTATTGAATCAAGGTACCTACCTGATGCAGCGGAAGGAGTTTGGCTGGCCGTGACACAGAAGGTCGTGGGGAACCTAGAGTCCAAGCGAAGCTTCATGCGCTCTGAGTCAAGGCCCGAGCCTAGTTAGGAGCACGAGTGGCACTAAAGCTACCAGTGGAACATAGAGTGCTCCCAAAGGTGCCACCAGTCTTCTAGGGACGTCACCAACACTGCTGTGCAGCGAACCACTGTAGTAACGCCAGTCGTACCCCCTACAACCAAACCGCATGCCGGTGCAGAGAGAGTGGTAGCCATCAGACCACCGGCAGTAGTGGGAGCAGCCGTAGTAGCTCTTAGAACAGTCGAGAAAGACGTGAGAACACCACCAAGGCGGGTCTCCTCGGTTCAGACCTAGGCCTCAATAAGGACAGCGGCGAGAAGCACTGGGTTCACAGGTTGAAATACATCAATTCTGATGTGGCCATTTAAAGATAATGAACTCTATGGGCCCAATTGATATCACCTAAAGGTAAAATAAATTACTACTTGAATTAGGGACTTGCCTAAAGCGCCTCCCCGAGACTTGGACTCAAGGGGAGGTAAGATCTATCCTTTAAAGGAATATTCCATACCTAAAGAAATAAGCATCCCATCTAAAAGAAATAAGCATCCCACCCCCCTCCGGGGCAAAGGCTCTGGCTCTCTCTGCTCTACTCTGCTGCCCGGAAGGTATACAAGTTTTTTATTCAATTTGATGCCCCAGAGGGAAGCAGAGCAGAGCACGTTAAGTAACTTTGAACAAGTATAACTCAACATTACTCCAAAGGCAAGGCAGCTAGACAGCTAAAGTTGAAAGAATAAAAAGATGTAGCTGTCTTTTCCTTTGTTCTGAGCTAGAAACTAAGAATGCAGGGGCACAAAACTCTGGACTAACATGGGTAAGGAACTCGAAGACACGCTGCTTGATCATGTGTTGCCGAGTATGAACAAAAGTCAAACATGCAAGATCCAGTACTAGCTAAAACGAGTCAAGCGGACAGCAGGAATCACTAAACTAAAAGGAAGTAGGCATCAACGGTGCAGGTGCCCTACTAAAGAGAGCCGGCGAGCCGAAGGACGGAGGTCCAAAGGGCATAACTGCTCGGTTGGTTCTAAGCCTGCACCTATTCCCACATCAAGCATTTAGAGGACAACGAAAAGAGATCAAGGGCAAGGTTGAGCCTCATGCTGAAACAAACATCGCGCGCACAAGCCTCATCAGTGTGCCAGGTCTCCAAGAGCTGATGAGCGGTGGTGTACGTCTCATGAGCAACACTGTAGGCGACCAGATCAACGGGGGTGACCAGAGCACAATTAGCACCAAGGCAGTAACTTCAGGGTCAGGGAGAACGATAGGTGAGCAGCATCTCCCCAGTGAGATCGGCCTAGAGACGCTAATTGTCGAGGGAGATTTGCAGCACGGCCAACCACTCCCGAAAGTTGGTGCCATTGACTACCTGGTATGAGAGGCATCAAGGACGACAACTAGGTAACCATGGTGAACAGTAACAGCAACAATGTGGAGACAGATCATGACTGATGGGCGCCGAGAGGGGGTCTGGAGAGGGGCAATGACGAGGTAGCCATGGTGAGCAGTAGCAGCAATGGTGTGGAGATGGACCACAACCTAGGGACTTCAGGAGGGGACCTGCAGAGGGGTAGCGGCGGGTAGGTGCGTAGGGCATTGCTTCCTTCTCTAATAGCAGGTAGGGCTGCAGGCTATTGCTTCCTCCTCGGACAGGAACAGAGCAGCATGCCGAGCTATGAAGCTCATAGCGCCCGAAAGTTGAGCGATGCACGCATTGGGGCCAGGAGGCAGGTGGTGACTGCACGAGTCGGGAGGCCGGGCGGCAGCACGCACGAGACAGGCGGCGGCCGGGTGGCCTGGCGACGGCGAGCTGGTAGAGGCGGCGGCTGCAAGGTGGTGAGGAAACCCTAATATAGGCTCTTTGATACCATGTTAGAGACAGTGGAAATGCATCTTGTCTATTGAATAGGCCCAATGGGTTGTATACACATATGTACATGAGTGAAAATGCAAGAAAGCCCGTACAAGAATCTATTCTAACACAAATTACATCCTACGTGGTTTTGCTCTTCTGTTTTGTTGGCATGGACTACTGTAAAAGCAGTTTTGCCACATGGGCTGCACCCGTGGTGGTGGAAGCAGATCAAATCAGTACTGCATGAGCTCAAAAAACATTTTTGGACCATATAAACAAAATAAGTCTACATCAGCACACTGCCACTGATTTTTGCTGAACAATGAGTTGCTGGTGTTTTTTGCAATCCTGGCAAATGCAACTTCTAAACTGGTAAATGCCTGGCATGCGTACAGGGCTGAAGCTTGCACTTGCGTGGAATTTCCCTGTCATGTCGTTTCAGTCAGACTGCTGCAGATATCTGATGTGATTTCAGCCACGCATGCAGATTATGTGGCAAAACCGCTTTTAGTCCACATCAGCAAAACAGGAGAACAAAACCACATAGAATGTGATTTGATCCGGTGTTTGAAGATGAGGACATTGTTGTTAAGGCGTCCTTGAAGGCGTCATGGCGGTCTAAAGAGGACGCCTTGCCACAAGTGCCTATGGCGTCCTCAAGTCGTCCATGGCGTCGGCGTGGCATCTGAGGCGTCGAAAACCTCTGAGGCAGCCGCCATAGATCCAGAGGCTACGAAGGCCCGAACCCTGACCAAACCCCAGACCGCACGGCCAAACCCCGACCCCGAAGGCCCGAACCCAACCCCGAACAAAGACCAACCCCACAAGGTTTCTCACCTGGAGGTGGCGGCGACGGCTACGAACCCGCTCCGGCGGCGCAGGTGGCGAGGACTTCTCTTTTTGGCGGCGGTTCCCTACTTCCTCTCATCTGGATCTGGCTCATTCCCTTCCCCTTCCCTCGGATCTGGCTTCTCCCGCGCTCGTCTGATGGCCACCGCGCACTGGGAGGAGAGGCGGAGGGAGGCAGCGCGAAGAGGAGAGGCGGAGGAGGCGGCGCGAAGAGGAGGAGAGGCTCCTGGTGGCGAGGAAGCCACCGAGGAGGGAGCGCCTCCTTCCCCTTCACCTCTCTCTCTCTCGCTCCCTTATGCTCTCTCTCTCTCGCTCTTTTATGGTCTCTCTCTGTCTCTGTTACAGCCAATGATGGCACTACCTATGCTATGTTATGAACTAGTGCATTAGGACATGGTGAGAAAACAACCTATGTTATGTTATGAACTAGTAAGCATTAGGGCATGGTAAGAATATATTATTTTGTGGTAATTTATTTGTTTTCAACCGCCATATTTATGTGTCTATGGCGTCGCCTCGCTGTGCGCCTTAAGCGCTTAAAAGGTAAAAAGGTCCGGGCAACCGCCGCGCGCCTTAAGCGCCGTAACAGCAATGGATGAGGAGGCTAAATAATCAGTTTAAAAGTTGAGGGGGTTATTTGGACTTTTGCTTTAGTTTGACGGTGTAAAACAGACTTATTCCTAACAACAATAACACATACCTTTGGAACTGGAGCAAGGGTTCTCCTGTGCCTGACAGTAAATCCATTTTTAGAATATGTCATCATTACAGGATGCTCATCATCAGGATGTTTTCCCTGTAGTCAATAACAGCGAAGCAAGTCTCAGTATCTTATTGGTGAATGATTTGATTGTCAACTCAAAGGGGGCAGACAGCTCAAATTTAGAGATGCAAACCAAATTTTTTGGATACTGCAATAGCTCAATTGCATATTCTATACTGACAGAGTTAACATCTTTGACCTGAAACAATGTTGAATAGTAGCTGTCGTGAGTTCCGGAAAAGGAGAGATTGCAAAAAAGGGGTTCTCTTGTCTACATGTTAAGAAAATAGAGTAATAGTTACCTCAGAAAGAGGAGCTCTTTTCCGAGACACACCTTTTCTATCCTCTCCAACCTGGAGGTAGTGACCATATGGACCTTGTTTCAAGAACACCTATAGAATGAGCAACAAAAATGTCAGACACGCTTAGAACAAAAAGAAATAAACAAAGCTGGAACCATAAAGGCTGAAAATACCTTTTCGTTCGAACCAGGCATGACACCAAGTAACTTAGGTGTAAAAGACTTTCCAAGTTCCTCGGGTGCTTCGGTTTCATCCTCTTCATCTGACAATGTGCGAGCAATGTACCTATAGCAAGTAATTGATTTAGTCATTACTCATAGTATGAACCATACTCAACTAAATTCCAACATTGCTGTGTGATTCATAATTTATAACAAGTATGATAGCAGAGATTAAGCTTCCGGAGGTCATACTTGCATTTCGGATGTCGATCACAACCTATAAAATAGCCATCGCCGTATCTACTAACTTTGAATCTCAGCGTTCCTTCAGAACAGCTGCACATATTATAAACAGTAAGCAACCACGTTAACCACTAAGGAAAAAACACGGTGGCCAAATTAACTTGAATGAGTTGTGCAAACATCTAGGTTTGGCAACTAATTAAAGATATACTTTCTGCACAGTAATTTTTTTAAAATAGTAAATATGTCATGCATTACCTAGGACAAATCCTACTACCACTGTCAAGGTCATGAAAGAGGACAGAACCAAATTTCTCTTCAAGCATTCCTTCTACCTGCAACAATGTGGGCAATTAAAATTTAGCTTAGATGCATAAGCTATTTCAGGGAAATATGATACCATTTTCATTTGCTAGAATTAAGGTACATAAAAATAAAAAGGATTATAAATCTGCAGAACAATCCATTTATTGCATGCTTGTACATGGATGATTGATGTCAGGTGATGTTTAGTTCAAATCTCATTGTTACAGCAAGTTCAAGTTGGTTTATGCTTATTTGGCTAAAAAAGTAATTTGACTTTTTCAGTTCAGTTTTTTCCCTATCATGAAATGACCTCAAAAGGCTCTTAATAATAACATAAACAAAGTGAACCAGTTTGGAGAGGCAGATGCAAGTACCTCTCCAAGTCTAGCTTAACATTCACTTCAGCCTTCGGCTGAGAAAGTTTCTTCATTCAACTCGGCCAGTCCAAACATGCTTTTAATTAGATTTATCTTGCTGTAGCCTATAAATGTTTTTCGGTAACATATAGGAGCACTAAATGGCCAATGAGTTTCTGTGATGGTAATGCAGAAACTAAAATCCTATTTGGGCATGAATCTAGGCTCGGCTAAAACTGTGCTGAGTTGAGCAATAAAGGTTAAAAGTCTGCCTACATAAAAATCATAATCCATTTACCAATATTCCGTATTTCAATTTTCCCTTTGCAAGAAATGGACCAAACAATTTTATATAACAAATATTATGGACGAAAGCAAAATGGTATATTTAAATTATCTATACTTCGTTTTATCATGACGATATAGAGAGTTTCCCCATATCAACAAGGGTCAAACGGGAAACAACCTACGATTTCTAATTCAAGGGTAAGGTTGTGCACACCAACCCCAACGTTGGGTACAATGATGACGATGATGATGACCAATTTGATATATCATTACAATAGTTGATTTGAACATCTGACAGAAAAATTCACAGAACTTGCATCATCTGAAAACTATTATGAAGTATCATACAGCTATTATAGGATACTAAATTTTCGAGGTGCAAGGGTAAAACAAAATCACTACGTGACTCAAAATTAAATATCACCTTTCTGATATCACATTGACCAGCAGCTCCACAATAT
The DNA here is from genome assembly GCA_005191435.1 of Raddia distichophylla. NCBI lineage: Eukaryota > Viridiplantae > Streptophyta > Magnoliopsida > Poales > Poaceae > Raddia > Raddia distichophylla. The sequence goes on from SPJY01021785.1 coordinate 3,137,423, forward strand.
TTGCTGAATCTTTCCCAGTAATCTTTCAGAAGGCCCTTCCATTCAGTTGACCCAGCAGAGACATTGTCTAACTATTAATGAGCAGAAAAGAACATTAATATGATTAAGCAACAACTGAATTTTTGAATAACTTCAAGATAAACAATGTTTTCTATTAAAAAATCAACCCCATACTCTTTTTAAACAAACAAAAACAGCTATATGTATCGCATCTATACTTAAATGATCTCCAATACTACCAGAAATGATATTAAAATTCATTGAACCGGTTCATCAAAAAGTCAAAGGGAAGAATCCCTTCTTCAATTTGAAGTCTGATTACGCTGTAGGTATCATTGAATAATTAAGCTTTTTCAAAAAGACATAGTGATGTAAAAATGGAGCAGGCCACAACACAGAAACTATCTAAAATTCAGGTATATAAATGACAACAACCAGTTGAAACAAGTCTATATTGCACTTTCAGAAACCACTTGCATTTTTTATATGATATTGTTACTATTGTCTTTAACGTAAGAAAAATAATAAACACAGTTGAAACCTTTCAAAATTGTCTATATGTGAGTTTCACTTTCATTTTGAAACTAATATGTTGATTTCCTGAAATTTTATATTAGCTGAATCTATAGAAGTAAGGATACAAATAGCGTTTTCCGCGGCTTCATGGTGAGATACGAAAAAAAACTATTGCGGGCTATTGCAGAAGCTATCCTATATAGCTATTGCAGAAGCTATCCTATATAGCATTATAACATAAAAAATTATATGAAATGTGCTGGTGGTGTGAGTGTGTATGTTGCTTTTGCTTGTATTGGAAGCACAAACGTTCCCCAATAATGTACAATAAATTGTAAAATATTTGCATAATATTAGTCACATACTCACATCCAACTAAATAAGAAATATACATGTCACTTTATAAGTACTTGTAGATGTTTAATGTATATCCATATGACCATGATTAATGTGTAGAAGACTGCAATTTATCATTCTGTACATTCATTGTAGAGAAGTTTCACTGAGTGAACATTTAATAGTTATATATTAATAGTATCACCGTTTGATGATAGATGATGTAAGGATGAAGTAAAGCATAACAAAAACACAATTATGATCGAATTTTCAAACGAAATTGAAGAAAAAATAGCATAGTGGTGCAGAAGCTACAAAAATAGGGGGAAATAACGAACAATTTAATGGTCATAGCTGTGTTTGCAGAACTTCAATCCTTAGCATAGCGTTTTATGACCGAAAACGCTATAGCGGATATATCGCAGAGATATAGCAGGCTATTTAGAACCATGCATAAAAATAAATGGCCAGCTTAAGCTGATTTATATAACCTTGGTAAAATCAGTCAAGTACAAAAGATGTACACATAAACTATAAACTCAATTAAAAAATACCTCAGTCTCCATGTTAGCGGTAAAGCCGTAATCGACAATCTCAGAGAAATGATGTGAAAGATATGCTGATACCTAAGATCCAGAAGGTATTGAACATACGTCAAAATTAAACACAACAAAACTTAAACAAGGCTAGAAGAAGCAATCTGAGCAATATGAACTGAAAGAGCTCCATAAACAAATGAAGTTAAGCAGGAGAATATATCATGTGCAAACCAAAAATTCGAAAAAAAAAAAGTATTAGTAGTAGTTAGGCATTAGCATTGAACAAAATCATGAAAGATTTACTGCTATGAACATTACAAGAAATATACACTTCGGCTGATTTGCAGAACACATGAAATTTTAGCGAGTTGACAAAACTAAGAGTCCAACAAAGAGACAATTACAAAAAATGTGGCATTGCTACAATGCATACAAGTGTATTGGAATGACACAGATTATAATACCACAATAATGCAAAATACTAGAAGTATTAACATTATTTATACCGATACCATGGGATTTCAGATAAAATCATAATTAAAGATGTTTTAACCAAAGAGGAACTTTTTAAAAGAGTAAAGATTCCATAAGGAACAAAAGGATACCATACGACCGCGAAATTCAGGGTGCACAACTCGATTTTTTATGGTCACATACTTTCGGTCCTGAAAAGCAAAAGTATGTAAATACTCATATCCATATGGCACAAGTCATGTTAATGATAACGAATACAAAAGGTTAGTACATAACTAATTATAGTGAATAAAAATAAAATTTCACACATTTTATTCGAGCAACCTCGTAGAGGGGTAGGAGCTCTGCCATTCCATTAAAGAAGTGAAAAAGAATACAGAGAAGGGAGAGAGAGAGGTGGGAGAAGACGTGACTCGACCAGCCAACAGCAATCCAAGGCTCTCTCAACCCAAGACAAGAGGTCAAAAGTCCATATGGTTACCATCTAAAGCAGGATCGTCACACAATAACACCACAAAACCCCCCGAACTCTCAACCACAACATGAGGCAGGAGGGCAGGCCATGGCACTCTAAAGTCTAAACCAATTTCTAAGACAAATCCCATCAACCTAGACAACTAAAACCACATGACACCTCTAAGCCCGGCATTTGTGTAAAATTAGGGAGCTAGAGGGGACCAAACTCTCGCAGTTCTGGTGGACACAGACAAGGCAACGGATGCTCCTCTCCCCTGTCCGCAACAGCCAGTCTTGCTGGCTTGCTCTCTCCAGGCAGCAGTGCCCAACAAGAAGGCATACAGTATTCGACTGTTGGTTGCCAGTTGCACTGCTAGAGTGATGTTGGTTTTGAACAGAGCGTAGAGAGAAGATGAAATGCTGGAGACAGAGAATTTGGGACAAGGTTGGTAATTTGGATTTGTTTTTCTTTTACAATCCCCTGTGGCACCCAAACACGAAAATTGGCATTGAAATTCAATTGATGATTAATCTAATTTAAGCAGAAAAAGTATTGAATTCAACTCTAAATTTCTAATTCACTTGATGCTTGCCAAATGAGGTGTTATTGATATGAATGTATGACATGCTTGATCTGTTTACATTATGCTTGTACCAATTTAAAAGAAGCAAGTCTTATCTTTAAACAGGCCTTTTCATTAGTTGAAAAAAAGTTGTCCATTATACTGATTTCCCCAGGAATTGGGTGGGTTTCATATTGGATATTTGGAGCTGAGATGTTTCTTAGCAAGCTCCAGATGATCATAGGTCGTCTCACTCTGTAGAAAAAGTAGATATGTGATTATTTAACACAGTGTATACCTTTTTTGTGGACATGTATTTGTTGTGGTCTTAGCACCTAAAGGTGGGCGAACCTAGATTTAGTAGGTCCCAACCATGGTTGTTAAGGCGTCGCTTAAGCGGTAAAGAGGCTTTCCCTGGACGCCTCGTCGGACGCTTTAGAAATTGAGCCTATGGCGTCCTTAAGGCGTCCAGGGCGTCGGGTATGGCGTTAGGGCGTCCTCTTGGACGCCATGCGAGGCAAAGCGGGCGCCATACAGCAAGGTGAGGTAGGGATTAAGGAAGGTACCGCTTCCCAAAGCCAAAGCCCAAACCCTAGAAGCAGAGCTAGAAACATACCGTTCGCTAGGAAGAGAGCTAGAAGGAGTACCGCACCGTCTGCTGCCCGCCGTCCGCCGCCGGCCGCCGGCGCCGGCACGGCCAGGTTCATCATCTCGCGTCCTCCTCTTCTTCCTTCCCTTCTTCGCCGCCCGATTTGCGCTCGTCGCCGCCCGATCTACGCCCGCCGCCGCCCGATCTGCCGCCGCCGCCGCCCGCTGCCGGCCACGCCGCGCCGCCGCCTAGTGCGTCCAGCCGTCCACCGAGCGGCATGCGTGTGTGAGGCTGTGTGCGTGTGTGAGGCTGTGTGAGGCATGCTGCCTGATCTGTTGTTGCTGCCTGCTGCCCGATCTGCTGTTGCTGCCCGGCTGTTGCTGCCTGCTGCCCAATCAGTGGCTGCTGTCTGCTGCCCGATCTGCTGCTGCCCGAGCTGTTGCTGCTGCCCGATCTTATATGCTAGTTTGTGAACTTGTCATAATAATGTGGTGCAAAACTATGTGGTGTGAACTATCTTATTATGTTGCAATTTGGTTGCTTTTAGTCACCTTATACATGTGTCTATGAAGTCGCCTCGCTTTACGCCTTAAGCGCTTAAGAGGTAAAAAGGTCCTAGCACGCCGCAGGTCGCTTTACCGCCTTGACAACCTTGGTCCCAACTTTTACATGTTTCAGATTGCAGAGCCTCAGTATGTAGGATATAGTCTAGGAAGATAGAGGGAGGAGATGAGGAAGGATAAAATGGAAAAGGAACTTGGACATGCCCATTGTTGCCCCTACATCCAATGCCAGATAACCAGTTAAAGTAGTCAGGTCATTGACGACTGCAACTGGCATGCTCTGTCCCACAAAATACTACTCAAGATCAACATGGCCATACCGACACAAGATTTAACATAGCATTACATACTGGCCCCATCTTACAGAGAACGCACAACCAACCTTTCACTGTGTCATGGCTCAGGAAAGATTCGCTTCTGTGGAGAGGAGAATCAGAGCCCAGGATTGAAACTGGTGTGCTCTGTCCCACAGGCCACTACTCACCATCAACCTGACCATACAACACAATATTTGACATAACATTACAGGCTGACCACATGTCGAGGGAGCACACAACCAACCTTCCACTGTGTCAAGGCTCAGGAAGTATACGCTTCTGTCGATAGGACAATCAAAGCCCAGGGCCTTCAATCGGCTCTGCGCCATGACTGAGAGAACGTGAGGCGAGACAGAGGAGGTATGAAATAATTAACTCAACTCTTGCTTAATTTCGTTGCCCTTTTATAAGCTGCGGCACTGACAGTTGGAAATGATCTCTAATAGATCTAATTCTAACTGGACTCGGACCCAGAAGGTATTTAATTTCCTAAAGGACCTCTAAACTATCCTAAAGATCATGATATGTGGTTTAAGTTTTAACAAAAAAAAAACTCAATACTCCCAATCTGAACCAAGCAAAACTTGGACGGTAGTCTGTCCATCATGCTCAAAGCAGGTGGACTGGCAATGATACCTAACCCATTTGAGCTGCAGCAAGACCAATCCCATTGTTGGTACTCTAACTAGGGCGACGACGCGACGTTGGTATGATACACCCATGACATACTGCAACCCAAAGGCCAAAAGTAACATGCATGCTATTGAAATGTTCTTATAAAATCGAAGAGGAATCTCAGGAAAGTTGGTGATCATCTTCTATGTGAGGATGCTCAGAGCCACAAATGTGTGGTGTTAGGGTCATATGGTTGATGAGGCAAAAGCTTGTTTCTTTTTTCGTTTTCTTTTTGCTGCTTGCCTTAGAGTGACAATTATTTGTCATTATGCTTTCATTTTAAGATTTGTAATAAGCGTTTGTAATGGCCGTCTACATCTCTAGTTGGTGCAGCAGAGGCCAGAAGTTTCTTCCATTATCTAGAAATCACTATGTTAACAAATGGCTCGTGTTGTGCTTTGTGGAATACTGGCATGTCATATGTCTAACACTTTAGAGAGCTACATAAGCTAACCAGCTCACAAACTACCCTACATGATGTAGGCACTTAGCTATAGTATTGCATACACAATATTAAGCTCAATAGTAAAAAAATAAAAAAATTACCCTACCGTTGAAAAAAGCAATGAGATATATTTGGGGCATATCATCATCAAAGAAAGTAGGGTAGTAGCACATTAGGATACCTGCAATACTTTCATTATAGATGCATATGTAGATGGCCTTCCAATTCCAAGCTCTTCTAGCTTTTTAATCTGGAAATGATATGGCATAATGTGAAAACCTCAGATTAGAGAACAAATCCAAATTCCAACATATAGGTTATCACTGACCAGTGCACTCTCCGAATAACGTAACGGAGGTTTAGTGAAGTGTTGACCAAGGAGCACATTAACTGGAGACAACAAATCCTTAACCTGAGAAAAGAAAATGTACAAATAACACACTGAAATAGTTGAATTATAGCTAGCAATCTGAGATGGAATGCTTCAGAGGCAAATTGGGAGCTGCTCACCTCTAATTTGGACAAAGTGCTAAAATAATTCTGATTTGCAGCTTCTCCCTCAGAGTTTTCAGTGGAAGGACTTGCTTCAGTGTCCTAAAAAGTAACACATTTTTCTTCATTACCAAGTTAAATAAGCTCGTAAAACAGAACATTAGGCACACGTTCCTTTACAGAAAAGCAACCGTGCCTCTAATTCATGATAAGTCTACCCATCACCTCTCCTAGGAAAAACTAGAAGCTTAAGCACAAATCACAACAATAAGGATAAAACAGAAAAAATTCATGCATTTCAGCAAAGGTAGGGAAGGAGATGTCCTATGGAGAAAGAAATCACACACCAACAAGAATGCGGTGAAAGTTTACATGGATACCCACAAAATAAATCATATTCCACAGTAAATTCAATATGCTCAAGCTACTAAGTGCATCTAGGGGTGAAAATGGATCTAGTACCTATACCGTCCCATATTTTATTGCCAATGTGAATGCTGCACAATTGATGGATTAGTCAAAGATAAAAACATGAATTAGTTCAACTAGAAAACAACTAACAAGAAAACCAGACAGTTTGATATCATACTTATTAACATTATTTGAGTGCTCGTGCCTTGCTATAAATAATCCCATATCACTTTCTACCACATCGACATCGTTATCAACTTGATTTGCATTCTTAGCTCCCTTTTATGCTCTACTGCATCATGCACCTAACAAACTTAGCAGTTACCATGCACCACTAAATATAAAGGTAGGCCACCATAATCATATACTTCCTAAAATACCAGCACAGTAAAATAGGAAAGCAGACCAAATCAATACGAAGAATCCTTGCCAAATCTGGACCATTGATTAAAGGGATTGCCGGATTGGATGGTCCAAATTGATATTGTACTACCCTACATTTTGTTTTAGTATAAAGATAGTTATAATCATGAATGCCTTGCAAATTCAAACTATAAAGAGTCAATGACTAAGAGTTATGATTGAGCATATATTGTGCCTATTGTGGTTGCTTTGTACAAGATAGCAAACAGGGTTCGGAAACCATCGGCTTGTTTCTGGCAGAATACATGTATTATTATTTGTTACATATGATCCAAACACCAGATTTAAAAAAATGAAGATACAAAATCAGGACTTTTTTCTCAGAAACCAACCAAAAACACGAATCATAAAAATGACAAAGGTCACACTCAGAGACAATCAACATATTTTGCTAAAAAAGCTCAACAAGAAAAAATAAAGAGCTAGGAAAGGCTAACTAAGCTATCAAGGATGTCCGAAGTCAAGATTTGTAGAACTTACCTCATAGACAGCTTGGTATCCCTTGAAGTCAAGCCTTGACGCAGATGAATGAATAACCATGTTTCCCTTATCATTACCAATATCAACTTGAATCTACAATGAAATTATATATGAATTCCTGGTTAGCACATAATGTGATGGAACCCACAAAATATTGAAAACAAGAACAAAAATGTAAGTGTTTTAAAAATTGGCCCGAGACGCCGGGCGCCTGCCTCGGCCACCTAGGCGAAAGGCGTCTAGGCGGGATTAGGCGCTATGCACTAGTCGACCACCCGACACGCACCTAGCGCCTTCCAAATATTGAAAAAGGTTCAGTAATTTTAGGATGTTTTTAGAGGATGTTTTAAGAGTATTAGAAAAACTGAAGGTCCCTTTAATCTGTCAACAGTACTTTGTATAGGGTCTTATTTGCCTTTTTCCCTTTGCCTGTAACTTTGTACATTTAGGCCCATTGGCCCACTGGAATACATTGCTGCCCATCTATCATAATCACTACCAACACATCATTATATATTTAGCACAAACAGTCAGAATTCTGCTGAGAGACACATAACAACAAATCATTCATAAATTGAGTATGTAAAGGAATCATCATGATGTCACTCATACATAAATAGCTATTCTCAAAAGATAACCACTACAGTATTCTTGCATTTTGAATGGCATTATAGATTATTCTATTCCTCCATTTCACAACATTTACCCATTTTGGTGAGAAACATCATTTCACCAATGGTAGGCAATGATGAAAAGAAGTTAAGCTGTTGCATTCTCCACTGTTCCACCATGATTCTTACCTTAAGTGGCACGTTCAGTGTTAAGAGTATTTCACTTAGCATGGCTAGCTTGGTCCAGCCTTATAACTTCCTTGTTCTTGTTCATAAGGTGACTTGGCAATAGTTGTTAAACAGAGGGATTACCTAGTCAGAGACAAACAGACGGACACCACAGAGAAATGAGGATAAATTCAGACACAAAGTTCTGTCATGACCATAGAGCCACCTCGTTGATCTACCGAAAAAGCAACTCATACATGTTTGCTTCGTTAGAATTTAGGACGACTTTCTTTCATGTTCACATTCCATACCACAGGTGCTTCCATACCACTGGTGTAAGGGGAGCAAGCGTGCTGGCTGCAGGGCACACAATAGTAGAAGACTGCAAAAATCTAGCTGCTTAGTTTGCTTTTTAAAGATTGCACTAGTTCAGGGCTAATCCGATGTATGAACCTCATTTAACATCCTTAGTTGACGTATGAACCTCAGTTAATATCCTTATTTGAGTTGGTCCAATATGTTATAAAGGCTGCCTCATGATTCATGAAAGGTAATAAAGAAATAAATTCTATTCCCTCAACCCCTTTCTTCGTCCAATTTTTGTGTGCGCCATGCTCCAGCATCATGACCCCAAAACCTCATGGAAGACTGCAGGACAGATAATGGCCAGGCTATCCAGTTATGCTCTAAAACCAAGGAATCTAGCGCATAGCACTTTCTCACAGATCCTCTCATGTCCCAAGCCTCTATTTATGAAGATTTTCCTTAGCCAACACAACTATGTGAAGATGTGCACAACAAACATTCAAAAGTAAAGAAACAACTGGGATAAATGAAAGAAAACAGTGACCAACCATCTCAGTTCTGGAAGCTTCCATTTGGCAAGCCATTGTTCTTTTCCATATTAGAGTGTACAGTTTCAAAGAATCATCGTCAAGTATTCCAACTAAAGATGCTGCAAGAGATTTTTTGATAGATCTATATATCAAAAACCAGAAATAAACTATATAATGTTGACAAAAACTCCAAAAAAGATCAGGAAGCTGCAAGAGTAAGCAAAAAGAGAAGTGTTTCTAGCAATTTATAACTTCGAAGATAAAAAAAAACTCATATCACAGGTACTCTTTAAATCCTACAGCACACACAGACTTGACCCATAGGCATTGTACTTACCAGGCGATCACTTACATAATACAATAATATATTCACAGTAGATGCCAAAACAATTCCCTTAACGATACAAAAATGAAATAGGCAATGGATGGTACATTGTTAGATATTGAACCACAAGTACACAACAATATATAAGAAAAATCAGGATGCCATAGTTCAGGAAACACAGTTTTACTACCCAGAATGCCACCCATTATAACATTTTAAGGGATAACAAGCACGACACCTATGCACTACATATGCCACCCAAAACATTGGTTTTGCCAATATGTTTTAACGGCATCTTTAATGGTGAACCTTTTTGTGACCCATTCCAATACCGACAAGTATAGGAATGGGTCACAAAAGGGGTCATCATTAAAGATGTCCTAATCATGTGTTCGTGCTGAAATTTAATTTATCATGGGTGCTAGACAATAGGCCCAACACACAAGTTGTAATATTCATGCATAAAAAGTAACCTGAGGCTGTAGATCAGGATTGGGGTTAGTTTCTATTAGTTAGGGATTATATTAGATTAGTTTCCTTTAAGAGAGAATATTAGTTAAAGTTGCTTTCTTAGAGCATCCCCAGGTGGCTCCCTGTCACCAGCGGCCAGCATCACCAAGGGGAGAGCGCGGGAGAAAATTTTGAATGCACACACTGCCGGGGCTGGGCGGGCGGCTGGGCAAAAATGATTTGTGCTGATGCGGGCGGGTGATGGGGGGAGAGCTCGGCATGCTTTTAGAGTTCTAGTTAGTCATCCCTATACGGACACCATGTATCCACTATGGTGCAACCAAGAAATAATCAATATAGTCTCTCCAATCAACCAATTTAAGGTCTTCTCTTCCCAGTCTTATGTTCCACTTCCCTCCCTAATCAGCCACAACATCCAGCTATATTCCCTGTGGTGTTTATCTTATTGCCACGAACTCCTCCAGTTCATGACAAAGTGTTGTTCAGATTTTCATGTATGAAACATGCAGCCAATACGAAATGAGTACCAAGTAGTTGACACTACATTAAAATGTACCATGGCAAGTTGATCAACATTCAAGAAAAGGAACAGTAAGTAAATAAAAAGATGCACCTTAACATAAACTTTGTTATTCACAGTTTGGGATACTTACAACGGTCTGATATATTGTCATACTTGACATCTAGGATTTAAGGGTCAACCAGCACATAAATAATAGGAAACCCTAAATAATATACTATACACAGTCATGTAAAGGACTCATAAATTTTTGGTGATGAATATATGATGATGGTAGCCTCCACAAGGCAATAGGCATGTATAGTTAAGCAAAAAAAACAAAATGGAACTAGCTCGATGATAGTGCAGCATCTGCCATTGAGAAATACAATAAATCACACAAACTATGGTTGGGTTTATTACATGGTAACCTCCTTATGATGGTGGGCCTTATAGCTTCATGGGCTTCTTGAGCATTTTTCACCTTCTTTAAGTACTTCCTAATGTCCTCTGAAGCATACTCCTCACCATACCTGGAGGAAATACTTGTTAACAAAAAGAATGCAAGAGACATGTGACATACTGTGATATTGATACACATGAAATGAAATTACTAAACTCTCCAGATACTGATTTGTCTGAAAGGCTTGTACAAGACCATTGAACAAGACATCAAAAGAATAAATCTGCCACATGATACCCAGAAAATCTCACTGATCATGTCATCGAATGTATCATCAGAAGAAATTATATAAGAAACTACTTAGTTAACTTCAAATATTTTAGCAGTGTGCATATCCCGTAAGTCATTAATCCTGAACAAGGAGTGTATGAACTTCCACTATTGAAATTGATCACTGAAGCACTAAAGCCAAATTATTAAGCACGCAAGCCAGATTATTGAGCACACCTTTAATAATAAATAAAAGCTATTAAAAGTGAAACAAGAGAGATTAGCACCCATGCACAAAATCCATAAAACAGACTTGACTACACGTTCCAATAGAGTTTACCTTTCTTTAACGAATGAACGAATATCTTCAGCAGCTCCACCAGAAATCTTCAAAGAGAAGGCAGAATATACAAGTAAGGCAACAATTTCAAGCAATAAAGCGAGTACAGCATCTTGCATGCTTTCACTGAGACCTGTCACCTGGCTAGAAACTCTCACTTCAAGGGATAGCAAGTAGTGTCTGTCCCAGTCATGCATCATGGCAATGCACAATTAACATTTAGTTACCAAGATTTAGTTAATGTTGACATATGATCAATAACTCACGATATTTTCAGATATTGAAGTCGACTTAAAAATACAACTAGCCATTATAAACAGAGCAAGACTATTTGAAAATCTAAGAAAAGGTTGAAGCAAGATGGCACCTACATGAAACCCATCTGTTCTGATATATGTTATTAACCCCGTTGATTCTTCTGAAGAAAGATTGATACCCTCATAGAGCTTTTGCGCTACCTATAATCACATGATGAGCCATTTTTAGTGAATAGATTATTACATATAAAATAGAGTATGATGATCTGAAAGCATGATATATGCATTCGAATTTTAATCAAAGAGAAATTACCTTCATGGTATAGCCCGCAGCAAAATGCAGTTTGTTTGCTGCATCTTGCTGAAGGCTGGATGTTATATATGGCATTGGGGGATTCTTGTGAATTTTACTTCTCTTAATTCCTATCACTTCAAATTGAGAAGAATAAATCTTCTTTTCTACAGTCTGTGCTTCTTCTTGAGAACGTATAGAAAGCTGATCCAACTTTTTTGAATCGAGATGCTTTATCCGGGATGTAAAGTGCAGGTCATTTGAAGAGTCTGAACACTGTGCTTTGAAATCAGTGTCAACTGTCCAATATTCTTGTGGCTTGAACTGTTCTATTTCAGTCTCACGGTCACATACAAGAGCCAAAGCTGCAGATTGGACACGTCCAGCTGACTGACAACCAGGCAACTTCCTCCATAATAGTGGTGATATGCCAAACCCAATCAAATAATCAAGAGAGCGGCGTGCAAGATAAGCATTAACCAAGTCCATATCAATATATCTTGGACATGTTAAAGCTTTTTTAATAGCATTCTCTGTTATTTCATGAAAGACAACTCTTGCAACGGTCACATTGCAACCCAATGCATCTTGCTGCTCGAGCATTTCTTTAATGTGCCAAGCAATGGCTTCACCTTCACGGTCAGGATCAGATGCAAGAATTAAATTTTCTGCTCTGCATAAAAGAAAGTGGCGATGATAGCAAAAACAATCAGAAATATGCCAAGGACTTCACAAAGCAGAGAACTCATCTTGCACAATACAGGTACAAGAAATTATTTCCTTTCCATACTGTTAGCTCTAGTTTAAATAGCTCAAATAGATGTAAAATCTACCATTTAGTATAAGAACTCAGCAGATGATGGATTTATAGGGAAACTGTTAGATTAATTAGTAGTATTGTCATGTGTATCCATTTGACAAAAGATCTATAGAATTATATATTTGAATGATGTTCCAGCAATAGCAATTTACCAGCTTGATTAAATATGTAAAATATCAAAACAAACACAACCAGAATTGCAAATTCCAAGGTATTAAGGATCTGTTACTTAAGTTTATGTGTACAAAGTTCAGAAGATTTATTTTCATGAGACATGCATGGAAGGCATAGAAACAGGGGAAACAGCCTCACCGAAAAGTATGGAAGTATAATGTGTCAGCATATAAACTTTGTGATAATGACATTCACATATAGGGATATGTGCATATGAAACTTGGACACTGGAACTATATAGCAACATCCTAGTGACAATTACCAGATGAACCAATAGACACACCATATTGTTATCATATTTTCTAGCCCGATGGCCTCAAATGGCCGTCAAGTTTAGATAATAAATAAACTTGCAGAAAATGATAAGGATATGGGCATATGGATATGGTATTGCATGAAGAACATAATTTTGGAGATGAACGTCTATGTTGCCCTGTGACTGCAAAAAAATTAATTAGAAAAGGCACATGCGATTGGGTGTTTCTTTATCAGCAACTTTTTTGTATTGAAGATATGTCCATGTTTTGGAATAGGGAAAGTGAATATAATATAATCAGAAGACAATTTGACAGCAACTCCAGAAAAGAAGGAAAGAACAAACAAGCACATAATTACTGGTCTGGTAAGATATACCCTTTCAGTGCTACTCTAATGCTCTTAAGATGTGTCCAGGCAGCAGAAGGCACCTCCCAAACCATGCTGAAGTCATCATCAGGGCGCACAGATCTTGATCTTCCAGCTAAATCTCTCACATGGCCATAGCTAGGTAATACTTCATACATGTCCCCAAGGTATTTTTGAATAACTTTTGCTTTTGTAACTGATTCAACAACAACAACTGATTTAGCTGTGTGGGGGTAAAGAGGCATAAGTGGCTTTCCCCCACTACCAGAACCATCAGTTGACGTCTTCACACAAACCTCAGTTTCAGAAGGTGCTACAGAAGCAGTAGATTTCTTTGCTTCCCGAAAAGACTTCCTCCTGCTTTCCTTCGTTTTCTCTTTAGAACTACCAGCATCCCTTTCTGATTTAGAAGTGTCAGCCTTCCTCTTTTCTTGGTTCACACTGAAGTTCCCAACTGTCTTTGCTGTTAATTCACTAGGTTTAGCAGTTTTGTTCTTTTTCTTGGCAGATATTTTCTTTTCTTTCATATCTGCAACTACTTCTTTTTGGGTTTTTGTAGAACTCTTCCTCCTGGCAGTGTCCCTTTTAGTATCTGCACCATTCTTGCTGTGAATATTAATAGATGTCGAAGCCTCGTCAGTCATGGTACTACAGGCGGCTAATGTACTTTGTCGTTTCTCAGAGCTAGGAAATAAATTATGTGCAAAACTCAAATCTTCCCTTTTCACATTTGGATTGCCAAATGAGCTCTTATTTCTAATCAGAAACCTTAGCTTTTTACCAAATGCAGGTGGTAATGACCGCGAAATACCAACATTGCAATTTAAAGCAGTTCCACAGCCATCTGTGGCTCTGAAACTTACAGAACAACGATTGCTTAAGAGCCCTGTAGTAAAAAAGGCACTACTTTTTGGCTGTAGGGCAAACCGGGAGCTGATCCTTGAAGATATTTGCCTTGTTAAATTATGCCTGGTTGCAACTCCACAAATTTCACATGGTCGAAAAGGTGCATACAGCATGAAGGCGCACGAATATCTCTGAGAAGTCCCAAATTGAAGCTGCAAAGGTAACAGATAGGCAATACTCAGAGAACAAGCAAAACTCGAAATGGCATACTACAATCAAATTACAACGCGGCAGTATCATGTAGAAATTTTCACTGCCTTCCAATCCCAACATGATCATGAAAAAAAATGTCAAAAGGCACAAGTGAGATACAAGGACAAAGCATTGGCTTCATATACATGTTCTGTAGAGTTACTACATACTTCTTAGGTGGTGATATTCTCAGTTTGTCCATGCGTTGGGAAATATGACTGCTCTTACATTTTAAGTGGTCCTATTCATTTTATTTCAATAAAAAAAACCGAAGTCATTTACAATTGCTGCTGCTGCTCATTTCTATTCCCTTCTTGTTTACATGGTAATGTGCTTTTTAGCGAAAAAATAAATACTTGCTGCAGAGGAGCCATCAATCAGAGGGTTGGGTGCTTGCCTTCACAGCTATGGTTGTTTGCGCGACCTATTGTGGAGTATGTAGCTTTGCTTTGCTAACTCAGTGAGCTTTTCCCGTACAAACCGTACTGCCTACTTCAAAAACATCTACACTGACTGAAAAAGATTAAAACTTGCTTCCTTCTGGTATTTAAGTTCACCGGCTTTACAACATTTTGCTCCCATTGGATTGTGGCGACAGATTCTTGTTGTATATAGTCCAAGAACAGAAGAATGAGATGAGCGTGGAGCGAATTACCGAAGCCGGCGGCGGCTGGGCGAGGGTGCAGGCACGGTTGGTGTAGCCGTGCGGGAGGAGGCGGCGGAGCCGGAGTACCATCGGGGCTGCGGGCGCCGGCGCTCAGCTCAGCTCGGGAGAATTGCCAATTTGCTCTGAAGTTGATTAGCCTTTACTAATTTGCCCAAAGTTGGGCAGCCTGGCTAATTTGCCCTGGATCTAACTGCTAAAAAAAGGAACAGGAGGCAGGGGCTGAGCTTGCGTGTGACATTCTGGTGGCGGCTCCGGGGAGAAGAAAACTGCCACGACCTCCGGCTGGCCGCGGCTCCGTCGAGAAGAGCACCGCGAGGGACGGCTCGATGCTGGTGGTGGCGGCTCCGGTGAGATGAGCACCGCGACGAGCTCCTGCTCGATGCTGGTGCCGGTGGTGCCACGTCGGCGACGGTGGCGGCGGCCTCGTCGCGCCACCAGCGAGTAGACCGCCGCGACGAACTCCGGCTCGATGCTGCTTGGGGTTAGGGTTTTAGCGGCGGGTGGAGCCAGGCGATGTGCAGTGGATAAATATAAATATGATGCGTTATCGTCTGCAAGGCAGACGCACCGTAGCCATGTTTCTATCCGTCCGATTTAATCCAAAGGTCAGTAGAGCCTGGCCTCCCGAAGGAAGATTTTTAGGGCCCGTTTGGGAACCTGATCCGGCCGGGATCCCGGCCCAAATTCTGGGGTGGTGGGAAATTTTTCTCAAATGTTTTTGGGTCCATTTGAAAGCTCATTCAATAGGGATTATTAGGCTCATTTCCTCCTCTTTCCTGCGAAATCCGCCGCGCTACCCGAGACGTGGATTTTCTCCCTGTCTCTCTCCCTTGCACACGAGACACCTCCTTGTTGTCGCCCCCCCTCCTCCGCCGCCTCCTTGCCGCCTCCCTGCTGTCGCCGCCTCCCCCTCCTCCTCTCTGTCGTCACCTCCCCCTCCGTCTCCCTATCGATGATGCCGCGCCGTGGAGAAAAGCAGGGGATGGCGCCGTGCTTGAGCCAAAGCGCCGGCGGCCGCTAGGAGAAAACATGGATGCCGTCACCTCGCGCCCGCTGTGAGGTCTACGCCGCCGCTCAACAAGGTCCGAGTGGATGCCTGCCGCCGTCGTTGTCGTCCTCATGTGTGGTGAAGGGCGAGATATACTCGAGGTGGTGAAGAACTGGGTAGCCTCCGCACAGATCAGTGTCATGGGGAGCACGCCAGCCATTACAATGCTTGGAGAAGACAAGCTAGTTGGATCTGTAGATGGGCGCCGCCGCATCACGTGAGGAAGAATCCGGGATGGACACCACCGTGCTGGAGGAGATGAAGCTGGTTGCCGTCGTGGGGAAGAACTGGGTCGCCGCACCAAGAAGGAGGCCGGCATGGGGAGTATGGCGGAGCATCGAAGGCGGTGGAGATAGTAGGCTAGCCGCCGTAGATGGAGAAGCCGCCGTCGTCTTTGGGAAGACCGTCGTAGATGGAGAAGCCGCCACCGGGGTCACCACCATCACTGCAAAAAGTCAGGATCGAGGGATGGGCACGCCGGATCCGCGTGCCATCGCCAAGGTAGGGGAAGATGGAAGTTTCACCAGGTTTTCAACTTGCCATAAAAATCCCCTTGGGATGTTTTCCACGTGCAGATGTTTCTCTGTGTAGCCAAACATAGCCTTATTGTGTGATATAGACGATACTTGGCCAACGGGCCGGCCAGTTCGGCACGATTTTTTTTTGTTATACATTGGTTGTATCCTCTGTTTTTTTTTAGATTGTGATGTACATGTATGCATGTTTTCGGTTATGCTTATGCCTAAGGGCATGTTCTTGTTTGCTTATCTAAATTATTTGACTTATCTGTCTATTTACTTATCTTCGTTTAAATTAAAACAACATTGAATCCGGTTTTTTCTATCTCGAAGACTTATCTAAAAACTCTACAACACAAGTTGAACAAAGTGGATCGGCCCTTGAGGCTAGCGATAAGTCAAATAATAATAGATAAGTAAAATAAGATAAGCAAAGGAGAACAGGCCTAGAAGTGGCCGGATGACAAGGGCAAGATAGTTGTGCATAAGTGACATGTATGATATTCTTCATTTCCAGTTTATGAAAATTTTCAGTTTTAGTTTTACTTTAGCATTGATCTGGATGAATGCTACAAAGATTCTGTTGTACACAGGTCAGAGTAACAAAGAGAGCATCATGAGCAGATAGATTTTCAATCCATGTAGGCTAACATGTAGGATGCACAGGCATCATCATCAAAATGGCCAAAATGGATCCTTCCGAGTGTCGGTCGATAAAAAAAGAGATTACTAGAACCCAACGCGCTTGCCGACGAGTGGACCCGATGAGCGTGGGCATTCGTCTGGATTCCAGACGCTCCCCCAAAAAATTGATAGTTTATCGATGTGTGGAAAATGAAAATATCTTGCTCATTGTCCACTTGGCTACTCGAGGCAATTCAAATTCGTAAACTCGCTTCAAATCTGGTCAAATTGATTTCAAAAAAATGATAGATATTTTACTGCGGCAGTAGGACCAATCATACAAACAATACACAATTCACCCCTTGCCCAGTTCAAGCAAACTCAAATCAATAATCAATAATAGATACAATCATGAGTTCCCCTGTCCACCTCGCCACGTGGCACCTCCCCGCCTCGCGAAGCACACGTTGCCCCGTCGCCGCAGCCGTCCGATCGCGTGCGCAATGAGATCCAGTCGTCCGTTCGTTCCTTTATCTGTAAAACGATTTTTTTCGTTCTTCCCTCGGCAGCGCGGGCAGCTTGGCCGGCTGGCTAGCTAAGCCAACTCTCAGCCAGCCGCCCGCGGTTCGATTCCCGGCTCCGCTTCGTTTTCATTCATTTTTTGCGCGCGTGCGGGCACCGCGGGCTCGCGCCTCCCGCATGCGTCACGACGTTTCGGACCCTGGCGCTGTCGCGGCTAGTCTCATACAAACTGAATGCGATTCCCTTTCAAAAACCTGCATCAGCTGAGACGAACATACAACACATTGAATATAACATGCTGATATAATTTTTATTGACTTGTGTCCTGACTCTGTAGAATCTGGGTGAACAATTTGGTGGCATGTTTGAAGAGGAGGCTAGGGCAAGCCAGGTGAGAACTACGGCACGGTCCAGTGGAGGAGAATGGCAGAGCTCCGACACGATTTCTGGGGGGCCGTCGTCGGACGGGGGCGGTGTACGACTGCAGCCACCGTGGGCAGCATCATTGCTTCCGTGCTGATTCAGTGCTCCCTCCCGAGCTCGTGCAGCTCCTGCGCCAACTCCTCCACCTCCCGCCACGAGCTGCCGCCTTCCCACACCGCCACCGCCGCCTCCTCGGCGAGCTTCTTCGCCCGCGCGGCCACGTCGCTCGCCTTCCCCTGGACGACGGCCGCCTCGACCACGCGCGCTACCTCGTCGGCGCTCGGCGCCGCCGTGAGGCCGCCCCGGCTAACCAGCACGGCCGCGCGCGCTTCGTCCACGAGCAGCCGCGCGTTCACGAACTGGTCGGCCGTCATCGGCCACGCCAGCATCACCACCCCGGCCGCCGCGGCCTCCAGCACCGAGTTCCACCCGCAGTGCGTCACGAACCACCCCACCGCCCGGTGCCGGAGCGCCGCCACCTGCGGCGCCCACCCGCGGATCACGGCGCCCCTGCCGCCCGCCGCCGCGCGCTCCTCGAACCCCTCCGGGAGCGTGGTCGCCGGCCCGACCGCCCACACGAACGCCACGCCGGTGCGCTCCAGCGCGCCGGCGAGAGCCGCCGCGTGAGCCGGCCGCAGCACAGCCATGCTCCCGAAGCTGATGTACACGACGGAGTCGCCGGCGAACTTGTCGAGCCATGCGCACAGGTAGGCCGCGGCCAGGTCCGCCTCGCCGCCGCGGTTGCTTCCGGCGTCCGCCTCCGGCGCCACTGGCCCGACAGCGCGGACGCGCTTGAATCCTAGGTCAGCGAGAGGCGCCTCCATGTACCGCTCGAGCCGCCGGAAAGTGTTCGACACGAACAGAGAGCACTCCAGGTTCCAGAGGAAGTTGCTCCTCACGCCTTCGGACACCTCGTCGCCTTCCTTGTACGCCCGGTACATCATCGAGAGCTGCCGCAGCGGATACGCCGGCGCGCCGGGGATGTCCGGGAAGGTGACCAGGCACTCGTCGCCGCTCTGCTCGGGCATCCGGCGAAACATGGAGTGGAGCACGGCGGTGCCGTACACGCCGGAGGAAGAGAACGCGACGCGCGGGACGCCGAGCTCCGCCGCGAGCGGCTGCGTCCACCCGCAGAACATGTCGGAGAGGACGGCGACGATGCGGTCGGGGGTGCCGGCGCGGGCGCGCGCCCAGGAACCGAGCTGGCCGCGGAGCCCCGCGAAGGCGACGATGAGCGCGCCGAACAGCGCGGGGGGCAGGCCCCTGGCCGTCTCGACGCCGGCGGGGAAGGCGGGGTGGGAGGGGAACGGGAGGGTGAGCGCGCGGACGGCGCCACCCGGGTGCGCTGCGAGGAGGGGCGCGAGGAGCGGGGCCGTGGCCGGCGTGGTGACGACGGTGAGGCGTAGGCCTCGGGCGGCGAGGAGGCCGGCGAGGTCGACGAGCGGGATGATGTGGCCCATTGCCGGGTACGGGACGACTAGGACGTGCGGCGCCGGCGCGGTGGGGCTGCCGGTGACGGCCCTCGCCATGGTTGCAGGTGCAGCTTGGCAGCGGTGGTGGCGCGCGTGGTGGACAGATGTGAGTGACGGAAGCTTTTCTGAGATAAAAACCAACACAATACATTTAAACAGGCTGGATACGGTCTCCAGCGAGAAAATTGATCATTTGCCACTCTCAACATGTGGCCTCGCCCAAATGCCACTTTCAAGATTGAACACACTAAAATGCCATCCTCAACAATGCATCCTTGCTATTATGCCATTAAACAGGAAACCCCCGAGTTTAGAGCATCTCCAACCTGTACTCTTTCGAGTCCATTTTCTCTTGGCAAAGAAATTCTAGTCAATTAAGATAATCCTATGAATTCTTTTCACGGTTTTCTTTATAAGATATTTCTTTGTGCATTTTCTTTAGAAAGAAAATTTCTCTTCATTTCCTTTATTATTATTTTTTTGAAGGCATTTTGTTGAAGTTGGAGGAAAATAAAGCGAAATAATGTGAAGAAGGGAATGGAACGAAAAAATGGTTGGAAATGTTCTTACGATGGCAGAATGCAAAAATAATGTGATCAAATTGGATGGAAACAATGTTAAATGACACTAAGGCCTTGTTCTTTTCAGCGTATCGTACCGCTACGTATTACTGTAGCAAATTTTGTTATTTTTATATAGCCTATATGTTGTGATAATTTGTAACAATTTTTTTGTGGCTTTTAGTAGTCCTTTTAAAGATCATAAAATATTTTTTATAATCTTAAAACCTCTTTTTGAGGGATCTCAAATTTGCTACAGTAATATGCCAACGCAACGTTACGCTACGCTGAAAAGAAGGCCTAAATTCGTATGTCAATTTTCATATGATTATGACATGTGAGATAACCTGAGTCACTGAAAGTGACCTCAGCAAATGCAAATTTCAAAAAATGTTATCTAGCAATTCCCTCAAACTGCACTAGCCAATTTCTAATCTCCTTTAGTAAGGCAGCAACACAACTTTTGAGCGATTCATCAACTTTCTAATCTCCTTTATTGAGTTGCTGTAGAAGATCGAGAGCATCCATTTCCAAGCGAGTTTTTGCAAATCACATTCTATAGGCCAACTTGAGACTCGAGAGCCTGTAGGCAAGCAAAACTGCTTCCATTGAGTCAATTTTATCTCTTTGAGACACTTTATTCCTTTGAAACCACGAAAGCCATAAGGTTGCAATTATCTTGATTTGCAAGTCCTCTTCCTTCTCCGGAATGAGCTCAAGAAGCTGTCAAGGGTCCTGACATAAGCGCAATTCAATTCTTAAATCCTCCCAGCCCAAGTGCCTCCATAATTTTTAATCCTTTTACACTTTAAAAAGACATGTCCTGCATCCTCATCCAATCTATTACAAAACTTGCAAACGGTGTAGTATTCATTTTAAAAAGGTTGGCTATTTGTAACATCCGTGTATTTTGAACAAATCAAATTTGAGTGCAAATTTTAAGTGCTCCCTCTCCCCCTTCTCTCTCCTTCTCTCTCTACCTTTTCCCTTTCCCCGCTGATCGTTGGCCATGCTGCTACCTCACTTTGCGCATGCTCCCTACCCACCACGACGCATGCCCGTTGTCGTGAGCCATGTTGCACCGTGCCGCGCACGCACGTGCGCGCGCCATGCTCACTCTAGACTAAGAGTGGAAACGAGCCGAGTCTGAGCAAGCCAGACTTGTTCAAGCTCGGCTAGTTTTTGCGAGTGAGCCAGCCCGGCCTCCTTACTCAGATAACCTAAAAAGCCGGCGGCTTGGGCTCGCTCAAACTCGCGAGCGACTTGCGAGCGCTTGTGGCTCGTCTGTTGTTGGCTACTTGACTGTTGCTTGCAGTGAATTGGGTAACGCTGAACGGGGAATGTATTGGACTGCTGCTTGTTTATTGGACTTGGACTAAAAGCCATTGTTGGCTTCGGAGTTGGGCCGCTAATGGTTGTTGGCCTGCCGGTTATCGCATATGGGCCTGTCGCATTTTGTTGTGCTGCTGATTTGTGCACGAGCTACAAGCGAGCCACGGGCGAGCCAGGCTGACTCGGCTCGTGCTCGTTTTGACCGAGCTAAAAAAATGCGTTCAGCTCGTGCTCGTTTGTATACGAGCCAAGCCCAAGCCCAAACTTCTCGTGAGCCACGAGCAAGTTCTAGCCCTACTCCAGACTGGTCCGCCGCCTCAGACCTCCAAACCACCGTTCAACGCCCCAGGAATCGTCATCGTCGTACCGCACACAAGCCTTCCTGCCACGTCACCCTCGTCACGCCGACCTCGCAAGTAAGACATCGTTTGTTTTAGCTTAAAGTTGAGTTGCGTTTTACTGTAACAAATTTGTGACCCCCTCAAAAAACATTTTAAAGAGTTAAAAAATTATGAAAAAATTATTTTACAAACTCTAAGAAATACTATTTAAAACCTCATAAAAATAACTACAAAATATTACAACATTTGGCTTATACAAAATAACAAATTTTTATTTAATTTAATTTAATCTGAAACAAACAAGGTCCGGTTCGTAAAATAATTTTTTCATAAATTTTTGAATTCTTTTAAACTTTTTTTGGAAAGAAGTTACAAATTTAATATAGTAAAACTCAATTTAACATTAATCTAAAACAAACAAGGCCTAAAAGAGGAGCCTGGCCTGGCCGCACTACTCGACAAAATGTGCTCGTTGGGGCCGCTGCTCGCGTGTCGAAAAGCCCGCTCGTCTCGTCACATCATCTTTTCCCCTGCTCGTCACAACTCGCACCCACTGCTCCCTCTAAAGGCATAAAAAAATGACTCCCATCGTGCTCCAATGCCCCTGCCCCTTTACCCCCAAAATCTCCCCAAATTTCCCTGAAACCCCTATGCTGGAAATTCCGGTCGACTCGGTGAGAATCATCTGAATTGCGTCCCCCAGGAACCTCTCCTAACCTTCTTGAACCTTTCCCTCTCGCAATTTTGTCAGGCTCCTGCCGGAGAGATCGAGCAGCGAGGCCCCGTTTTACGAATTATTTATTACAATAGGATATGATTTTTATTAAAAGCTAAGAAAATGCCTCAAACATAAAATACATCTCTAGACCTAGGAAATTTATGAATTAATATTCACCAACTTAAAAGTAATTTAATAAATTCTAATAGGGACTTTCACTATTGTCATATGTACCACCACGGTTTTAAAATGTATTTAAGCAAAATTTGATTTTTTTTCAAACTTATATGAGGATATTATTTAGGGTATTATTATTATTATTATTATTATTATTATTATTATTATTATTATTATTATTATTATTATTATTATACACATGATTGTACCTTAGCACAAGATCTTGTATGGTATGGCATTTCGTCAGACCGTAGACGATGTTCCCTTAAGTATGATATATTAATATCGCTAGCAATGGTAGTTGCATTCATGGATCATGTTTCATTTGCACTTCTAGGTATTTATTTAGTGTTAATTTCTATGAATAGACATAAACGACCCGGAGGGCATATTCAATGATGCCAAGGAGGACTACCCGTCGAAGCAAGGCGAATTAACATTCCATAGTCATGTCTTTATCTAGTTCTCTAAAACTATGTTGTTTAATATAAAAATGCATGCTATATGCACCGTCCTTGTTAATCATGTAGTACACATGTCTGCTCCTTGTTACTCGATTGCCATAGACGACTACCTTGATTGTCATAATACTTGAATAACCTAGGTTTAGCCCAGTGACAACTTTAACCCTACCTAATGGGTAAAACTTGTTTATGCATGCTTAGGTCCAAAATAATCTTTAAGCATCAAGTCTTGGAACGGTGAACTGCTATTCACTGGACATTCATTCATTCAATTTGATGGTATATGATGGTTTGAGCCAATAGTCGAGTCTAGGCTGATGTTTTATGACATGGTTGTGATGGTGTGTTGGTAGGATGGTCTAATGTTTAGGCATGGGTATGGTCATGTGTGATGGAGGATCTGGGTTAGAGTGATGAACAGGTCGGTTAAGAAGACTCGAAGGGGAAAGATGCGAATAAGGTCCGGCATGAATGCTTTGCGGATTCAAGTATAAGAGAAGTGTAAACTTAGGGAAATAATTGCAATATGCTAGGCATAGCAAGGGCTAACCCAAGAGGAGAGAGGAGTCACATGCGTAGCGGCGGTGCGCTACCATCAAAGGATGGTTCCGACACAACGTGTGGCCATTGCGCAGTAGTATAAGTTTGGTGTGCCAGAGGCATGCACTTTGCGAAGACACCCTAGCCCACTCTTGAAGAAGGACCGGCATGGGTCCTCACTGCGGTGATTATGACCACACATCCCTAGGATGTCGTGAGACTAGCGTGGGTGGGCAAGCCTCCTAGGTTGAATGGGCAACTATGGCAGGTATGGTCCTCAACGGGGTAGCCACTTCGGGGAAGGATAGCGGGTGTTGGAAGGAAGATAGCTAGGTTGTAGTAAGTATGGTTAAGATTTAAGGTTTAGGTGTCTTGGGGGAGTTTGGTTTGAAAAGGTTGGTTGGTTATCTTGCATGTAGGTGTTCGTTAGCATGGTGTGATTTCATGACTCTCAAGATAATCAATAATTATTGAGCTAGATGGGGTGATTTTATGGAATTTTAAAACTTGCTTTGCGCAAACAAATCAACTCCTTTCCTCCTCTTGAAGCATGTACCACTAAGTGCATTAGGAGGGATGTTAAATAGCCAATGTTTGGATGACACTGACCTCATACATTCCCACTCTTTTAGATGAAGGTCAAGAGGTGGACCTTATGAATGTCACGACGATGAAGATCAAGGCTATGATAACTATGACGATGTTTACGATCACTCCAGTTGCTAGTAGAAATGCATAGCCCTTGGAGAATTCTTTTGAACATATTTTGGATTTCGCTGACATACAACTTTGATGATTCTTTTGTACTAAGGCCTACTAATGTGCCTTATAGGTTACTAAGCCCGCGGTCATAAAACTATGGGATGTAATATTTAGGATCACTTGTCGTTATGCATGAATTATGATTAGCTATGTGTTGCAAGCACTAGAGTACCGGTCCAGGGACTAGTGCACGTGAATAGTGGCTCTCAAGGTAAATATAAAGTTAAGGGCTGACACTATTATGCACAAATCTCCACAAAAATTTGTTTGGAATTTTCAATTTCCATAATTTTTCCCAATCAAAACTTGAATTATATCTTGAAGAACTTTCTTGTTGACCCCTTTCCTAGTTATTTAATTAGTTGCATGAAGAGTTTATAAGCAGACTTGACGGTAAATTACCTCTTTTCTCCATGTGCCAAACATAAAAATCTCCTGCGTTGTCCTGAATGAGATTTCTCTTTATTTTTGGGCCTCCTCATGAGAAAAGAATTGATTTATCAGATCATAATCCAAGGTTCTCAATATTGGACCAATTAGTTCATCTCTATCTCTATACTAACTATATCTCTATATACTAATAAAAACCTCTTATGGTGATGTCGTGATGGCACGTTTTATTCAAAATTTGTAATCCCCTTATAATTAGGAACATCCGTCTGCCCTCCGTCTGCGACTTCCATGTGAGCCTCCTCTCTCTTTCTCCCCCTCCCCTGCGCTCCCATCTCTGCCCACTTGCCATTGCCACGAGCCTCCTCTAGGCGCACCTGTCATGGGCTCTCCCGTCGCCACCTCCTATCCCAGGTAGCGCACCGCCGCCCTGACCGTCTGGCCGCCGTTGAGCTGCCCTGCTGAATCCTTCGGCCGTTGGCCCCGGGCTAGCAAGATCCTTCAATAGCGGCCACAAGGGCGGTCGCTAACGCTAGCCACCGCCTCCTCTTCTCCAAAGATGGCGCTGCTTCGCCCGTCATCTCAGACCACGGGCCGCCTCCTTCCCATTGCCATGCCTGCAACTCACACGGCCAGCTCCTCTCTCCCCACCACATCCTCTCCCCTATCGCCTCTCCTGCTTGCCCCATGCCGCTACCGCCTCCTGTTCTCCCTCCCTTCGCGCTGTCACCGTTGTCGCAGCCTCCTCGGCTGCCGCCACCACCGCCTCTTCTTGGCCCACACCAATGCCACCTGCTCCTAGCCACCTCCTCCTTCACTATCGCCGTCGCCGTCCCTCCTACCCGTTGGATGTGGAGCATGTGACATCGGCAGCAAAGTTACTATTTGGAAAACACACCTTATTACAATGCATTGCTACGGATATCTTAGTTCCAATGTTTTATGATGAGTCAAAGGCCACAACTTATTTTATTGCTGTAATTAACAACGAATTTCTTGTAGGGACCTCATTCTTTATATAAGCCTAAAAAAGGGAAGATAATGTTCATTTTCTCAAGAATTGCAAGGCAACCAAAATCACTGTGATACTTGCAAGCAATGTCATTGTGAGATCAGATATGCAGACGAGGGCTCCTCTACGGGTGTCCTTGCAATAGGGATGCAAATGGGTTGCTTCGAGGGTACCCGCAAACCCGCTTGCTTCATTAAAATACACTACATGCTTAGTGTATTTTAATGAAGCAAGCGGGTTTGCTGTTACCCGCGAAGCAACCCACTTGCATCCCTACCTTGCAAGGGATAATATGCAGCTTATTGCTGCCGATGGTGGAAGTCAAAATTTAGACCTTGTATTCGGGTACAACTCGACTTTTCAATAACCGATCCCCTTACATGTATGATGACTAGTTGCACCGCGCGTGCCCAGCGCGCCCATAGCGAGCCCAGCCAATAGCAGCGACGCGTCAACGCTCACGCGGGAAAAATAGGGCGGCCGAGTGGGTGGGCGGGCGAGCGCGCGGGAAAAAAAGCGGGCGGCCGACCGCTGGGCGGGAGCAAATACGTGGCAAGCGAGCCGGCCGTGCGAACGCAAGCGCGCGGAGCAGCCACGCGGCGAATGTGTGCGCGAGGAGGCAGGCGACGCGAGCGACGCTGCGCGAGGAGCACTACCAGGGAAAAAGGCTTCACAAGCGGTTGGTAAGCCCCCTACAAGCGGTTTTAAAACCGCTTGTGAGCAACCGCTTGTGATAGTGTGTAAAAAGGCAAATAAATATTGGGGGAGGTGGGATTTGAACCCAGGACCTCTTGACTCACACCTGACCCAGCTAGCCAACCCACCCACGCGCGTTATCGGGGGGAGCTTTCCTTTTATCTATTCGAAAAATGGGTCTCTAGAAGCGGTTGGGGCTATTAAACCGCTTGTAAAGCCAAGCATCCTAAGCGGTTCGTGTTCCCAACCGCTTGTAGAGGTATAGCAGCGGTTGGGGACACAAACCGCTTAGGATTTTAGGTCTTTAGAAGCGGATCGTGCCCCCAACCGCTTCTAGAGGTCATTTTCTGGCTTGAGACTGTTTTGAGGCATTAAACCGCTTGTAGAAGTTTGATCCCTTTTTTTGAACCGCTTGAGAAAGCTTGTTCCCTAGTAGTGGAGCGAGCCACGTGGCGCCTAGAACGCAGCATACCAGAGCAACTCGGCTATGTACTATTATAGATGCACATGCTGTTCACTGTACAATAAACTAACTGCCATTTGTATACCTCATGAAGGTGTGCATATCATCGTCAAGGAAAGCCTTTGGCATAAGCAGCACAAACTGATGGGGTTCTATGGCATCAGCAGCAATGCAGCTATGGCATCAGCAGCAATGCAGCAATCCTTCCAACTCAGCTAGCCAACCAAGGGATCATTTTCAATATTTTTGGTCACTGTATCACCAGAGATCGCAGCAGCGGTGGCTACATGTTTCTTGGTGATGAATATATTCCCAGATAGGGAACGACATGGGCTCCTTTCCGAAATGTTCCACGGTAGTCCTCTCCTTTTGAAGGGTTAGTTTCGTATATGGTCATGATTTTTACTTTGGATACCACAGATGTCACATGCTCTGTTTGCTACAGATCTTTAAAAATCCTAACTAACTCCGGTCACTGTCAAGACTAACTGCAAAAAGGGAAATTGTACTCAACTGCTCTTCGATGTTGCTTTAGAACCTGTTCTTTTGAGTTGATCTGAATGGCTGAACAGCTGAACGACTGAAACGATTGAATTTTGAGAACTTCTCGAGGTAGTCTCGAGATTTCAATCCATTTCGTTTGACTTGCTTTTTAAATCGTTAGGACCCAACTACAAAACGGACTCAAAAAACTCAAAACATATGTATTTTTAAAACATAGATAAGTCGTTAAGCTGTTAAGCCATTAAACTGAAAAGAACAGGGGCTTAAATCTTTCTAAGATTGCATCGATGCTACAAATAGAGCGGGTTTTGTGCCAACCACATAAATTAGGGTTAATAAGATCATCCACTCTTTAAGAAATTCCATCAAGCTGCTGTGAATTGCGCCCATCTTCTAACACCACATAGTATTTAGGCTTTGTTCTTTTCAGATTAATGGCTTATCTACATTTAGAAAAAACACATGCTTTCAGTTTTTTCAGTCCAATTTTTCGTTGTTTCGAAGGTGGGTCCTAACACTTTGAAAAGTAAGTCAAACGAAATGGATCTGAATCTCAAGACTACCTCGAAAAGCTCTCAAATTCAGAGCCGTCGTGCAAACGCGAGCGTGAGGAGCAGCCACGCGGCGAACGCGCAGCCGATGCGAGCGAGCGCTGAGCGAGGAGGCAGGCGACGCGAGCGACGCTGCGCGAGGAGCGAGCCACGTGGCGCCTAGAACGCAACATACTAGAGCAACTTGGCTATGTACTATTATAGATGCACATGCTGTCCACTATACCATAAACTAACTGCCATTTATATACCTCATGAAGGTGTGCATATCATCGTCAAGGAAAGCCTTTGGCATCAGCAGCACAAACTGATGGGGTTCTTGGCCTTAGCAATGCAGCTAAGGCATCAGCAGCAATGCAGCAATCCTTCCAACTCAGCTAGCCAACCAAGGGATCATTTTCAATATTTTTGGTCACTGTATCACCAGAGATCGCAGCAGCGGTGGCTACATGTTTCTTGGTGATGAATATATTCCCAGATAGGGAACGACATGGGCTCCTATCCGAAGTGGTCCAGGGTAGTCCTCTCCTTTTGAAGGGTTAGTTTCAGATATATGGTCATGATTTTTACTTTGGATACCACAGATGTCACATGCTCTGTTTGCTACAGATCTTTAAAAATCCTAACTAACTCCGGTCACTGTCAAGACTAACTGCAAAAAGGGAAATTGTACTCAACTGCTCTTCGATGTTGCTTTAGAACCTGTTCTTTTGAGTTGATCTGAATGGCTGAAAAGCTGAACGACTGAAACGATTGAATTTTGAGAGCTTTTCGAGGTAGTCTCGAGATTTCAATCCATTTCGTTTGACTTGTTTTTTAAATCGTTAGGACCCAACTACAAAACAGTGAAAAACGGACTAAAAAAACTCAAAACATATGTATTTTTAAAACATAGATAAGTCATTAAGCTGTTAAGCCATTAAACTGAAAAGAACAGGGGCTGAAATCTTTCTAAGATTGCATTCGACGCTACAAATAGAGCGGGTTTTGTGCCAACGACATAAATTAGGGTTAATAAGATCATCCACTCTTTAAAAAATTCCATCAAGCTGCTGTGAATTGCGCCCATCTTCTAACACCACATAGTATTTAGGCTTTGTTCTTTTCAGATTAATGGCTTATCTACATTTAGAAAAAACACATGCTTTCAGTTTTTTCAGTCCAATTTTTCGTTGTTTCGAAGGTGGGTCCTAACACTTTGAAAAGTAAGTCAAACGAAATGGATCTGAATCTCAAGACTACCTCGAAAAGCTCTCAAATTCAGAGCCGTTCAGCTGTTCAACTGTTCAGATCAACTTAAAACAACAAGACCTTGGTTCTTGCAAGCAAGTAAGCAAACAAAAAATTGTCT
Source organism: Raddia distichophylla (assembly GCA_005191435.1). NCBI lineage: Eukaryota > Viridiplantae > Streptophyta > Magnoliopsida > Poales > Poaceae > Raddia > Raddia distichophylla. The sequence continues at coordinate 3,167,025 of SPJY01021785.1, forward strand.
ATAAACTAGAGTGAATTCATCTACAAGACTACAACACAAGGAACTCTGCTATGCAGTGTTGGGAGTTTGGGCTAAGCCGTCGGAGCCAGCTCAGGCATGGCTTGAAAAAGGCAACCCGAAGCATGGCATGACATGAGAAAAAAATGGGCCGGACGGCACAACCTAAATGGCATGCCGTGCTGGGCCTGGAAACCAAGCACGATGGGCCGCTCGACCTGGCCCGTGCTTGGGCTGGCACGGCCCGAAGTGAAGCATGAGTCAGTAATTCGCGTTTTTCGTGATCTTCCCTTATCTGGATGAATTTATGTTCAACACGAAAGTTTTAGACAAACTTTACATTTGAGTAACATATGAATTTATAAAAATTATTTTCTCTGCTTCCTGCTTTAGGGCCAACGACATCGTTCTTTATATCGCCATTTTCGAGGTCTTCTGTTGCTCAGATGAATTTCGGTTGAACACGAAAGTTGTAGATAATTTTGAGAGGCATATTTTTCATGTAGATAACTTTTTAATTTGAACAACGTACGCATTTATAAAAAGATCTTGCCTGCTATTTTGTCACCCGTACCGTGCTCGGGCCGTCGCGGTCCAAAGCAGGCCCGACGTGCTTTTGGGATGTGATGGGCCTAGATTTTGACACTCTGTGCCGTCTCGGCATGGCTCGAAGTGCTGATCGGGCCATGCCGGCCCGTTTTTCATCGGTCCGAGGCACGACTGATCCGAGCGGCCCGGCACGCCCAGTTTTTAGCACTACTGCTATGTGGCATTGTACTTTTATGCTCTGTTTTATCAATTGTTTGTATGAATTTTTCACCTTGTTAAAGTTTGATGCACATCAGCACATGTGACGGCAACTTTGCCTTTTTTGTGTACTGTCAGGAGCATTGCATAGTAGAGAAGCCCAGAAAAGTAAGCTACGGAGATCTGTAACTAGTGTTCGAGGGCAGGCCGGTAAGTTGACACATGTGATCTTTGACGGTGGAAGGGCATATACATACTTCCCACATGATGCATACACAAACCTGGTTGCTTCGGTAAAGTGTTATACATCTTTTTGTCTGACGTTTCTGACAGCCTTGAAAAAATTTAAAAAGATACGAAATTACTAATTTGCCCTTCCAATTGTCTTCATCCCTGCCTTGTGTGCTCATCCCGACTCCCGAGCAAGCCTCCCTGCCGCCGGGGCTGCTCCCTCCACCACGGTCCCTCCCTGTCGCAGCCCCAGCGCCGCTCCCTACGTCGCAGTCCCTCCCTGACGCCGCTGCTCCCTCTCTGTCGCTAACGCCGCTCCCTTCGCCGCGATCACTCCTCCGAAGCCCCGACAAGACAAGTAGTAATGCCCGAAGACATTTTAGAGACTCTTACATCAGCTAAGATTCAAACACTGCATTACTAAGTTTTAAAAATCAGTGTTGACACCCTTGAGTTGTTTGTTAGAAAAACATTCGTTCAATGACTATCGATCCGTTTGTTGCTGCGCCCGCTACTTACAAATGGAATAGTAAGGTTTTTGGTTTGGAAAGAAATTGAATTGTAACTGTAAGGAGAATGCAGATTAATTAAGACGAGACAATTTATTCGATGAATTGACCCAGCAACGGTTCGCCAAGATTGGTACCGTGGATTCGTAATGGGCTTGGTGGTAGCCCCCAGCATTCGAACCTAGCGTGGCCCATAATGTGTGGGTCACGGTAAGACGCCGGATATCGGTTGCGGGGAGGAAGAGACATCCATTCTCTCTCTTTCTTCTTGATTCTGAATCATCCCCTAGTGAAAAAGCAGGGGGCGTCCAACACGCTGGACGGGCTGCTGTCCAACGCACAGCTCTGGCCGTTGGATCTTCATCCAACGGTTAGGAATAGATCTAAATCAAATCTTTCTCATTTTTGTTTAACTTTGCAAAAAAATGTGAAATTTTTTTTTAAAAAATATGACAATTACCTAATATGCCTCAGGTGCAACATATATTATTTTCATATTTTTATGTTTAATAATTGTATTTAAAAGGTGTTTAAAGCAGAGAATGAGCCTAAAATATTCATACTAAAATATGAAAAATATATATGTTGTAACTGATGTATATTAGGTAATTTTAATATTTTTTCACAATTTTTTGCACAGTTAGATGAAAATGAGAAAGATTTGATCTAGATCTATTCCTGACCGTTGGATGAAGATCCAACGACCAGAGCTGTGCGTTGGACAGCAGCCCGTCCAACGGGCGTTGGACGCCCCCTACGGGATAAATGAAAGCAGGGGGCGTCCACAGCTGTGCGTTGGACAGCAGCCCGTCCAACGGGCGTTGGACGCCCCCTGCGGGATAAATGAAAGCAGGGGGCGTCCACAATTCTGGCCGTTGGATCTTCATCCAACGGTCAGGAATAGATCTAGATCAAATTTTTCTCATTTTTGTTTAACTGTGCAAAAAAATGTGAATTTTTTTTAAAAAAAATATGATAATTACCTAATATTACCTGCGGTATAAATATATATAGCGGGCTAGGTCAACGGTCGTCGCGTGGGGACGGGTAGACTCAGACCTGGGCGGAGACGGGAGGCTCCCGGTCGTCATCGGTTCCGTGTTGCCAGCTAGCACTGTGTATTTGCTCCTCCTGCTGCATGAGCACTGGGTAGTCTCTCTAAAAACTCACTATTTGCTCGGACGTTTTAGGTTCGTCAGGCTCAGGCCCACACGTCTTACTGCATTGTTACGAGTGCACAACAGTGAATCGGGAACTCCCCTTTCGAAGATGGCTGCGGCCTGACGATAAATTGTAAGAGAATTATTGACGGTACAACCAAATTGATATGTTTGCATAGGTGGTTGATGGATAATTCTGGTTGCGTTAATTTGCTCGCTGATCCATGTTGCGTTTGCTAACGTTATTATTGGACAGGTCTCCGGACCGATGAAACATGGCAAAATATTGATAAATTGAGGACAAAATATTACAAATAGAATATCGTCAAGTAGCGATGAAGCATTGCAACGTGCAAACAAACATGATAAAATAATGAAGAATCATCGATTTTGCTCGATTAAACATTGGTGTAATACTAACAAAATATGGCGAATTTATGTGGGGGCCCCGATAATTGAGATCCGTATGAACACTACAGAAATCCGTCACTTTCCTCGGCTTCCAGAGAAATCTTTGGCGGCCGACGAAAATAGTGCTAGATTCTCCGCAACCAACGGGTAGTGCTGATGTGGCACTATTTTTGTCAAAAATAATGCCAAGTTTGCATGGTGAGGTGTCGTAGGTGGTAAAAGGGGTTCTTTGGTCCTACAATTCGGAAGTAAGCTAGGCTCAAGAAGCTTGTTTTCAATCATCGATAAATGTTGATTGTTATGGGTCTGCATTATAATAGATTAGATTAAAAGAAAGAATTGATATGAACTCTACGAAAGAAATAGAAATATTAAAAAAATAATAGAAACATGAGTCCATGCCAAATTTTAATACGAGAGCTTATATCGACTACAACAAAATAATAATATAAATTTAGAAAAATTACAAAAATTAAAACCCAAGTCGGATTAAAGCAAGAGTCCATATCCGCTATAATAAAAAAAAATCCATTATACAAGAGTCAACGAAGACACCACATTATATATATATATAGAGAAAGGCTAGCGTACTCTTAGGAGTACGAGTTTTCGAAATTTTAGATGTCTAACAACCGATCCAGACTATTGATCTTGTTCGTCTCACTAAAAACGTAGCCAATGACCAAGTTTCATATTTCTTTGAATTTTTTACTATTTGTTTCCTATTTTTAAAAATTGACCTTTCAATTAGTCGTGTTGCGTTAAAAAAGTTGATTTTCGAAAATAGAAAACAAATAGTAAATTACCACGTTAATTGAATAGAAAACTAAAAAAAATCTACAATTGAATAGAAAACTAGACAAAGACTCTGATACTCTGAGGAGTACTCTAGCTAAAGTACTCTCTATTTTCTGGCCGTCCGATTCATAGGATATGATCCGTCCAGATTCAAGCGCACCTCCCCCAAATTATCCTCGTCCCCTCTCCATTCTGTAGCGCTTAGGCTGTCTCCAACAACATCCCTTAAAACGTCCTCTACCTCAAAATCAGGGATAAATTCTTCCCCTATTTGTTTCAACAACATTCCCTATTACGTTCCCTAAAATAGAGATTTTCTCTCTATTCCCTTATATGTAGAGGTTTTCTTTCCTTTCCCTATAACAATTCTTTATATAGGGAACGCTGTTGGAGATGGAAGAAATATAGGGAGAGATTCGTTAAAAGGAATTCTGTATATGAGACTATAGGGGATCAAATTTAGGGATTTCTGTTGCAGAGAGCCTTAGAGAGAGAGAGAGGAGAGTCTCGCCCGGAATCTGGCGATCCCCCACCACTGTCATCTCTAGTGAGTTCTTCCTCCTCCTACCCCTCTTCTCCTCCCCGGTGCGGGGCGCATCACGGGAGCGGGCGGCGACGGGTTGCGCCCCTCCTCTTCTCCCCAATTCGGCGGCGGGCGACGCCCCTCCTCAATCTTCTTCCCCCACACGGCGGGCCGGCGGCGCCCAGTCCCGTGCACCAGATCCGGCGCCATGGACGCTGACGGCATCGGCGCCGTCGAGTTCGACGAGATCGCCCTCCTCCCTCGCGACGCTGTTCCTCAGGCCCTGCCGCTCCGCCGTCGCCGTCGAACATTGCAGTCGCTGTTGTATCCATCTTGATCTTCAGATATGTTCCTTCAAATGAGGTACTCCTTCTTGTTGTTATTCTAGGTCTGAAAGAGGTCAAGGTGCTCTTAGGAGCAGACAATCTCGTAGGCGTTTTATCAAGCCACTTGTGCCAATGGAGAACTCCTACATCCCACAACTTTACAATAACAACTTTGAAATTGAAGAATGCACACTTGGTCCATTTCCATCTCCAGCTTCTGCTGGCCATTTATTGTAACAGATGGCAGAAGAATAATCAGTAAATCACACTATGAACCAGTGTCCTTACCCTTTGATATCAAGTTCGATAAGGAGAGGTGCCAAAATGGCTCAAAAATGGCAGAAAGTGTGGTTGGGATCATTCTTCTCCCTGAGCTGAAGAAATCCAAAAGGGAGGACATGGAATTGTATAATGCAAGGCTCGGTTTGCCTGGCTCCCACAGAATTAGAAAACCACCAAAACCATCAGGTAATTTTAGCATGCTGCAACCAGGGTTCACAAAACCGGCCAGGGCCTCCGAGCCGTGAGTGGCGCGGTTAACCACTGGTTAACTGCGGTAATTGACGGCTAGCCGCGGTTTACAGAGGAAAACTGCTGGACAAAGGGAAAAAATGAGGAGAAAAATTAAAATTTTGTCATGACTTATACTATATAATTAGAATTATTTAAGAGACTTACATGATATATAGGGACATAATCAAGACGAATAATCTTATTTCCAATTGAATTAAAAGACAATCATGCTCATAAATTAATATTTCATCATTTCATGTTTATGGTAGTATAGATTCATAGTTTATAAACTAATAAAATAACAAGTTCATAAAATCACAAGTTGTCCATTATTACATTAACAAGGTCAGAAATCACAAGTTTAGAATCATATGCATAAAATAACAAGTTTATCGATCGCATATTCGCATATTACCATAATTGCATTCGTATGATAACTTGATGATTGATAGGCGCCCTAGCGGTCCTGCTCGTGTTGCACTCCTACATCAGCATGATAATTAACAATGGCCAATGGGTAATATGCAATATGCAAATGCAATGAGCAATTAAAATACGTAAAGAGCGGAAGATATGAATTGTCAAATGGTAAATCCACACATTACCGTTATTTCGATATGTGAACTGAAGTGTCAAATGGTAAGTCTACTACCGGTGATGTTGCCGGGCCTAGGAGTATTAATCTTCATTTGAAATAATTATGACCCCTTGAGTTGTCATTAAAATGGCCCTGAACTCATCCCAACTTTGTCCTGTCGTCCAGCTGTTTGCTTGCCAGCGTGCATATACCATGTCATATTGGTCAGGCTCTTGACTTTTGTGCAAATACCTTAATGGATGGGGTGCTGCAGGGGGTAAGCTGCCACTCTTGAGGGGTATCCTGTGGGAGGGTATCGAGGGTAAGGCGCGGGATGGTAAGCTCCTGGGGGTAGAGGTAGTAAGCTCCATATTGCCGCTGTGGCTGAGTGGTGTCACTGCTTGAGCTAGAGCTGCACTCATGTGGACCATGACCATGCATTTTTTTCTTGGCCCTATCGATGCTAGACCGAGGAGGCATTCTTTGCGAGCTTGCTTCATGTGATTCATGACCACCCTGGCTAAACGGAGCAGGCGAGGAAGCAACAGGCCGGGATGAAGTTTTTTAAAAGTTGCCACCGCCAACATCAGCACCGTCACCACCACCGTCATCGTCGTCGTCGTCAGAGGCTAGCGAACTCAAGTTAGATTCTTGGTATGGAGGGCTCCGCGGGCAAGTTCTTCGGAGGATTCATCATTGTCCATCTCTTCTTCGCCTAGCACTTGTCCCTTATATTTTTTTGGGTCACGCTATTTTGATGGATTTTCTGCTTCCTCTTACCCATATGTATTTCTCCAACATGCTTAATACCCACCCCACAATTGTTGACACCGCTGTTTTCTTTATCATATCACCCATATCCGTGAGATCAGTGACGGCACGATTAAGGCTTGGGGCCTTAGCATCACTTAAGTCCTCATCTAATTTCGGATCAACATTTGACCTGTAAGTATATAAAGAGTAAACACCGATGAGTAATGAACAGATGACTTAAGAATACTTACCTTCGTAAAAAATAAATAATGGTTACATTCTTACCATCCGCTTCGCATCCACTTAATGATTGGGTTCGTGTCATCTGTGAGTGAAAGCTCCGTGAACAGAGAGAGTGGATCCATATCTTATGATTCGCCTTGTATTCCTTGTCTTTCTAGTCTTAGACAGAGGTTGTAGTGGACGTACACCAAGTCGTGAAGCTTTTGATAGGACAGCCTGTTGCGTATCTTCGAGTGGATGAAACCAAAGGTACTCCAGTTGCGCTCGCATCCACTAGATAAGCAAACCTGCGACACCACACGCTTTGCAAGTTTCTGTAGGTTTGGTGTATCTGAGCCCATCATGTTCCACCACGTCACTGCCATGAGGAATATCATTGCATACGATACATGATCATTCCACTTGTACGATATCACTGCATTTGCATATCAAATTTCGATTACCTTTATTTTGATTATTGGAAAGAGCCATCCTTCTGGCAACCTCTCCTGTAAAAAAGCCGAAGCGTGTCCTCCACTCCTCCATCTCATTGAGTGCTGCAGCCGCGGTATTTTCATCAGCAATTCTTTCAAAAGTTTGTTAAACACGGGGCAACATATTTATGTGCTATCCATCAGTATAGTTCACCTTCGGGTTAAGAACACAAACTGCAGTAAATGAGGTCACAATGTAATTTAGATTTTTATACCAATTAAAATATTATATACTCATATTCATATATACCTGTTTCAATAAGCGTGCCTTCACTAAGGGTGAAAAATCTCTTCTCGACGATATGCATGACTCGTGAAATCTTCTTCACACAAGTTTTTCGCGAGACTTTGGCAAGTGTCATGATATTTGAGTATGACATCGCAGATGGTAGGGTTTTTATCTTGGTCTGCGAACCAAGAAAGCTATAGATTGGAGCAACCATATGTATTGCCTTGTTCATGTGATCCCACCATGCTAGGTTACTCAAGCATCCATGGCAGTACTTCTCTTCTTTGGATTTAGCATATGGGCTTGATAGAAATTTATCGGAAGCCATCCACTTCATGAATTCTCCTCTGCGCTTGGCTCTGAAGAAACATGTAGTTTGTACCAAAATGAGTTGCATACCACTTGTCCAACTCACCGCCGATATGTTTCTTCATTATTGCATGCAATTTGTTTAAGTTATACAGCCATCTGCACACTCTCCTTGCACTCACAATGATAGCATGGTGGTCTGGAAACTTCTCTATGTCCTTCAACAACAAATTTATGGTGTGAGTCATACAAGGTTGCTACATTATGTTGGAGAACTGCTGACAAATCAATTTCACGATCTTTTTGTAGTTCGAACCATTATCGATTATGATTGGGACGATATTTTCATGCCCAACTGAATTGATCACTGACTTAAATTTCTGCATGACAAGTTAATGTATATCCGCATTAATTTATCACATGACATAATAGGACTATAGGAGTAGGACAATAGGTGTATCAGTCTATGTATACCTGCATTAATTTATTTGCATCTTGGATTTTCCAGTCATATCGACAGACTTATAAAAAAACATGCACCCATTGCAATATAGCATGAAGTTCATGATAGCCATGTGGTCCAGTCCAAGAATCAGACATTATGGATAGACCAAATTCAATCTAATCCCGTCTCCATTGCATCATCTCACACTCTATGTCGTGCTTGTTGTCCTCCAAATACCTTCCATCGATATCATGTTTTTTTAGTGAACTTACACCCTCACCTGCATGATAATTGTTATTCATGAAAAAGTAGTAATTATTAAGTAGTGATGTAAACATGTAATCATGTATTCATGTTCACTAACCGAGCCTCTGTGTTTCCTTAATAGCTGCAATAAAGTAAGGGTTATCTGCTTTTCTTCCCGGAATGCCGGCTGCATGAAACCACGATGACCATTTTTTTTCCAAGTTTCTCCCCAAGTGTTTTGTTTACCTTTGTCCAAACACCCTCATCAGTCCATGGTTGCACGGTTTTGAGCATGTTCGGCTGCGACCTTGAGCCTGATCGGCTCAACATTTTTTTTAACAAATTTTTTCACATCCCTAGACCCACTGCCACTGCCACTTCCACCACCATGCTCATAATAATCACCAGCACGTGTCCTGAATTATGCCTCTGCCTGTGATGTAGCCATGGCATGCCGCATCTGCTGTTCTTCGTTAGCACCCCCATCATCTCATCCCGCCAGTCCCACTCACCTAAGCCTTCTGCGGCCCTTTGCCTTCTAAATTCCTCTTTCATCTTATCTTCCTTTGCCTGTCTGAACCTATCAAGCTCCCGCTGAAAGTACGTCTTCATATCGGGCGGGATTGCTTTACAAGACGCCACACCTTTTCCACTTCGGCACGCCAAGTGATATTTAAATCATGCCGCACCACCTCCATTTTTCTCTGTTCTACAATATTTGCACCTAAATCCATTTTCTAACTTATCACCATGCTCCCAAACACGGTCGTGGTCCCGCTCCGCCATTCCCTAATACTTGAAAAAATGAATTATTGCATAATAACAAAATTACAAATTACAAATCTACAACTAAAAATAAGTGAGTAACTAACTAACCTAACTATTAAGTAATAACTAACTAACCTAACAACTGACCTTATTAACTAACCTAAGTAAAGTACCTAAGTACCTAACTACTAAGTAAACTACTGACCTTATTAACTAATTAATCTAACATGCTAACCTAACCTAACTACTTATTAACTAATTAATCTAACATTAAATGCTAACCTAACCAAACTACTAAGGAGTAAGGACTATGCCCCTCTTAAGTACCTATTAATCTACTAAGTACTAGCCTAAACACCCCAAGCAACTAAGCCCCTAAGCCAAAGCAACTAGCCAGGGCAGTTAGCCACGCACGGCCACAGCTAAAACGACTAACCGTGGTTACCTGAAGCAAAGCCACTCCGAATGTCCGGCTAGCCGGTGCGATTTGGCGGTTGACCGGCGGCGTGGCGGCTGTGGCGCGGCCTGGCTCCCTTGGCTCCTTCCCTGGCGCACTGCTGAGCCGCAGTTAGCCGCCCAAACCGTGCGGCTAACCGCGTTTAGGCGTCCCCTGCCACATGCGGCTCGGCTCCAGCGTCCTCCGCGGCGGTGGACGGCGGATCTGGCCTAGGGAGTGCTGGAGGCGGAGGGGAAGGAGGAGAGAAGCACAAAGAGCTGGCTGGACCGCTGGAGGAGTGGGGAAAGTGAGAGGCTGTTGTGGATTCAGTCTCATGGGCTTGGGAATTAGGAAACCGGGGCACGGGCATCTCTACTGCAGGTAGCACACGGGCAGCACTGTGCAAGCATCTTTCCTAATCCCCTGAAAATACACCATGGCCATTGAGATTTGTTTGCCATTAGTTTCAATTATTTAACACGTACAATCACATGAAATAATGAGCTATATTTAGAATTTTTAAATTTTGTTTAATCCAAAATGCTTAGAATAACGAATACTATTTTTTCAAATTTTATAGTAATTTTCACTTCAAATTTCAATTTGACAAATTTTGCGGAATTACAACCGGTTTACCCATACGGTTTTGCAAACCGTGATGCGCCGGAGCGCGGTTAACCAGCGGCTAACCGCGGTTAGCCGGCGATTCCGTGAACCCTTGCTGCAACATAATTAAAGCTGGTTCCTCATGTTTTTGTATAACTAGTTACCGTGCTATGAAAAGGCAAGTTGATACCGCTCAAAAAAGCAATTTGAGAATAGCATTCCCTCTGTTTTTTTGTTTGACGCCTTTGATTTTTTTGGCAGTCTTTGACCGTTCGTCTTATTAAAAAATTTAGTGCAAAGATAAAACAAATAAGACGTATTTATAGTACATCTATTGATAAAACAAATTACAACAAAATAAATGATATTTAAAAAATAATTGAAATAAGATGAATGGTCAAAGGCGTATCGAAAAGTCAAAAGCGTCAAACGAAAAAAACGGAGGTAGTATTTCTTAAGGGGGACAGTTTGTCTAGTTTTCTCTGATTTGTCGAAATGTAGCATGCATCCTATTTTTTAGTATTTATTCGGTGACAATTAGTCTAATTTTTATGACTTGTCATAATAAACATGTTCTTTTCTTTGCAATGTTGAAGAAGAAAAGCTTTTTTTAAAAAAAAGAAGTATGTGATTACTTTTCTCTTGACATAAATAGAAATCTTACCAACCATGTTAATTTTTTTAGAGTTCTGCCATAAATTGTTGCATAGTCAATATTCATCTGTTATCTGAGGATCCAGTTTCTTATCCAGTTTTTGCTGGTTCTAGCACATATACCAAATTTATTTCCCCTACATTTCCCCTACACTTATACCGCGGTAGCGGTACCTCCATTCGGCGCGTTTCCAGCATGGCCACGTCGCCCGAAAATCTTCGGCCGTCGGATCGCGCCGCGCGTCCGTCGTTTCAGCCACACGATCCAGATCTTCCTGGCGGGTAGCGTTTGCTAAAAACCCCTCGCGCTTTTAGGTTTTTATGCTGCAGTCCTTTCATTTCGCCGAAGTGCCCCTGCCTTGTGTAGTTTTTTCCCTGCCACATTCCCAGAGCGCCCTCCAAATTTTCCGCCGCTTGCAGATAGGCCCTTTTCATCTTTGTAGATACACCCGGGGTTGGGGTAAAATTACCCGCCTTTGCCATCAGGCTAGGGTTGACCGCGGTGCCTCCCAGTCCCAGCGCACGCGCTCCCCACCCCACCCCACAGCCAGCTTCGTCCGCCTCCAACTCCACGCCATTTCCACCTCCTCTCTCTCTCTCTCTCTCTCTCTCTCTCTCTCTCTCTCTCTCCCCGCGTCGCCTCCTCTCCCCACCAGCCGCCGCTGCCCCCTGTCTCTCCGGTGCCCTGTCGCACCGCCTCATTTGCACCCGCTACGCTGCTGCTCCTGCCGTCGCCTCCGGGAGGTTAGATCTGGAAGCGGCGGCTTCACGGTGGACGAATCCGGCGACGGGGGTCTCGGTCAGCGGCGGATCCGCCGACGGCGCTCCTCGGGACGGTCTTGCCCTCTTCGACGGCTGCGACTCCCTGCTCCTCCTCGACGGGCCGCCGGCACCTCCGCTCCGCCTCCATGCCTTCGCCGCTCCTGCCTTTGCGTCGGCGCGTCTCCGGTCCGTATCCATGTCGCTCCCTTCTCTCCTCCTTTTCCAGTCCGGCAGCAGTCGCTCATTTCGTCTCCCTGTTTCTTCCGCTGGTGCCCCTGTCCATGCCGGCGACGGGCTGCGGTCATCGCCGAGTAGTTAAAACACAGCGTAAAAATTGCTAACTGCCTGCACTACTCAACAAGCTCCTTCTACACGTTGTTCTTGCATAAAAAAAGAAAATAGCCTGATAATACTCATTATGTAATACAAGCCAAAAAGGTCTCAGCATATACATCATTATAAATATGCATTCATTGTTTTGAGCCAGTGAAACTATATATGTTACTATGTTGATTAGTTTTGCTTCTTTTTTCCAAAAAAAGATTATTTAGGCTGCCAAATACCATCCACAATTTCATTAGCCAAATCCAGTGATTACAGCTAAATTTACATAGTAATCTCTATTTACACACTATCCTAACCTCTAGCATAACAGGAACAAGCAAGATGAAGATGCAGTATATATCTTTGCTTCGTAACCGATTTTATAGCTATTTTACATGCTCAAATGCTGTGATCATACCGGTTTTACAAAAAGAAGGCCCTTTAAAATGTTCAGCATGCCAGTTATTGAAATATTTACGGATCCCTCAGATATTAGTATGGGCCTGTCTTTCTAATCCTTTACATAAATATTCCTGATATGCAATACAACAGATTATATGCAGATTCTTTCATTTCTGGTTAGAAAAAAGTTTAATAATATTGTTGTTTTTAGCTGATTGCAAAACCTCGACACACAATGTGTTAAAACCCAGAGATGGATTCAATGTGTTAATTAGATCATCCTATTTTAGATGCAACAATCAGGTGATTTTAACAATCTGAGGTCAACATAATGAAACACCATATGTTATATATTTCTCTGCCATAGGATACTTTGTTTTAAATTTGTTAGTCGTTTGCCTTAACAAGTTTTAATCCCTGTTGAAGCTAACAAATTTGTTAGTCGTTTGCCTTAAACAAGTTTTAATCCCTGTTGAAGCTCTATCCTAGACTTTTTAGAATAACAGCCACAAGTAGGCCTCTAAAAAAAATTACATATACTGGTTGCATTAAACATTTATTGTACTGCCACCGATCATCAATGTTTGCCCCCATGCATAGACCAGTTATTTTCGGACAAATGATTTTGTACTCGCCCTTCCCCACAGCACAAATCTTTCAAACCTTTTTTTAATTCTCCTAGAATATAATGATTTTAACAAGTCTGCTGCCCTTGCCCACAGCACAAATCTTTCAAACCTTTTTTTAATTCTCCTAGAATATAATGATTTTAACAAGTCTGCCTTTGTTCATGAACATTTAAATGAATGTCCATTGTTTTCGGAGAAAAGAAGAATATATATATAAGATATACGCATACCTATCTGTTAAATATTTGCATTCATAAACCTTTGTCAAGTCAACTTTCCATCAAAGCTTTGTACCTATTGTAGTACAATATGTTCTGATTTGAAATGGGCGCCATCTTAGCTCGACAAATTCTAGCCTCAGTGTGAGGTGCTGACACTGATTAATGCATATAGATCTGGATTCACCATGATTATTTTCGCAGCTGCTTATTCGGTTACTGACTTCATGTAAATGTCTGGATTCACCATGATCTTTATGCAAATGATCTGGATTCACCATGATTCTTTATGTAAATGTCTTGACATCCTGAAAAAAAAAGGGAAAGTTGCATGTTTCTATTCTTATTTATATGTGTGTGCCATAGTTAATATATATATATATATATATATATATATATATATATATATATATATATATATATATATATATATATATATATATATATATATATATATATATATATATATATATATATATATATATATATATATATATATATATATATATATATATATATATATATATATATATATATATATATATATATATATATATATATATATATATATATATATATATATATATATATATATATATATATATATATATATATATATATATATATATATATATATATATATATATATATATATATATATATATATATATATATATATATATATATATATATATATATATATATATATATATATATATATATATATATATATATATATATATATATATATATATATATATATATATATATATATATATATATATATATATATATATATATATATATATATATATATATATATATATATATATATATATATATATATATATATATATATATATATATATATATATATATATATATATATATATATATATATATATATATATATATATATATATATATATATATATATATATATATATATATATATATATATATATATATATATATATATATATATATATATATATATATATATATATATATATATATATATATATATATATATATATATATATATATATATATATATATATATATATATATATATATATATATATATATATATATATATATATATATATATATATATATATATATATATATATATATATATATATATATATATATATATATATATATATATATATATATATATATATATATATATATATATATATATATATATATATATATATATATATATATATATATATATATATATATATATATATATATATATATATATATATATATATATATATATATATATATATATATATATATATATATATATATATATATATATATATATATATATATATATATATATATATATATATATATATATATATATATATATATATATATATATATATATATATATATATATATATATATATATATATATATATATATATATATATATATATATATATATATATATATATATATATATATATATATATATATATATATATATATATATATATATATATATATATATATATATATATATATATATATATATATATATATATATATATATATATATATATATATATATATATATATATATATATATATATATATATATATATATATATATATATATATATATATATATATATATATATATATATATATATATATATATATATATATATATATATATATATATATATATATATATATATATATATATATATATATATATATATATATATATATATATATATATATATATATATATATATATATATATATATATATATATATATATATATATATATATATATATATATATATATATATATATATATATATATATATATATATATATATATATATATATATATATATATATATATATATATATATATATATATATATATATATATATATATATATATATATATATATATATATATATATATATATATATATATATATATATATATATATATATATATATATATATATATATATATATATATATATATATATATATATATATATATATATATATATATATATATATATATATATATATATATATATATATATATATATATATATATATATATATATATATATATATATATATATATATATATATATATATATATATATATATATATATATATATATATATATATATATATATATATATATATATATATATATATATATATATATATATATATATATATATATATATATATATATATATATATATATATATATATATATATATATATATATATATATATATATATATATATATATATATATATATATATATATATATATATATATATATATATATATATATATATATATATATATATATATATATATATATATATATATATATATATATATATATATATATATATATATATATATATATATATATATATATATATATATATATATATATATATATATATATATATATATATATATATATATATATATATATATATATATATATATATATATATATATATATATATATATATATATATATATATATATATATATATATATATATATATATATATATATATATATATATATATATATATATATATATATATATATATATATATATATATATATATATATATATATATATATATATATATATATATATATATATATATATATATATATATATATATATATATATATATATATATATATATATATATATATATATATATATATATATATATATATATATATATATATATATATATATATATATATATATATATATATATATATATATATATATATATATATATATATATATATATATATATATATATATATATATATATATATATATATATATATATATATATATATATATATATATATATATATATATATATATATATATATATATATATATATATATATATATATATATATATATATATATATATATATATATATATATATATATATATATATATATATATATATATATATATATATATATATATATATATATATATATATATATATATATATATATATATATATATATATATATATATATATATATATATATATATATATATATATATATATATATATATATATATATATATATATATATATATATATATATATATATATATATATATATATATATATATATATATATATATATATATATATATATATATATATATATATATATATATATATATATATATATATATATATATATATATATATATATATATATATATATATATATATATATATATATATATATATATATATATATATATATATATATATATATATATATATATATATATATATATATATATATATATATATATATATATATATATATATATATATATATATATATATATATATATATATATATATATATATATATATATATATATATATATATATATATATATATATATATATATATATATATATATATATATATATATATATATATATATATATATATATATATATATATATATATATATATATATATATATATATATATATATATATATATATATATATATATATATATATATATATATATATATATATATATATATATATATATATATATATATATATATATATATATATATATATATATATATATATATATATATATATATATATATATATATATATATATATATATATATATATATATATATATATATATATATATATATATATATATATATATATATATATATATATATATATATATATATATATATATATATATATATATATATATATATATATATATATATATATATATATATATATATATATATATATATATATATATATATATATATATATATATATATATATATATATATATATATATATATATATATATATATATATATATATATATATATATATATATATATATATATATATATATATATATATATATATATATATATATATATATATATATATATATATATATATATATATATATATATATATATATATATATATATATATATATATATATATATATATATATATATATATATATATATATATATATATATATATATATATATATATATATATATATATATATATATATATATATATATATATATATATATATATATATATATATATATATATATATATATATATATATATATATATATATATATATATATATATATATATATATATATATATATATATATATATATATATATATATATATATATATATATATATATATATATATATATATATATATATATATATATATATATATATATATATATATATATATATATATATATATATATATATATATATATATATATATATATATATATATATATATATATATATATATATATATATATATATATATATATATATATATATATATATATATATATATATATATATATATATATATATATATATATATATATATATATATATATATATATATATATATATATATATATATATATATATATATATATATATATATATATATATATATATATATATATATATATATATATATATATATATATATATATATATATATATATATATATATATATATATATATATATATATATATATATATATATATATATATATATATATATATATATATATATATATATATATATATATATATATATATATATATATATATATATATATATATATATATATATATATATATATATATATATATATATATATATATATATATATATATATATATATATATATATATATATATATATATATATATATATATATATATATATATATATATATATATATATATATATATATATATATATATATATATATATATATATATATATATATATATATATATATATATATATATATATATATATATATATATATATATATATATATATATATATATATATATATATATATATATATATATATATATATATATATATATATATATATATATATATATATATATATATATATATATATATATATATATATATATATATATATATATATATATATATATATATATATATATATATATATATATATATATATATATATATATATATATATATATATATATATATATATATATATATATATATATATATATATATATATATATATATATATATATATATATATATATATATATATATATATATATATATATATATATATATATATATATATATATATATATATATATATATATATATATATATATATATATATATATATATATATATATATATATATATATATATATATATATATATATATATATATATATATATATATATATATATATATATATATATATATATATATATATATATATATATATATATATATATATATATATATATATATATATATATATATATATATATATATATATATATATATATATATATATATATATATATATATATATATATATATATATATATATATATATATATATATATATATATATATATATATATATATATATATATATATATATATATATATATATATATATATATATATATATATATATATATATATATATATATATATATATATATATATATATATATATATATATATATATATATATATATATATATATATATATATATATATATATATATATATATATATATATATATATATATATATATATATATATATATATATATATATATATATATATATATATATATATATATATATATATATATATATATATATATATATATATATATATATATATATATATATATATATATATATATATATATATATATATATATATATATATATATATATATATATATATATATATATATATATATATATATATATATATATATATATATATATATATATATATATATATATATATATATATATATATATATATATATATATATATATATATATATATATATATATATATATATATATATATATATATATATATATATATATATATATATATATATATATATATATATATATATATATATATATATATATATATATATATATATATATATATATATATATATATATATATATATATATATATATATATATATATATATATATATATATATATATATATATATATATATATATATATATATATATATATATATATATATATATATATATATATATATATATATATATATATATATATATATATATATATATATATATATATATATATATATATATATATATATATATATATATATATATATATATATATATATATATATATATATATATATAGGAAGCGTCTTTTCTACCCCTGGGAGTATCTACTCCCTCCTTTAAAAAACCACCGTAGGTATGTCCGCATACTCTTTTATCAGTTTGGGTATGTTCATATACTTATTTTAAGATATACTAAATATCACCATACGAAAAAATTGCAAAAGAGCCCCTATTTTTTAACATATATTGATATACCTTTATATTAGTACATATAAATGAGTATGTCCACATACTGCATGTATAATCCAATACTCAAGGTACATACCACCCTAGATGGTCTAGTATGATCACATACTCCATGTACATACCTTCCGTTCGACCAGATACGTCCAAAATCTTGAGATACATAGGTGGGAGTAGGTACTCTTAGGAGTATAGAGTATTTTTCCTATATATATATATATATATAACAGTCTAATGGAGGCACCACGTTAATCCAAAAATATAAGAAAATGCCACGTTAATCAAATATAAAACTACAAATCTACAATCTTGATTGTTGTGGGCCTAGATTATAACAAAATTAGATTAAAAAAGAATTCATATCAACAAATAGAAAGAAATAGAAGTTTAGAATAAAAAAAATAAAATAGGAGTTCATATCAGATTAGAGAAAGAGTTTGTATGGGCTACAACAAAACAATAATTGAAATTCTGGACAAAAAATAATTGAATAAAAACCCCAAATTAAAAGCAAGAGTCCATATCAGCTACAATAAGACAGGGAAAAAAATCTATCTATTATATAATTAAAACAGGAGCCAACAAAGCCACCGCATTAAATGGAGAAATTCTCACATTAATCAGGAAAAAGAAAATATTTACACCGTTGATTTCATTGGGAGCATATTATAACGTGTTGGATTAAAAGAAAATATTATAAATTATGCATAACGGTCTCAACGACAAGTTCGACACGTTGAGGCAAATCATTCACACCCAGAAGCCCTTCCCTACCTTCGCCGACGCTCGTTCACAACTGCTTCTCCACCAGCTCACCCTAAACTCCGCGCCAACTACACCCTCCATCGCCTTTGGCGCCGCCGCTCCCCCCAGTGGTGTTCGTCCACCCACTTGTGGCTCTTCGGGGGTGGGGGTGGGGACAACTACAACCTTGTTTGTTTTAGTTTAAATTGAATTAACATTTGTTATTTTTTTGCTAGTTCTTCTTAGAGTTTGTAAAATAATTCTTTCATAATTGTTTGAACTCTTTAAGACATATTTCGCAGGGTCACAACTTTATCAGATTAAAGTTTTCAGCAAGTTTCAGCACAAACAAACAAGGCCCTAGCCAAGGTATGTAAGCTATGAACCAAAAAACAAGGTCAAATAGAACCACAACATTAATACTAATATATTAAAAATTTCTATGTTAATCCAACAATATTAGAAATTCTCATGTTAATCGGTGGAAAGCAAGAAAGATCTACACAATCAATTATACTGGCAGCAAATTACAACAATATAGATGTGTTCGATCTTAAAATAATTAGAAACTATTAAATTTTTGGCCTCGTTCTTTTCATCTTAAATTAAAGTAAATTAAATGAAAATTTGTTATTTTTGTACAAGCTAAATGCTGTAGTTTCGTGTAGTCATTTTTATGGGGTTTTAAATAGTTCTTCTTAGAGTTAATAAAATATTTTTTTTTCTTTTTTTTGAACTCTCCATGACCTTACTTGAGGGATTACAACTTTTTTATAATCAAACTTTCAGCAATTTTAAGCTGAAAAGAACAAGGCCTTTAATATAGATAACCTTGAACCCTAAACCCTACGGGACCTCTCACTATGCATAGCTACTTCTCTCTTGAGAGACAAGATAAGCACTCAGAACACTACAGGAATCTGAACTATTATTGTCGGCCTAAAAAAACCAACGTAAGCATAACTATATTTACATCAGCTTACGTAGACCAGCGTAAATAAATCTATTTACGTCAGCCAAACCAACGTAAATATAGGTGATCAGGACTTAGGTCGATCGGTGGCCTACACCCTTGTTTACGTCGGCTATGCCGACGTAAATAGGCCACATGTCTTATTTACGTTGATCAGGCCGACATAAACATAGCCAACCTAGACTATACATCATGCTCCACTTGTTTATGTCAACTTGTCCGACATAAATAAGACACATGACCTATTTATGTCTGCCTAGCCGACATAAATAGTGGAGATGGGCCGACGTAAGTGGAGATGGATTTGAACTCTACCCTAGCCTTGCCGCCATCGTGCTGCCACCCCTCGCCAGCCCATACCCTGCCTTGCCGCCATCGTGTTGCCACCCCTCGCCAGCCACCGCCGCCTAGCCCTCGCCACCCTGTTGCCGCACCTCGCGCCCACCCCCACGCCGCTTTGGTATTTGTAGGTTTGTGTATAGTTGATCATACGGAATATCATAATATCTCTTGTTAGAAAACATTCCTATTGATTGCTCATGTTCAATGATATTCTCTTACTCTCTTATTTCTGAAACTACTTTTTCAATTTTAGAATTGTGGACGTATAGTCACACATGAATAGCTATCTTAGGAACTGTGATTGGTCAAAATTTGCAAATTACCATATGAATAATCATATTGATCACAATTTGAAAATGCAAATTGTTCCCACATGTGAATAGCTATGTTTTGTTTTGTGTTTTGAAGAGCCTGGTTGAGTAAATAACTTTGACTAACGAAATATAAAACCATATGTTTCTTTTTGTGAGAACAATATAAGTAACATGTTGCTAAATTATCTGTAGGAATATATGACACTACACTTTGGAGCACCATTAAATATTCCTCCATTTCGGCCTCCGCCTTTATTTACCTAGCAATCTCCTTTTATGGTACGCATCAAGCTAATTATTTTTGTGTATATATCTTGCTCTCATTTGAAAATTCCATCGTGAGATTGTAATGTAGAGTTCGGTGGCTCCTACTCTCGATGCCAATGTTGGAGGCACTTCTTCTTTGAGGACTCCGCCGACCTTTGTAGATTTCTTTGCCTTGGGAGGCGATGTCAATAGTAGACTTCAGTTCAACTATACCTCTCCAAGTTGATGTTGTGGACTATTGTTTTGTGTATGTTGCAGGAAATTTGTGTGGACCATCGTTTGTGCATGTGTTATGAACTATGGTAGCGACCAAAACCGTACATGTTCTGTTCAAGGTTAAATGCATATCATGGACTATATTTATGTGTTTTGTTCTTTGTTGAGATGTGATGAAAAATGTATACTGTGGACTATATTTATGTGTATTGTTGATGTTTGGAATGGGCTAAAACTTGTTATTTTTTATTTTAATTAAGTTGAAAAATGGTGGCTATTTTGCTAGCCAGCAGTGACCAAGTATTTACATCGGGCTAGCCGTCGACATAAATACTGAAAATACGATCCATCACATCAATAGGTATTTACATCGGCTAGGCCGACGTAAATACTAGAAATACTGTTTACGTCGGCTTGGCTCACGTAAATAAAAGAAATAAGAGCTGGCATTATCAGGCCCTATGCACTAGTATTTACGTCGATCTGACCGACGTAAATAGTGGAAAACCTATTTATTTTGGCATGGCCGACGTAAACAAAGGACCCAGGGCAGCTACCTGTAAGGTCGTCACGTCAGCCTCAAAGCCGACGTAAATAGCCGGCGACCTAAACATACCTATTTACGTTGATGGGTATACATCGGCTTATTTACATCGGTGTGCCAGCGTTTACGTCGGCATTTACGCCATTTACGTCGGCTTCTGGCCAACATAAATACGTCAGGTTCCTGTAGTGGAATTCTTGATTGAAGCTATCCGATCCTCAAAAATCTTCACTAAATCCTCATGAACCTTAGCCAAATTCCCATAAATTTTCATCACATCTGAGATAAGTAAACTAGGAACTATCAAGCAATGCATCTATCAAGTTTTAGGAGAGTGCAATCATCACAAGAAGAGGTTGAGTGAAATTTACAGTTCTCATCTGAACTGATGGGGTCCTTAGGTGCGACAATATCTAAAGCTCTCACATGAGCTGATAGGGTCCTTAGTTGTAGTGTGTGTAGCAGGATCAGAACAAATCATGGAAGAAGGAACAATCACACTAGTATATGCATCACAAGGGACAGAAGAACTTGAAGCCAGATCATCCTAGCAACTTTTAGTTTAAGAAGCATACTATTATGACTTCCATAAGCACATCAAAATCTGATATCACACTATCATGCATGGTCCTTAGTTTATTCAATTCATAAATCAATTTATCTACCTCCTTTTATCCATGGAGCAAGACAACTACATTTTGCATTACCAAGTTTGACTGTCAAAGCAGCTACTTCCTCCTCCAACTCCTTACACCTAGGCCCACTATTGGAGTACTTCACATCTAGTTTAAGAAAAGCATTGTTAAGTTGTTCATAGGTAGGTACCACCTCGGCTTAGTTGGAGTTGGTATAGAGGTCAGAGTCGCTAATGTCGTTCACGTCAATCATGAAGCACATCCTGACGTACCCCTCATCGTTGTCATTCGGCTTCTCGTCCGCTCTACCTTCATTGCTGCAGGTCTCCTCCTTGTCAGAGATGTTTTTTCAGCCAGGGCAGTCGGCCCCTTTTGAACCATCTTTCGCCCCTTAAAGAACCTTGGAGGCTTCTTCTTGCCTTTACCAGCCATCTTCTTGTTGTCGTTCTTGTCGACGGAACGGTTCCTCTTAGTGCAATGTATTTGTTCTTGCCCTTCTCCAGCTAGGGGTAGTTTCCTTGAAAGTGGTTGGGGACACCACAATCAAAGCACCTGACCATTCCCCTCTTGCATTCACGAACCCTGTTGTAGGAATAACTGAACTTCCTTGCATGCAAAGCAAGCTGATATTTTGGGAACGTGTCCATTTTCTCATCGGATAGCTCACAGAAAGCAGCAAGAGAAAAATCAAGCCTTGAAGAAGATGAGGTGCAACACAAAGAAGGATCAGTGACCAATGCTGTGGAATAGGGACCATGCTCTCATGAGAGATGCTCAAATTTATGGGTCTTGAGATTTGAGTGGAGTCCATCTAGGGTTTGCTTCATGAGTCAGTCGCCTGTCTGATGGTGGCCAGCTTCACATCCCACGCCTTCCAATCCAACGTTGATAGAAAGTGGCGAGCGTTCTCCACATTAGTGTAGGTGGAGATCACTAAGGATCTTGGTGAACCGTGTGAAAAACCTATCGAGAGATTCACCAAGCTTCTGTGAAAGCAATTGTATTACCTCTTGTATTGGTCCTGCCTCACGACTTTGATCTGTTGTAACCCCTCGTGGTATGCTTGAAGGGTAGTCCAAATCTCATGAGCAGGCTTGTGGTGAGTGATGCACTCATACACATTCCAACTTAAGCTTGAAATCAGCAGGTTCTTAACCTTTGCATTCAGCTACATCTGGCAAAACCGCGGACGTAACCTCTGCAAACACCGTAAGGATTTTCAACCTTAGCCAGATAGAGTACCCCTACGCCATTATGTACAACTCCATCCACGCCTTCCAAAAAGGAAAGCCGACTACGAAGAATACGCGTGGCTTAGTGGAGTACTGCTCATCCGCCATAGCTCAAGAAATAGGAAAGACTTAACGGATCAGTGAAGTTAAAGAAGAAGAAGAGCGTAGCACTGCTCTAATACCACTATGGAACTACGCTATGATGACCAGAGAAAGTGAATGGGAGCCATACAATTTTATCAGATTCTTCACACCACAAACCCCTCATAGGCAATCCCTCAAACACATGATGAAGGTGTCAAGCTCCAATCCCTTCGTGTTAGTGAATGAAAATCAAGCTGTGATCATGTCCATTGCTAGGAGGAGGATCCAAATGGTCCAATAATGATGTCCCATAGAAAGCATGAAGCTTGACTCCAACAAACAATCAACACAAACCTTGTGAGCAAAAAGAACAAACACTTGGTGAGCGACTAATGAAAAACCTAATCTGTGGGATCAAAATGATCCATGATAATACCCAAGGCCTAGCATGAAGATTGGCTCCCCAAAATCCTCAAAACAAGCTCAAACAAGGTAAATAAAAATTTATCCAAAGCTTCTTGAAAAATCACCAAAATGAAAAAACTTAGATCTAGAAGGTCATCACGAAACCAACTAAAGGACCTAACTTTCTAAAGCTTAGCTACATTTCGGGCAAAATGGAAACAAAAAGATTGAAACTTGCGCAACCAAAGTGATCAAGAATCAAACACAACCATCATACACTCCACCAACCCTCAAAAACTCAAATCACTCAAGAAATGCATGCACCCCAAATGTCAGACAAAATTCATGCAAATATGTGGAGATTTTTAAACCATGATTCTGGTTGTTAAGAATCCAAATAAGATGGAATCAAAGCTAAAGTGACTTTAGCAAAAGCTAATTAGACCAAGTGGCTAGAACGACTTTTAGAAAAGTAAAAGCAGATTCCAACAAAACATATCCTCTAATTAAGGGAGTTGTTACTGCCCTATTCTGACTCCAATAATTATGAAAATATTTTTTAAGGAAAATGAATGAGTCGTACAACACCCCACAAAATTCAGTTTCAAACTCCTAGTAGAACAAAATATGAAAATTCTTGCACTGAGGTTTGCCTTGGTTTACAAAACCACTTGTTATCGCGCTCCGTGGGCGGACAGTTAGAAAAACCACGGAGGCTAACCGTTTGAAATTCATGCCAATAAAATTTGAAATGAAAACATGTATAAAATTTGTAAAAATACTGTTAATTATTCTAAGTACTTTGGCTTAAAAATATTTAAAAATTTAAATTTTTTATCATCATTTCTTGTGTTTTTGTGTTAAAAAATATAAACTACCAAAAACCGTGGCTAAACGCCCGAAACCACGACACTCCGCAAAAAAACACCGGCAAACCGCCAAAAACCTTTGGCTTATCGTCCAAAATTTGGTAAATTTCAAAGATCCGCCGATTAACTGCAACAAACCACCGATTAACCACGGTTAACCGACTCTGCACTGGTCACGGTTCGGAGGGCTCCGCCGGTCTTTGAATCCCTGAGGTCTGCCAAGAACTTTGCACAAAAAAATAGGGCACAATATTCACCTCATGGTGCCCAAATGTTTTTCCAAATAAGCTTCAAAAGTCTTTCATGGATGGATATAGAAGTCAGGCAACATTTGGCTCTAGAACCAAAAGGAATTTTTCTAAATATTTCTATAATTCAAACACTGGGACCACACAAAGGAATGTGTCTGGAAAACATGAAACTAGTGAGGATCAAACTTGATCTTTAACCTATCCACCCTTGCAAGAAAGGTCGCAAACCATATGAGTAATCTCAAGGCATCATGGATCAGTAGCAATAACAAGGAGGTGTAGGAAATAGACTGGCTATAAATAAAAATATCAAAGAAACAAAAACAAAAACAAGAACTAGACAAGAACTTGGATGAACATTTGGTGGATTTCTATTGCTTTGGTTTTGGGTATTACAAAGCCACACCTCGGTGGGCAAACCACTTACATGTGCACCTAAACTACCCCAACCTTAGCCCAAATGGCACAAGTGGGAGATACCCTCTCCCCTCCTTATATAGGCCAAGAGCTCTAAGGTTTCGTGGTATCTCGCAAGAAATTATCGATACATTCATATCGCACCTAGATGGCTGAAATTTACTCGCATACACAGTGCCAACACATAGGCATATTCTCCACACCTCTGATACATGTGGCCACACCGGGTCCACACACTCTGAACGTAGCCAGGTCGATTTAACTGCTAAGTTTATGATGCCCACAGCCACCTGTCGTGCCTCAGAACCCCATATCGGTTGAAGTCCATCATCCATGTCACCATCACCATCTTCGTGATCCCCAAGTCCAAGTCCAACTGTAAAGCACAACTTCCTCGTTGTTCTGAACCTTCGAACCTTATGAAGGTAAGTTTTATCACAAAGATTAGTCCATCCAAAACAACTTACCTTCATCGTCTGCACAGGCTCCCACCTCAGTCTCTTGTCTGTCTGGTCGCGCGCGCATCACGATTGTTATTTACCGCGCTGCAAGCTTAATTGACAGGTTGTATACATCCGCATGCATTGACATGGAGGGGAGGATACTGGAGCGTATTCTTAATAGAGCTACGTAATACTCCTACTTCTATACGAAGTCTTGAATTTATTCCACCGCCCGACCCGGGCAGACGTTTCGTATGTGTGAGTATGTATGATTGGGGCGTACGTGTCTGCCCCTGCCCTATTTATGGTGCTAGCGAGACCGGCCGGCCAGTATAGCTTTGCAACTTGATATGTTCTTACATATAGTACCTATACACCAGAGATATATAACCCATCCACCTATACACCAAAGAAATATAACCCGTCCAAGGAATTCATGTGGAAAAGAAAATTGTCTATTGATTAGGCAAACAAGCTACCACCACAATTAGGAAAAATTAGGATTATGAAGATTTATAACTGGAGAATAAAAATTAATCCCGTGTATATATGGGCAAGAGTCCGTTGTCTAAACGTATCGAGTCAAGAGTCTGTGGTCTTTACGTATCGAATCTAAGTGTCCCAAGAGTCCATGGTCTATACATATCGAGTCAAGAGTCCCAAGAGTTCGTGGTCTAAACGTATCGAGTTGAGTCCGTGGTCTTTATATATCGAATCAAGAGTCTATACGTATTGAGTCAACAGTCCCAAGGGTACGTGGTCTAAACGTATCGAGTCAAGAGTCCGTGGTCTGTGGTCTATACGTATCGAGTTAAGAATCCGTGGTCTAAACATATTGAGTCAAGAGTCCGTGGTCGGTACAGATGAAGTCAAGAGTCTGTGGTTTCTACGTATCGAGTTAATAGCAAACTCCCGAAAAATTATGGCTGTTGGATGATGGATGAAGGGAATAGATGGATGTGATCTGTAGTCGGATCTAGGCCAACTGCTTAATTATAGAGTAGTTTAGATTTAGATTTAGATATAGATATGACAAACTATTGGAGCTTACCATAGATAGCCAATATGAAAAAAAGATATTGGAGATGAAGTCTATTAGATATAACTATGGTCAATATGACAATTAGTCCTCGTATTCAAATCTCTTAAATTTTACCATAAATCTAGGCATTAGTCACCTTGAGCCAACAAAGTCACCATGTCAATCATACAAATTCTCACGTAAACTAAGAAAAAAAGAAAAGCCTATAATGGCCTAGAATAAAGAAAGGGTTTAATATATCGACTAAATAATAAAACAGAAAATTTTAAATTCAGAATAAGCATAATATAATATAGAGTCCTAAAGAATAGAAAAATTCCATACGAGCTAAAATAAAAATCAGAACAAAAATAATATAAAATGTTTCCATATCGAACATCAACTACGACAGTAAGATAGAATAAATTTTTGACCCTTAGTCACTATCACAATTCATTTATTATACCTATAAAAATTACTATATTGCGAAATCATTGTTCAAGATAGATGAAAACATATGGTTTTAGTCCGTTCAATCTAAAAAATCAAAAAATATATGTAGATAAAGTTGCAAAATTTTAATTTACACGAACTTCAAACAATAAATATTTCTGAAAAAATATGTATTGCGATACCAAGAGGACTACAAATCTTTATCTATTTATCTATGCGAAACGTCTCTTGAACTTTCACATAAATCAAGTAGGGACAAAATTCAGACGTCGAAAAGAAAAGAGGTAATGTTTTTTAAAATAAAGTGGTTCTCTTTCCTCGTATCACAAAAATGTAATGTTTTGAGCATCGACACAGTTTTCAAAACGTTAACTTTAACTCCTGATTGCTATTGTAAATTATTTGTAAATATATTAAAACTATGATATTATTATGAAAGAGTTTTCCAAGACAAATCTATATGCATGATTTTCAACCATTGAGTCTAAATAGTCAAAATAAATTTTATAGATAAAGTTTCAAAACTTTTATATGCACATATGTCGAACATGAAGTTTTTGTGTAATGTTCACGCCAAAAGTTATCTTGCCATGAATATACATGAAGCTTAGGTTTCAAAGCCCTATTAGCATCAAATTAGGTTTCAGAGCGTGCTAGCCAATCAGACCGCCAAATCAATAGGCAAGATAACTAAATCTAAGATATAACGAACTTGCTAACACTTGAGCACAACCAAAAAGCAGAAAGATTTAAAAGTATAATGAAACTATCGACTAAGATTATATGTAAGCAAAAATAGTTTCGGTAGGTAAACAACCTACTGCTAGCCACCAAAATTAGTAAGCCCGCTAATTAGTGTTCCCCGCCAAGTCCTCGAGCGGCTGCGCGTCCAGGTACCTCCCCTCGAGAGCGCGGCTGGTGTTGCACACGAACGCGGCGCTCTCCAGGTTCCAGAGGAAGTTGTTCTTGATCGCTTCGCCGTGCTCGTTGCTGTCGTCCTCCACGTAGCTTCTGTACATCCGGGAGATGTGCCGCCACGGGAAAGCCGGCGCGCCGGGAAGCCCAGGGAACGACACGGTGGCGGCAGCCGGCGGCCTTGGCTTGCGTCGAAAGAGCGAGTGCGTGGCGGCGGTGGCGAGCATGCCGGACGGCGCGAACACCAGCCGCCGGACGCCAGCCTCCGCCGCGAGCGGCTGCGTCCACCCGCAGAAGAAGTCCGAGAGGATGGCGGCGACGCGGTCGTCGCCGCCGGAGCGGGCCTGCAGCCACTCGGCGAGCGGGGCGCGGAGCGCGGAGAGGCCGTGGATGTCAGCGCCGGCGGAGGCACGGCCCGAGGTGTCGTGGCCGGCGAGGGAGGGGAAAGAGAGGGGCCGCACGGCGGAGGGGTGCTCGGCGAGGAGCGGGTCGAGGAGGCTGCGCGTGGCCGGCGTGGCGACGACGGTGAGGCGGACGCCGCCGCGGGCGGCGAGGAGGGAGGCGAGGTGGAGGAGCGGCTGCATGTGGCCCCGCGCTGGGTAGGGGACGACCAGGACGTGCGGCGCGGCGGTGGAGTCGGTGGTGCGCGTCGTCGTCGTCGTCATGGCGGTCGGGCTCTCCGGTGCCTCTGCTCAATGGCGGACAATCTATTGTCGTCGGCGACTTGCTCATGCTGTCTGCTGCTGCTTGGCCTTGGGTGGCCGCCGGTCGCTGTCATGGTGTGCTTTTTGATACAATATTATACTGTAACAATTCATAATATATAATAGAGGAATCCAACGGTCAAACTATACCTTTAAAGACTTTTGTGCAGTCAAAATACGCCTTATATTTTGAAACGGATGGAGTATTTGCATGCAATGACGTCATTGATGACGTCAGCGAATATAATACTTTCAGTTTTCTCTTTCAACGGCCATAGATTTTTACTGGTTGATCCAATGCACGAACCGTTTGCACCGCTGCGTTCCTCGCATTTTTATAAACAAAACAAGACCAATGTTGCTATAAAAAAGTTACTGAAACAATTTGTTATCTTAATGGAACAATTAGTTTGACCTGTTTAAACAATATGGCTAGCCTGCTGAAACAATTACTTTTGCCTAGTGGACGTATAACCAAGTGAAACAGTTGGTTTAGCCTATTGGAACAATATATATAGCCTGTTGAAACAACTAGTTTAGCCTATTAAAACAATTTATCTAGCCCAATGAAATAATTTGTACAGCCTGTTGTAACAAAAATATGTTTGACATGTTGAAACAATTAGTTTTTTATATTGGAACAATCTATATAGCCTGCTGAAACAACTAGTTTAGCCTATTGAAACAATTTATCTAGCCTGTTGAAACAATTAGTTTAGCATGTTGGAACAATCTATATAGTATGTTGAAACAATTGGTTTAGCCTATTAGAACAATATTTTTGACCTGTTGTTGGAACAATTAGTTTAGCCTACTGGAACAATATGTTTAGACAAGTGCAATAATTAGTTTTTTATATTAGAACAATATGTCTAGCCTGTTGAAACAACTAGTTTAGCCTATTGAAACAATTTATCTAGCCCGATGAAACAATTAGTTTAGCTTGTTGGAACAATCTATCTAATCTGTTGAAACAATAGGTTTAACCTATTGGAACAATATTTTTGGCCTGTTGGAAAAATTAGTTTAGCCTATTGGAATAATGAGTCTAGACTCCCGGAACAATCAATCTTGCCTGCTGAACAACTTTTATACATGTTGGAACAATGTATATAGTCTACTGTAACAATAGGCTAACCCAATTGAAGCAATAAACTAGACCCAATTGAAACAATGTCTTGTTTGATGGAACAACATGTATACTTATTGGAACAATGTATTAGGAAACTGGAACAATAGGCTATACGAACAAAGTATACAAGTATACAAAGTATACAAGTTGTTCCATCAAAACAAGACTTACAAATAAAACAAGACAATTGGAACAATAGGGCTAATCCAATTGTATACCTACTGGAACAGTCTATCATGTTTGCCATTGAAATATTTAGTTTAGCCTACTGGAACAATATGTTCAGGTTGCCGAAACAAATAATTTTGGCTATTGGAACAAGTAGTTTTGCCATTCGGAACAATTTGGTCTGTAGGAAAATAAAAAATAAAAAAATTTAAAAGTATTTAAAATGAGTTAATTGTGATTTTAGATGAATTATGAAATTTATTCTATGCATTTCGGACTCCAGATGAAATGGATACAAAAATGAGAAATTTAAATAGCAAAAATGAAACGCACTTTTTTCTAGTCGCAGTGTTGAACGTACGGCCATGCAAACGAGCAGCAGCGCGCTCTAATCATGCGGCCTGGGCGGGTGCACGTCGCGCGAGATGCTGGGCTGCGCTGCTGGGCCGCGGGCGTCCGACATGGTCGGACGCCCGGACGGAAGCATTTCCGTAAAACTTGTGATAGGTTAAAGTGTTAAACATGTGAATACTGAAGTTTAGAGATAGAGAAAGCGATCTGATTTTCTAAGTACAAGCATAGCTCCACTAAGAGCGTGGCCAATAATTCCTCTATGTCTCCTGCCAAAATATTATTGGCGTTCCCTCTTTCAGTCCTCTATTTTTTTTTCACAATTTGTACTGTACTTTAAAAAATTTCTTTCCTTCAATAGCTCTCTATATTTTCTAAAGTATTATAGAGAGACCGCTCTAACTATGGATGAATGAGGGGAGTATCGAACGACGGCGGCGGATGAATAACGGTTAGTTTAGGCCCCATTCTTTTCAGCTTAACGTCTTAATAGCTTAACGACTTATTTATGTTTTGAAAAGACATATGTTTTGTGTTTTTTGAGTCCGTTTTTTCGCTGTTTTGAAGGTGGGTGGGTCCTAACGCTTTAAAATTTTAGTCAAACAAAATGGATCCGAATATCGAGACTACCTCAATCTCGAAGTTCAATCATTTCAGCCGTTCAGATCAGCTCAAAAGAACAGGACCATAGTCAAACTAAATCATCAAGGCACCGTATGTTAGGCCTTAATTATGGTAGTTCCAGCCCCGCGAGCCCGCTCATGTCGGTGGGTAGTTCGCCTGACAGCTGGTTGTCATTCGCAACGAAAGTGCTGAGCCCCCTGGCGGAAGTAGGGATGGAGCCACTGAACAGGTTGTTCCCTATTTGAATGTGGGAGATGCTAGATGATATCTCGGCTGGCAGGGTCCCTGTGAAGTTATTCTCCTGGATGTAGGCCCATCTCATTTCCTTGAGCGACCATATCTTGGCCGGGAAGTCCCCGGAGAAGTTGTTGTTGGAGAGTTCCATGTAACGCAGACAGACGCAGTCCCCGAGGTTAGCCGGGAGCTGTCCGGAGAAGCTGTTATCGCTGGCATCTATTGCCTCCAGCTTTAGGTTAGAACACAGCGTCTTCGGAAGCGGGCCAGAGAGGCGGTTATGAGACACATCAATGGAGCTGAGCGGCGAATACTTCCCGAGCTCTAGCGGGAGCTCGCCGGAGAGCATATTGCTGGAAAGCACGATGTAGAATAGCTTCGGGAGAGTCCCAATGCTGGTAGGAATCCTCCCTGTGTGCTGGTTAATGTCTAAATATAGTTCCTCCAGGTTGCGGAGCTTTCCAAATTCCTCTGGTATCTCTCCTGTGAGCTGGTTCTCTGACGCGTCGACCTCCACCAAACTCACCGCCGTAATTTGGCGAGCAATCTCACCGACAAAGTTGTTCCCTCTTAGCAAAAGGACCTCAAGCTTCTCAAGCTGCCACACCCACGCCGGGATTGCGCCAGACAAGCTGTTCAAAGACAGGTCGAGTACAGTGAGTTCCGTGAGACTCGACCAGGCGTCCGGAATGTTTCCGTTCAAGTTCATGTCTGACATAACAAAATACTTGAGCTTCGTCAGCTTCCCAAACTCTTTGGGTGCCGGCGCCGAACGGAACCAGTTGAAACCCAGTGTCAGCCTCTCTAGCTTAGTGAGCCTGCTTATCTCGATGGCCGGATAGGTGCCGCTAAAGTTGCTGTTTTCAAGAAACAGAGACTTGAGCGCCGGGAGCCCCGCCACCGCCGCCGGCACGGAGCCGCTGAATAGATTGTCCGATAGATCGAGGTGCTCCATTTTGTGCGATAGGCGGCTTATGTCGTTTGGCAGAGCGCCGCCAAAATTGTTCGCGGAGAGGTCAAGATAGCGGAGCTTGGAGCAGCGACATAGCGCGGCGGCGGGGAAGACGCCGGAGAGGTGGTTGGCGTGGAGGTCGAGGTGGGTAAGGCTGTTGAATTCGCAGATGGACTTGGGAACCGAGCCAACGAGCTGGTTGTCGGAGAGGTTGAGGCGGGTCAGGTTCTTCAACTTGGAGGTGGACTTTGGGACTGAGCTGGAGATGCTGAGCCGAGCTAAGGACAGCGCCGTGACGCGGCCGCCGGTGCACTCGACGCCTGTCCATGCACAGTGGTCATGACCAGACCCGGGGTCCCATGACGCGAGCTTCGCGGGGTCGCCTAACTCCTTCTTCACGGCGATGAGGTACCGGAGCTCATCGGAATTGAGCTGGGCTTGCGACCTCGTGGAAGGGAGGAGGAAGATCAAGAGTATTAGCAGAGAAGAAGAGACAGCCATTCTTTCTCTTTCTTATGATTCTGAATCGTCTCCGAGCGATGGGATACATATACAGAGGGCTAGGTCAACGGTCGTCGGGTGGGGATGGGTAGGCCTGGGCGGAGACGGGAGACCCCCAGTCGTCATCGGTCCCCTGCGCCCCACGTCCTTCGCAATTGGGCGCCGGCCATGCATGCTTTCTCGCAGACTCCGGCTATACATGCAGCGTGTTGTTGCTCCTCCTCCTGCTGCATGAGCAGCGTGTGGTCTCTCTAAGAACTCACTATTTGCTCGGACTTTGAATCGGGAACTCCCTTTCGAAGATGGCTGCAGCCTGATGATAAGAGAATTATTGACGGCACAATCCAAATTAATATGTTTACAGAGGTGTTTGATGGAATAATTCTGGCTGCATTTGCTCATTGATCCATGTTCGACGACATTCGTGTAGTACCGACGAAATATGGTGAAATTATATGACGAAAAACCTGATTTGAGATCTGTAATAACACTCTAGGAATCCGCACGTCTCTCGTCGGCCGGAAGCCAGAGAAAATAAGCTGAAAACCGACGAGAATATTTTTTTTCATTGGTTTTCTACTTATGTTGCCAGTCATCCGATGAACAGGAACCAAAATCTCTGCAACGGATGGATAGCGCTGATGTGGCACTATTTTCGTCGGCCAAGAGCCAACGAAAATTGCGCCAAGTCAGAATGGTGAGGTGTAGTAGGCAGTAACAAGGTACCATACCGCATGGCACCTTGTTGGCACTCTAGGGGAGGGTTATTTTCGCTGGTCACGTAAGCTAACAAAATACTTACTTTTTTTCTCAAAAAATTATAAAAAATAGAAAAAATCTCATAAACTTATAGAAATTACATATGCATCCAAAAAGATCAGAAAAAATTAAAAAATCACAGAAATTCACATTTCATTGTAAAACTACAGACATGCCACACCCATCATCAGTAACATTCTATGT
Organism: Raddia distichophylla; assembly: GCA_005191435.1. NCBI lineage: Eukaryota > Viridiplantae > Streptophyta > Magnoliopsida > Poales > Poaceae > Raddia > Raddia distichophylla. The sequence continues at coordinate 3,202,614 of SPJY01021785.1, forward strand.
AGCAATAATATCTTTAAATAGTCATGTCCATATTTATATCACATATATCACAAAGCGTTCAAAAAATCCATGAAAAATTATTAGAAATTCACACTTTACCACACACATGCCACCACCACAATCGATAATTCACATCACGATAACATATCCAACTGACCATTATTTCCATCCGACATACATGACAATAACACATGAACATAATGCCACCACAACAGACATACGTTCTCCACATCACATGCATGGGCACACAAGTGGTTCATAACATCACATCACATAGACACATAAATGGTTCACATTGTAGCAACGAGGTTCACAGAAGAGAGAAACATGCTAACTTCTTGGATTGTTAGAGTGGTTGCCGCTATCGGTGTCACCTTCTAAGTTGAGGTACTGTCCAACTGAGGGTGTCCCAGAAGCACTGCCACCCTCATCTCTAGGTGGGCCACCAGGTGCATCAAGAGTAGGTGTCGTGCAACACGGTAGGGACCAAAGTGACTCGTACATGGCTTGTAATGCATTTAAATTTTGTAAGACAGTGCGAATAAGAAATACCATATGAGGAGATAGCGGGAAGAAAAGATTAGACGGTGGTGCAGGCAATGGCATATCCGGAAGACTAGTTCTTAAAAGACATATGCATGCATAACACACTTGTTATGAAGTCCAATAGCTAATTTAAACATATATTGTCCAATTTATAGCATATTGTGCGGAAGGGAGTATCATTTAGAATTAACAGGTCTAGATGGTCATCTATGGCATGGTAGTATTTATTTCAACATCTTCCTAGTTAGAACTTAAATGGTTATTTTAAACGTTTCAGGAGATATTTCAACATTTCAAAGTCATAATGCCCTCAAATAGCCAATTTAAACATGTATAGTCCCATTTGAAGTATTTTGAGTAGAAGGGATTATCTTTTCGATTTAACAGATCCAAAAATTATCATTTATGGCATTGTCAGATGTATTTCAACATTTTACAGTAAGAATGAACTTAAATGGTCATTTTAAATGTTTCAAGAGATTTTTAAACATTTTCAAGTCATGATGGACTCTAATAGGCAATTTAAACATTTATGCTTCAATTTAAAGCGTATTGAGCAAAAAGGAGTATCTTTTGAAATTAATGTGTACAAATGGCCATTTAAATTGGCATTGTAGGATATATTTCAATATTTCCTAGTCATAATGAACTTAAATGGTCACTTTAAACATTTGATAGATATTTCAACATTTTCAAGTCATAATGGACTCAAATAGCCAATTTAAATGTGGAATTTACTTGTAGCAATTGCTGTTGATTAGCCTGCCAATTTACAAAGAAATGTTGTTGTTTCCTTTGCCACTCTTCATGTGCTCTTCTGATCTCCTCTTCTCATCGCAGCTCTGCTAGTCTCAACTCCTCCTCCCACTGCTTTGGTTGCTCCTCTAGCCTTGTCGCACGAGAGGCATGTGCACAACACTGTGAGGACTAAGATAACCTCACCTTGGTCAAAGTTTCGATTGAATCAATGACCACATTGAGCATACCAAACCTACCATGTTCTTCCTGCCACCACTAGCGTACAAAAGTGCAAGATCAATTTCTTTCCTTCGCTAGTCATACTCTTCCCCGTGACGCTCAACCCTTGCCTGTCCATATTTAGCCTACCATTCACATATTAAAGTTAGACAATCATGGACATTCACTTGATTGATAAATGTTAATATTACTAACCAATTGTTGAGTTGTTGTATCACTGCAAAGCTGATCAGGTTGTGTGGGATCAGATCCGCATTGGCCCTTAACTTATGTCTCAAATGTAGTTAGGGCGTACGCACGCTTTGCACTTCGTGACTTCGACTTTTATCAAGTTAGAACACATATTATAGCTAGAATGCTGTAAACAACTTAACAATCAGCACAACAAGCAATACCACTCGCCGTGCTAAACGAAGATGTCCATCGGCGCCATAACACCGAGTTACCAATAGCCCCGCCTCACGGTTGCCCCTCTTCTTCCTCAACTTGGCCACGAAGATAGACAAGGACCAGTGAGGGGAAAGAGCTTGCAAAGCATCGTCACACTTCCTTATCCAAGGCAGGTCGACCTAGAGATACTCATCCTCTGAAAGGTAGATCTGTGAGGCTCTAACTTTTTGTTCATATCCTATTTCTTCACCTTCTTGTGGTACGAGTAAGCTACTTGGATACGAGCGACATCATATCCTTCATCACTTTTGTCACGACCTTCTCAAAGATCCGCTTGACCTTGGGTCTCAAGGGGGACGAAAATAGTGAATTGCATGTGGCACTACTATACCTAGCATGGTGTACTTAGCTTAAAGCCGACGAGTATAGTACTACTATCATCAGTAATCGCTTGACCAATGAAATTTTTTTTTATTTTTGTTAGTTTTTCACGTCAACAAATTTACTTCTGTTGTACGACGGATTCCTATAGTGTAAAACATGACGAAATATTAATAAAACATGAACGATAAATTAAGAAAACATCGATTTTTCATGGTGAATCATTAGCGAAGTATCGATGAAACATAGTGAACTTGCCGATAAACCATGAGAAGTACCGATGAAACAAAAACAAAACATCATTTTTCACAATAGAAAACACCATTTTTTACAAGAGTATAAACATGTTTCAGTGAAATGAAAAACAACAAAAAATATCTCACATTTTTACATAAATTTTCACCGGAACAACTTTATGTTTCACCATATCAAGAACTATGCTTCATATGTACTAGGGTGATGTTGCATGTCAAATGCATTATGCATCTTCCCCATCTAACTCCTTGCCCCTTCCAATGGAGTACCAAGCTCCACATATGCACGAGCACTAGGACGGTCTTGACTCCTGAGACCTCACGGCCCTGAGGGTTGGACTGCAGAATTTGTAGAGAAAGGTGAGCGAACCGCTAGGACCCTACGAGTTTGAACTTGCTGCGCAACGATGGGAGGAATAACGTGAATGCTACAAGATGAGGCTTTTTAGGTTGATTTAGGCCTCGAGAGAGAGATAACAACCCTACTCCAGTGCTTCTTTGCTTGATAGATCAAAAGAATACAAAGAGGACCGGTGATGACGGTTGCCGGTGAATGACCCTGGCGTCCACCGGGGACGCTACTTCTCCTGAGACCTCTAACTATGGTGTGCTAGAAGCTCGCTACACCTGACATGGATAAATCTATATGCTGGTCTTCCTCTGGTTGATCTCCCTTCTTTCGGTTGTTGAATGCAGCTTTTATAGCTGCTTGGGCCGTGCTAGAGTCCATCATGCAGCTGGCTCTAGCGGGCGTCGCGTATTTAATGAACCAGCGGATGGCACAAGGGGTGTGACCGGAGCTCGCCACTGTAGAAAGTCGATATCTGTCTTGTCTACAAAACTAAGCCCATTTATCGCTGCATCGTTGTGCCTGCACTGCTCCATTGCCAACCTGTCCCTGTAGCGCATGTTTTGTAGCTCCCGGAGCAGGTGGGTCATTCCGAATGTAAAAGGGGTCCTATTAGGGCCGCCACTTCGATGGGAAGCCACATCCAAGAGGCTCTGCCTTGACACATGACTACATTGCTGACATGGCCCGACCAAAGTCTTGGTGCAAACGGTCTCGAGCCTTTTGTGCTTGGGGACTCCTTTCGAGCAACCCCGGCCAGTTTGGGCACCCCTTAGGGGTGGTCTAGCTTCGGAAACTCCTCCGAGCGTTCCTGCCCTTGCTCGAGTAGTTCCCTCGAGTGTTCTTGCTCAGGAAGCTCCTTCGAGCGTCCTCGAGCAGCAGATTTTTGCTCGAGGCACCTTGACCTGGTCAATGCGAATTGAAAAGTCTCACCCGGGCTGTCATCAGTTATGGCACCAGCTGTCGCTACGTACGTCATTCTACCCCCGTTAGCTAGCCCCCGAGGTTTGTGCAGACGCTGCTTTGGTGCGTGCTAGGGACTTATTAATTATAGGCTTAAATGATCGTACGGAGCGTGGCTGCCTTGGGGTACCTCCCAGAAAAGGAATTTTTTATCACCGAGGTCAAAGCGCGTTTGCTCGAGCACTGGCCTTTCGAGCGTTGGCCCTTGTCTTCCCGAGGAAAGTTCCGAAGCAACGCAACCGCGTTCGTCTTCCTTGCACACGGCCCTACTTGGCCCAAATAAGCCCAACCCGGAATGGCTCGACCGGTGCACCGGGCCAAGTTCGGGCCCAAAAAATGTGCGCGCAGCCATGGCCTGGCTTTAGGGATTCAGGCCAGGATATTGGGCTTTGGGCCGGGTTTAGCCTGAATCCGAGGCCCGACACACTGGGCTCGGGCTGGGCTTGGGCTCGGTCCCATGGGATCGGGCTTTTTCAAGCCCGACCCAAGACATGATCAAGTCTACGCTGAGCGTGCAATCGTGAGGAAACGAAACCGCCTCATTTGCTCTATAAATCAGGCTCGGTGACTCCGCGGAGTTCCTTTCCTTGCCCCATGCCTTGTAGTCGTTCCATCTCTCGGTATTCCAACTTCCTGATCCTACTTTTCGCCATGGCTCCAATGAGCGCAAGCCTTCTTTCCGTGAGGTGCCTGAAAGAACTCAAGGAGATGGGGCTCATTAGGCCAGGATCATGGCGCGCTGCTAGGGGTGTCCAAGAAACAGCGTTGTGGGAGAATGAGTTTGTATCCACTGAACTGACATTCTCCACGACCTTCGCATTCCCGAGAGCGAGTTCTTCGTCGCCGTGCTGGCTTAGAGCCAGAGCGAGCTCTTCCACTCTCCCCAACTCAATCCTTTAAACGAAACTTCACTCTTCACAATTTCTTGCATACCTGCAACGAAAATGGAAATGGAGGAGAGGGAGAGTTGCCGGAAGGACCTAGCAACCGAAACACTTAGGACCAAAACTCCTTGTCCCGAGCAAACTCGCCAACGCTGAAACACATAGAGAGATGTTCAAAATGGGGTGCTTAAGAATGTGACATAACTAGTCGTCTTGCCCCCGATCCAAAATCTCCTTCTAGCGTTGGTGAGAAGTTGGGAGGACCTAAAAGATGCGCAAGTTTGCTTGCTCGTAGGCTCGTCTGCCAGTCATAAGTTTCTCCACGCTAGACCGAGTTTTTGGTTGCTCATTGCGATGTGGATCGGCCTACTGGAGCAAAGTCCCAATGAACTGGAGGTGGATGACATAGAGATTCAGGAGCAAACCCATCGAAGAGAAACTGGTGCTGCACCAGGAAACTGTCTTGTCAAGAAAAAGTGACGTTTAACAGCAAGTTTCAAGGGAAACCAAATGGGAGCTTGGGCCGCACCCAAACATTGCTAAGTTTTTTTGGAAAAAAGAGAAAAACTAACGCTCAAGAGAAAGCTCTTAAGGGTTGAACTTACAGAGGGGCGATGTTCCACGAGCTGGTCAGGGCACGATCATGTTCCATCGCTAGTTGCACAGCCGCCGGGTGTGTTGTAGACACGACCATGAATGACCCTTCATAGCGCGACGTTAGTTTGTTCACTCCTACAAGAACATTTTGCATGCGTCGCAGCACGAGGTCGCCGACCTAAAGCGTCCTTCGCTTAACTGGCTTCTCAACATGCCTTTTGAGGGCCTGTTGATATTTAACCCCTCGGACCAGAGCGTTGGTGCGGTGCTCTTCAGATAGATAGAGATCCAGCCTTCCCTCGTATTGATCATCCCCATTGCTCGGTTTATCAACACGCGATGATCCTAAGGTTAGCTCGGTGGGTAGCAGCACTTCTGACCCATACACGAGCTAGAACGAGGTGTCCCCTTTTGCTCAGTTGGGATTTGTTCGCAATGACCAGAGCACGCTAGGAAGCTCTTCCACCCATGCTCGGCCTGAGCGCAATGCCTCACCATATACGCGTCTTTTCATCCTGTGAAGAATCAGACAGTTGGGAAGGCATGGCTTCACTAAGAAGCCATGCCTAGTAGGCCCTGCCTTGACACGTGCCTACCTTGCTGGCATGGCCCGAGCAAAGCCTCAGTGCAAATGGTCTCGAGCCTTCCGTTCCGTGGCTTGGAACTCCTTTCGAGCAACCCTAGCTTGGGCACCCCATAGGGGTGGTCTTGCTCGGGCAACTCCTCCGAGTGTTCCTGCCCTTCCTCGAGCAATCCCCCCGAGCGTTCTTGCTCAGGTAGCTCCTCCGAGTGTCCTCGAGCAGCAGATCTTTTCTTGAAGCACCTTGACCTGGTCAATGTGGATGGCAAAGTCTCACCCGGCCTGTCGTCAGTCATGGCGCCAGTTGTCGCTATGTACATCATTCTATCCACGTCAGACGGGTTCAGTTGAAGGCTAGGCAAACGGGCTTCCATGTTGCACAATAGCTCTCCTTACTGCTCCTTACCCCAAGATAGAGGTAAAGAGAGATGAGATGGGGAATAGAAAGAGGAAGAGAGAAAAAGAAACAAAGAGAGGAATGGAGATGGGGAATAGAGAGTGAATGTCATGGTTGTCACTATCGAGAGTACAGAGGAAGGGGGAGGAATAAGAGAAAGAGGGAGAGGCAATGGACGAAGAGAAGAAACACAGGAAGGAAGGGAGAGAGGAGTGGTGGGAGGACCGGAGGAGTTATGCAAGGGGTGGGAGGATGATGCAACTCAGCTTGCAATTGGCCATGACCAACTCGTTACCCAGCAAAATTAACCCATTTGTTTTGCTTCATGGGATCCCGTATTTGAGGCCAATATAGAAGTAGTAGGACCTCTTAGCCCATGACGCCATTTAACCCATTTAGGGGTTGTTTGACTGCCTATATTTGTCCTAGCTCGGCTCATATGATGCAACCAACCAGTGTTTGGTTGCCTGCATTCATGTTCCAACTAGACTCAACGATACAGGTCTGTTTGGTTGCCAGTTTCTAGCTCAACTAGGCTCTAGTGATACAAAATTCCGTTGTTTGGCTCCCTGCACTCATGTCCGACCTAGGTCGCCTCTATACAAAAAGCCCCTATGAGCCTGGCTCCAGGGAAACGAGGGAACCGATCGTTGCCTCTGGACCATGCTCGGGCGGGCAAAGAAGAGAGCATGTGCTAGCCAAACTTGGCGAGACAACAAGGGAGAAGAGCGACGCGTGTTGGAAATGGGGTGATGGCGTCTGCCGTATGGGTAGACGACGTGGACTCGAGCTCATGGATGCACCACGGTGGCGTTCAGGGTGCAGCCGGCGACCGGCGTAGAAGAAGCACAAGGGCGGGGACGGATCCAGATACATGTCAGGCCGGGCTTCAGCCTGGGTCTTGTAATATGTGCTGATATCCTCCCTACATATGTGGCTAGAAGCCCATTCAGACTGAGGAACTGAGGTCACGAGCGCTGCGCCCTACGCAGGCAAAGCTTGCGGCCATGCGGTCCATGTAGCAGCCTAGCAGGCATGGAACATGCAGAACGCAGCAATGCAGCATGCATCATGGGCTGACAGATGGGTCCAAATAGGAATCCGTGCCATCTGGTTACTACGCGATTGCGTATTTGCATTAGTGCTGCCTGGTTCGTCTTGCGTCTTGCGTATTTGCGTCCTGCAGATTTCCAGATCACGAGCCAAGATGTGTTCTCACACCCTCTATAAGCTATTTTTTTATGTCAATGTAATTTTATATTTTTAATGCTAATTCTATAATAGGTTATATGGTTAAGATTACGTATCAATTATTTATTTCTATTTTACCTTTTTTTTTGTTACTCAGGCCTTGTTTGTTTCAGCTTAAACTGAATTAAATTGAATAAAAGTTTGTTATTTTTGTATAAGCCAAATGATGTAATAATACTTTGTAATAATTTTTATGGGTTTTAAATAGTTTTTATTAGAATTTATAAAATATTTTTTCATATTTTTTAAAAACTCTTTAAGACGTCTTTTGAGATGTCACAACCTTTTCAGATTAAAATCTTTAACAACTTTCAGATCAAACAAACAAGGCCTTGGTGTAGATAATGGATCAGTGGTTAATTTTTTAATAATTTTCACGAGTTTTTACTACATTAAATTTTAGTGTGGGGCTTATCAAAATCCTGGCTCCACCTCTGCACAGCGGGAGCGGTGTGGCGGCCTCGTCGGCGTGGCATGCGGGGCACGGGCGCACGGCCGGCGTAGGCGAAGTGCGGTGGCCATGGCAGCCGTGGGCCCGTGGCGTGCAAGACGCGGTCACCCTAGACTTCCAGGGCGGCGCCGGACTCGACTCGAGACGCGGTCAAAAGGATCAGGCTGGGCCGTGGTGCTCGACTCGAGACGTCAATGTGGAAAGGCCCAGCCACTACCCACCGTGGAAGCCCACACATATTCGTGTCTCGATCGTCGTTCAACTCCCGAGCCCAAAAGCGAGCATCCAATCCAATCCATGGATGACTTGCCCGCGACCCACCCAACCTGACCCAACCCGATCCCAATTCGCCGCGCCACGCCGGCCGTCCCACGGTCCCACCGACCGCCGCCGCATGGCCTCGCCCCCCGCCGGCGGCGCGCCCACGCCGGCGTGTAAGGGCAAGGCCCCCATGGACGACGAAGCGGCGGATGTGACGTGCGGCATCTGCCTGGCCGAGACGCTGGCGGCGATCCGTGGCGAGCTCGACTGCTGCCACCACCGCTTCTGCTTCGTCTGCATCATGGCCTGGGCGCGCGTCGAGTCGCGCTGCCCCTTCTGCAAGGCCCGCTTCCACATCATCCGCCGCCCGCCCGTCCCCGGCCGCTTCCCCTCCGAGCGCATCGTCGCCGTCGTCGAGCGCAACCAGGTATCCAATCCTCCCCGGAGTCCTTGGCTCTGCAATTTTTGCAGCATCTCTATCTGAGCCCAAACCGTTAGGGATTGGAAGGAATTAGGGCTTGATTTCTATGACTATCACCCCGCAATTTGGCAATTTCAGTTCTTGGTTGTACCCTAGAGCCTAGGCTCCATTAGGCAATGATCAGGTGTGGTTTTCTACTTCATCCTTTGTAGACATCATACTTAATTGGGACAATTTCCTCAAGCCACAGGATCAAACTCTCGCTGTAATTGGTTAAGCTTCATTTCATCTACTATATTTACCACAACATAACAACCGCAAACCTACCTTTAGGGACTTTAATTCTTGCATTGCAATGTCATGTTGTCAACAAATCGTTGGTTACTTTATTACTACGTGCTACTTATGCCCTCTTGTTTACAATACCTGAATTCACTGCAGCAATGACATGTTGAGTTGTCTGAGCAGGCGTACTGTCCTCCGAACAATGTGACTAGCACAGTGAACATTGATCCTTATGAAAACACCAGCTGTAGCATGTGTAGTACCTCCACGGACGAAGATCTGCTGCTGCTCTGTGAGCTGTGTGATGTGGCTGCACACACTTACTGTATTGGGCTAGGAGCAACCGTGCCAGAGGGAGACTGGTTCTGCAAGGACTGCGCTATGTCGAAGGAGGACCATTTAAGGTGTCAGATTGGTGATGAAGGTTCTAGTGATCAGGGTAAGTTTGAAACCAGCATTGAAGTTCCAAGAGCTGATCCAGTTGCTGCCCCTTCGATTTCTGATATTGTGGATGAGAATCACTCTCCAAGTTCATCAAGCAGGACAAATGCACAGAGCAGTAGGCTTTCCTTAGTTCACCAAGTTCCTTCCATTTTTGATATTGTAGATGAGAATTACACCATGAGATCAGGGCGCAGGACCAATGCACAGAGCACTAGGCTGGAAAGAGAGGCTGAGCAATTACCATCACAGAGTACATCAGCCGGATATCGAAGCTCTGAGTCTCATCAGGAGCAAAAAAGTCGTTCCGCATTGTTGCATACCCATGCTCGCTTCGATGTTGAGAGAGCTAAGACTCTGCGCAATTCTCGCGTTATTATTAATAACCGTATAAGGGAGCTTCGTGAGAGCTGGCCTGCTCTTCGTGCAGGTTCTGTGGGGTTTGCTGAAGATCTACTCAACAGTAGAAAGGAAAATGGTACTGAATCTGTTCCTGTCAGTAGAGAGCATCAGCTTTGTGCAAAACCAATAATCATTAGTAGCCAAAGTGGATCTACTTCTGTTAAAGAGCATCAGCATTCTACAATGGCTTTCACCAAGGAAACGATCACCATATCTGGCCATGCTAATAAAATTTCACCCAAGGAGACCCATAGTATCCATAAAGCATGGAAAATGTTGGAAATAGCAAAATCTTCTGGTGGCAGGAAGAAATGTAATCAACCTTCCTCCCTGGACCGCAGTTCTTCGTTCTCCAGGGAAAATAGATCAAGTTCATACAGTCCGATTGGCACAATCTTAGAAAAGACAAAGCAGAATCTATCTAGTGATGTAACTCAAAGAAACACTGCGAAATATGATTGTGGGACAAAAAAGGACAATACACAGCCCACGAAAAACTTTGGAAAAAACCATAGCTTGCCTGGCAACTATCATGTATCAGTTCATGAAAGGGTGGTTTCTTTCCGAGAAAGAATGACAAATCAGGAAAGTGCAAATGGCAAAGTTGCCTCATCAAGCCAAAGTCAACATGGTGATCAAACATTACATTCTTTGTATGGTACAATCAGATCACGGAAACCCAAACCAGAAGTTTTGGCTTGCAGTGTATCGCCTGGTCAATCCATGGTGACCTCATCGCTGCAATCAGGACCTAGCACTGGAAGCCAATCTACTATGATGGTAAACTCTGAGGGACTTTCATCTGTTCGTGTTGCAGCGACCAATGAAATTGGTACTGCTGGAGCAACCGTTGAAGATAGAAAAAATTCTGAACTAGATCGTCACAAGTGCAAGAGAAAACTTTGTTTTGAAACACGCGATGATCAAGGATCCAAAAAATCTAGGACAGGTTTTAAAATTGACAAGAGTGAAATTTCATTCTTGGCCATACACGAGTTGAAGCTACTCAAGATAGATAAAACATATGGTACGTATTTTCTTTTCAATTCAGCTTCTTATTATTTGTTCGCTAACAGAAACTTATTTTAGTAATATAGTGTACTGAAATATTTGCTTGCGATTCAGGTTCTGATAGATTCAAGGAAGTTGCTCGAGCAGTAACACATACTGTCTTGGCATCCTGTGGATTGAAACATCTGCCGTCGGTGGCTCTCACAGTCTCAAGACCGGTTTGCGAGCACAACCACAGAATTGGACCTCGCAAATCGTTGGCAGTAACCAATTTTTGCAGAGAATGCTTTTGTAGTTTTGTAAAAGAAGTCGTCAGCTTGGCGTTATCTGGCAGACAGCTAGATCAGAGTTCTGCTTCATGTTAATTTAGATGTAATCTGATGTTTTTTTGTATAGTTGAGGTTAATATCCCACAGTAGAAATTGTAGACAATGTGTACATATCATGGCTTGTTTCGACAGTGAAGTTGCTACGCCTAACCCAGTCCAACTAAACATTCTCTTTAATCCGTCATAATCATAGTACTGGAACCAAACATATGCTGGTCTGTACGTGGTTTGGTTGGTGCAGCTGGAGCACGGAATTGATATCACATGGCTGGGTTTACAAACGTTACTATAATGGTTGAACAAAAGTCTCCCAGGAAAGAAAAACCAGCTGAAACTTGGCATAACTGATGATCTCAAATCGTTGGATGTAAGCATTACCCTTTAATGGCTATACTACAGTCGTCCACTGAAGAAAGTCCCTGTTGAAGCTTTGCAAAATTGCGTGTCTAACATGCATGCTTTACCAAAATATTTATACGATTTTTATTGCAACTTGCAATTCCTAATGATTTAAGGAAACTTCTGTTCAGCGTCAGCAGTTACCAACTCGACGAAGTCCAAGTCTTCAGGTATATACAAGTCTGAACAGATATCCATTGCACCGAGTTATATTGGTTTTATCAATGATTCCAGCGATTCGGTGCTTACTAATTTTCCGAAATAGTCATACATATTCTCCGTCTTTAGATGTGTCCATACATCTATTCTATGTAACAATTCCTACTAGGCTACTCCCTGGTTGCGACACGCAATCAAGCGACTCCATTGGACCGTGCTCAGCGGCCACCAAACAACATCAGCTAAGCAAAACACTAGTCCAGAGCATTCGGACAACGACCGAATAACAAATCCTGGAAAAACAAACTCCACTAGACACGGTCTGATGCCCATCGGACAACGTCCGGTGGGGACCAAATCCTAGGACCGGGGTAGATCGGACCTCGTCCGAAGGAACCCGTTCCCCAGAAAGACCACGACACAATCACCACCGGACCCAGCCCAGTGACTGTCGGACGCCGTCCGAACAACGACTGAACATTGCCCTTCTCTTGTCACGACACGTGGCATAACTCGGGGCAGCCACGCCATCAAGCAACTCCGTCAGACCTTGTCCGGCGGCCACGGGACAACGTTCGCCGCAGCAACAAAACACCAGTCTAGAGTCTTCGGACAACGACCGAAGAAAAAAACCAAAAAAACAAACTCAAACCTAGGACCAGGGTAGACCGGACCCTGTCCGGAGGAACCCTTTGGAAAGATCACGGCGCAACGACCATTGGAACTAGTCCGGTGACTACTGGACGCCGTCCGGACAATGACCGTACATTGTGCTTCTCCTGTCGCGACACGTGGCGCAACCTGGGGCAACACCGCCATCAAGCGACTCCGGCAGACCTTGTCCGGCGGCCATCGGACAACGTCCGCTGAAACAACAAAAAGCCAACCCGGAGCCTTCGGGCAGTGACAAAAAAAAAAGCAGAAAAAACTCCACCGGACACAGTCCTGTGCCCCGATGGGGACCAAACCCTACGACTAGAGCCGATTAGACCCCGTTCGGAGGAACCCCTTCACCGAAAAAACCATGGCGCAACAACCACCGGACCCAGTCTAGTGACATCCGGACACGAACAACGCGTCACGGACACGTAAACATCTCTAGTATTATTCATGGGAGATTATCCATTAATCACATCACTCAACAATATGCAACAGAGAATCCAGACGGAGCTGTCGATTAAGCAAAGGAAAACAAATTTTGCTCTCCTTCTCTCTCATTTACTATCCGAAGCATTTTTTTTTAACTTGATAGCCTTGGATTAAGGAATTTCAAATGAGAAAAAAGGATCCAACATAAAGGAAAACATATGCTCTCCTTGATTGAAAAAAAATTATTAAGAGTTAGTGTCAAATACGTGTATTTTTTTTTTAGGGAAAAGGGCAGGCGCTCTGCCATTTCATTAAGAAGAAAGAGATATATACACGATACAAGGGTGGACACACCGGCTAGACTACTCCATATTAGCTAGACGGACCGAAAGGCCCCAACTACCAATGTCATCCCTGACAAGGGAGACCACCTCAAAGAAAGGGAGGAACACCCCCTCGAAGATTCGACGGTTTCGCTCCTTCTAGATGTTCCAGGCAGTAGTAATCACCAGGCCGCCAAACGCCTTTCGATCCGAAATGGAAAGCCCATGATGCTTATCAAGCCACCAAGAGAAAAGATTGCCGTCAGGGGGGCAAACGGAAGCGAAACGGGTCGCTAACACCTGAGCCCAAACATTGTTGGAGTAGGAACACGACGAGAAGAGGTGAACCGTCGTTTCGAAACTGGTCTGGCACAGGCTACAGATGGGGTTGTGAGGCCAACCCTTCTTGGCTAATACCTCGGCTGTATTGATTCTACCATGGCCAAGGGTCCAGGCGAAGAAGCGACACTTATTCTGAGCTTCAGCCTTCCAAATGAGCTTGTGAAAGTCCCAAGGAATGGCTCCGACAAACTGAAGTCTGTAAGCAGAACGGGCCGTGTAAGAATGATGAGAGGTAGCCGTCCAACTTATTTAATCTTTAGAGCCCAGGGGGGCGAGATCCACCTGCTGGATCAACGACCAGAGCCTAAGGAAGTCCCGCATCTGGCTAGGGGTCTGAATGTGACCAATAGTGGAGATCCAAAGATCATTGCGAAGCTGGCACGCAACAGTTCGGTTTTTGCGCCTAGCAATAGCAAAAAGGTTTGGGGCAATAAAGCGAGGGGCCATCCCCTGAAGCCAGTTGTCATTCCAGAAGCTCGCCGTAGTTCCATCCTTGACCTCCACCCTAGTCGCAGCACGAAACAGGTTGGTGTCAGACTCATCACAAGGGATAGGGGTTCCAACCCAGACCTTATCCGAGTTTTTCCATTGCTGCCAAAGCTAACGAAGACGAAGTGCTCAACTAAACCTCTCGAGATCAACCACGCCAAGACCACCAAGTTCTTTTGGGCGGCATATCGTGTGCCAATTGATCAGAGCGTGCCCAGAACTGCTAGAGTCGTCACCCCACCACAGGAAGGAACGCCTAGCTTTGTCAATTTTCTTTATCACCCATTTTGGGATTGGCAAAACCGTCATGAAGTATGTTGGCATTGCCGAAAGCACCGTGTTGATTAACGTTAGCCGACCAGCCTTGGATAGGAGCTTGCCTTTCCACCCAGAAAGTCTGGTGCGGATTTTATCCACCAGCTTCAGGAAGTGGGGTCGGCCTAGCTTCTTGAGGTGCAAAGGAAGGCCACGATACGTGCATGGAAATTCAGCCAGCAGCCCCGGGAACACCTCCAGCAGGATATTGGGATCCAAGTCTGAACAATTAATTGGAAAGAGCTCACATTTATTAATGTTGGTGCAAAGGCCGGAGCAATGACCGAAAATCGACAGGATTCTAGCCACCAAGCGCAGCTCCTGGACCGAGGGGTTGACGAACATTGCAGCATCGTCGGCGAAAAGAGAGATTCTGAGGCTAAGAGGTCTGCAATTGATTGGCGCTAGAATCCCTCTCTGCACAGCTAAGTTCAGGATGCGATGAATAGGGTCAATAGCCAGAATAAAAAGCATAGGGGAGATAGGATCACCTTGTATCACCCCCTTCGCATGGTGAATTGGGTCACCTGGGATTCCATTTAACATGACTGAGGAGGCTGAGGTTCCTAACAGGGTGGCGATCCAATTGCGCCAGCGTGAACCGAAGCCAAGGACCTGAAGAACCTCCATCAAATACCCCCAGTGGACTGAGTCGAAGGCCTTAGCAAAGTCCAGCTTAAGAAAAACGGCGGGGGTCTTTCTTGCCTTGAGAAAAACTCAAATACGTGTATGAGTTGGTTGCGTGGACTCTGCTGTAATAGTTAGGGCGGGTAGTGTCAGGGCCTACTCGATCCCTCGGCAAGTTGGCAGCATCAATTCATCGGTGAATCCCATCGTATCGGGCATGCTCGCCTGTGCTGCTGCCTCGTTCCAGTTTGAGAGGGAGGGAGCGAAGAATAGAGGTATCGACGAGGAGGGAGAGGGGAATTGACACCAGGATGAATGGAATGGCAACATGTAACTTGTGATCCTTAATGGTATATATGTGCACCAAAATCGTGCTAAGCCATTTTTTCCAATAATATTTGATACGAAAGATTGCATCAAAGGAAGCATCTCTTTTGCATTTCTTTGGCAATTTCTGTACAATTTGCTCTCCTGCTCTTTCTCCATTCTCGAACTGCTTAGCATTTAATCATAAAATCCTTGAATTTTTCTAGCGCTACCATCAAGCAACATGCTTAGGCGATTTGTATGGACACCTCGATCTTATATTTTTATATTTATGTTTTCGCTTTTGCTAATAGTTAGACGACTGACTTTTTGGAAAAGTCTCAACTTATTTTATCACATACGTAGATGGTTCCATTGAGTCTTTTACGTGTTTTATGAAGATAACTGACCTATAGTCTAGAAAATCAATTCTCGGTCACCTAATGTCAAGCCAATCGTTTGTGTTTTTAGAATCCACAGTGAAACCACCACCATAGTATCTCCCTATCAAAATTCTCTATCGACTCACGCAACAGGATCGATCGATTGGCTAATGTGCGATCCAACCGGCGACAAACAGTTGAAAATAACAAGAGATCAACCAAAGAGGAGTCCAAAACAAGATGACGAAGAAAAAACAAAGAAGGAAGCCATTTGGACAGTCGCCCAGCAAGGCTGGCGTTAAGCTCAAGATCAGTGAGCTAGCGAGGTCGAGGGGAATCAAGCCAAGTCGCCGTCCGGAGCGACGCTGTTGGATCCGGGCGACGACGCAGTTAGAGACTTAAGAGAGGTGTTAATTTAATTTATCGTGAGCTGCCTAATCAGATCCGTCCATATTTACTCCTTGGCGGTAGTGACCAGCGAAGGCAAGCGCAGGACACGCGTGTGGTGTAACTGTGCCATTCAAGTGTTTTGAGATCGTTGCCTGTACTGAAACCGAGCAGCTTTGTACTGGACGGCGGCGTCAGTGAAAACATGAGGAGTCTACGCATATTATACGTACGAGTGTATGCATACATGGACTAGGAAACATTTCATCCAAAGAGGAAGGAAATACTTCCTTTTTTTTTAACAGGAACATGGTTTTCATTTTGTATGGCCTCCGAGACAAGGCTTCAATAGTTATTTTTTTTATAAATTTACATTTACATGTACTAGTACTAAAATGTCATGAGAGTTTTTTTTTGTGATGAATCTAATTATAGCCGTTGTTCTCGAGATGTAGCGTATCTGATTATCTACTATGATAGTGGGACAGGGTGTTTCAAAAACTAAATTGTTGGAATTGTCGAATCCGATTTTCAATAATTTTCAAGCAGCTAATGAAAACTTTTAAAAAAATATTAGGAACTAAGCTGAACAATTTCTTAGATTTATTTCTATAAACTTAAAATTCACCTAAGTATTTCAGTACATCTCGAGAACTACTTTTAAGAAGTTGTTGCGCTTATTTTTTAATACTTTCTAAATCTTTCATTAGCTTCTTCAATATTTTTTACGACCAAGATTAATAAATTAAAAAATTTAGTTTTTCAAACGCTCTATCTCACCAACACAGACAATCCAGATCCAAGAAAAATTAGTCGACACATTATCAGCGATTAAGAACAAAAGTATAGTAAAAGTGCAAGTCAATAAAATTATTTCATATTTGTATTTAAAGGAGATTTGGCCAAAATTTTGGCTGATTACAAAAATTCCGGCCCAAATTCTGATTCAAAACTTATATCCGAGAGTAGAGATCCTACTTGTGGGTCTAGAAAAATTTTGGAATCCAGATAGTTGTAAACCAACTGTTCATGGAACACATTTCGCAAAAATTTGGAATTTTTTGGCCTTAACAATGGTACCGTTTAAAAAATATACACATTCGAATATAAGCAACTTTTGATAATATAAATTGGCCAGAGACAAAAATTTTAGGTAAATTATTCAAGTTACGAAAAGTTCGGCCATTCAAAATTTCCTTAAAATGTTTATTGAAGATTTATTTAATCGGCACTTTTTGGATTTACTTTCCTCTAGTAAAATTTTAATCAATTTCAGAGGATACGATTGAGAAAAATTTAGAATTTGACACTCAATTTGCATGTCTTTTATCCCATATCAATGACATGTGGAAACATATATGTATCTATGAAAGTGTGCAAAGGTGGTAAATTCGAAATGCTAAATTTAAAGAGCTGAAATTTCACGTGTTTGGCTAACAAATAGGTTCTCTTGGAAATTCCATTCGGCCTCTTTGATTTGAAGCTCAGTTCAACTTCTTTGAGTCAAAAGTTGAGTCTTTAAAAAAATAAAAAATGCTTAAAGCCTATTAAAAATATATTTTTAAGATCTTTATTAAAACTTTACAAAAGCCTCCAAAAAATTGTTATAAAATGTTATATCGAATAGTATATAAAAATCATTAAATTTTGGTTTAACAGAACATAATCAAACCAAACCACGAATAAAAACGCTTCCAGAATGGGTGGCATGACGAGGGAGTACAGTACTCGCGGTGATAAGGTTTCATCTGCGTGTAATTCGCACATGTACATCTCACAGCAGCAACAACTGCCTCTAAACAAAAGCAAGCACGTAGCTTCTTCAGAAATAAACTAATAAAAGAAGAGGATTAAGAAACGATCCAATCGTAGAGAAAACCAAAGATATGCAAAGAGAGAGAATTATTCTGGTTGAGGTAGCCTCGGATATTAGCTTGGAGTGGACCGCGTCTACTCCAAACAGCGGTGCCTTTTCCACGCGCCACTCTCGTCTGAAACTCTCTCCTCCTCTGCTCGCATCCCATCCCACACAGCCAAACCGAAGAAAGCAAACAGGGAGAGGAGTTTCTTCCCCGTCGTCTTGTCCGTATCCTCCGATTCTTGTGCTCTTCGTCTTTGAAGCGGAGTTCTTGCGAGGTATGATGCACACAACACTTGCTGTTCTAGTTCCAGATGCCTTTTTTTTCAGAGCAATTCTGCAATCTGCACTCGCACCGCCGAATTTCGACACAAGATTGCTTCGTGGCGGAATTCCGGTGCAAGATTGCCCTTTTTTGGCGCGTGATGCCGCGCGGGATCGCTTCTTGGCGCGTCGCTCTACGGGAGTGCGGAATTTTTCTCAGTGAAAGATTGCTTCTTTGATGCGTGCTGCTGCGGCTCCATGTCAGGAGGTGGAGAAGGCTAGGACGCCGTCGTCGCCGCCGCCGCCCATCTTGCAGCGGTTTTTGCACGGCATGGTCATTGCCTCGCCGGGAAGGCACCGGAGGGAGGAGGGAGGAGGGGATGGTCGACGGTAGCACGCGGGTCGCGGTCATCGCGGCCACCGCCGGCGTGGGCGCCGCGGTGCTCGCGGCGGCGTGCGTGCTCCTGGCCATCTGGCTGTACCGGAGGCGGGCCAGCGTTGCCGCCCCGACGCGGTCGCTGGAGTCGACCACGGCCACGCTGCGGGCCAACGGCGCCGGCTCCGCGAGCCTCGAGTCCAGCGTCTCCGTCTCCGTGGTCTCCGAGAGCGTGGCCGAGTGGGGCCACCCGCCGGCGGCGGCGGCGAAGCGGGCCGCGTTCTGGGGCTGGAGAGGCGGCAACAACGGCAGGGAGACGCCAATTTCCGTCTCCGGGATCCCAAAATACCACTACAAGTACTGCAACCACTCCTCTTTAATCTTCTTGCTCATGCTCAGATGCTCTCATGATGTTGTCATTGGCTCATCGCCGAGTGATTCATTGGCCATAAACTGATATAATTTGCATATGATCGGATGTGATGAGCAGTTATCTGATTATTCCTTGCTGTTGTTTGCTGTTGTTCAGAGATCTGCAGAAGGCTACCAACAACTTTACCACAATTCTTGGGCAAGGATCGTTCGGTCCTGTGTATAAGGCTGTGATGGCAACCGGTGAAGTGGTAGCTGTAAAGGTGCTCGCGAGTGATTCAAGGCAAGGGGAAAGGGAATTCCAGACGGAGGTAAGGTGATTTCCCCTCCTTTTTGGTTCTACAGTTTCTTTTTTTTTCTTCCTAATTTTTATTTAGAATTTGTTTTCGATTTCGATTGAAATGATGGACTAACTATGAAGGACAGGGCTGCACAATTCCAGTAAATTGTTCCCTTGTGCCTTGGACAACTATAGGATCAACTAATATGCCACCAAATTTATCTTAAGTCAGCAAGTAATTATGCTCTTAGTGATGAAAACATATTGTGCGTGAAGCAAGTGCAACACGCAATATATACCTTTAATCCATGTAAAATAGTTGACAGTGTAGCCTTTGACTTTGATAAACTGAGTCACAATCATGACCGTGTCTTCGTTTGCAGGTAGCATTGCTTAGTAGGCTGCATCATAGAAATCTTGTTAATTTGGTTGGTTACTGCGTGGAAAAAGGACAACGCATTCTGATTTATGAGTTCATGAGCAACGGAAGTTTGGCAAGTCTTTTGTATGGTAAGGGAGACAATTTCTTTACTTTTGGAAAATCGAATATGAAACAGAACCAAATAAAGTGATATGTAATTCTGTATAGTACCTCTACACTTAAATGAGAGACAAATGAGATGTCCCATGAGTCAAGAAATTTCCTCCTAATTAATTAATTTCGTAACATGTCCTGCTAGGTGAAAACAAACGGAGTTTGAGCTGGCAAGAAAGGCTACAAATTGCTCATGATGTGTCTCACGGGATTGAGTATCTACATGAAGGAGTACGGTTGATGGCTATTAAAAAATGTACTTCCATTGTTAATGACCTAATCTTGCCAATTGATAAAAGCTATGACTATTTGTGCAGGCTGTTCCACCTGTTATTCACAGAGACCTAAAGTCTGCTAACATACTGTTGGACCAATCAATGAGGGCCAAGGTTAGACAGATATTTTTGCTTTAGGGTGTACTTTTAAGTATGATTTTGTCAGATGTTTAACTAAACCAACATTGTCCCATGCTGAGTACTGTTTAGTGTTTAGTTCTCAACTGAACTAACTAAGATTGTTTCTGATAAAAGACACATACAATTAAATACAGATTTGAAGTGCTGAGACAATTCTTAACCGGCAAGTATACTAATATATGCTGTTTGTTTAACCTTTTGGGTGCAGGTTGCAGACTTTGGTCTATCAAAGGAGGAAGTTTACGATGGAAGGATGTCAGGTCTCAAGGGCACCTATGGATATATGGATCCTGACTACATGTCCACCAACAAATTCACAAAGAAGAGTGACGTGTATAGCTTCGGCATAATACTTTTTGAGCTCATAACAGCTATAAATCCACAGCAAGGGCTAATGGAGTACATTGACCTAGTGAGTTATTTTAATATTCTTCCAGTATCTGGACGAAATCACACAAAGTTCTTATAAGGGGAAATAATCTTCAGTATTATTTAAAATTAGCAGATTGATCGCTTGTTGCATAGAGTATTTTTTTTGCTCCGTCAACTTTCCATTCATGCAACAGAATCCTGTTTAGTACGCGAATAAAAGCCCAATAAACTTAACAAAAATACGCTAGCTGAAACATCATTTTAACATATTTATACCATTTAGCAGCATGTTGTTAGGTTTCTAACATCATTGTTTAGTTATAACCATTATTTTACTGTATGGTGAATTCACCTTGTAGCATCAGTCTGTGAGCGCCAATATCATTGTTAGTGCAGCACTTATAAATCACGGCTCCTTTCAGGCGGCCATCGGAGGGGAAGGAAAGGTTGATTGGGACGAGATTATAGACAAGAACCTCCTGGCTGGGAGCATCCCTGAAGAGGTAAGGATCCTTGCTGATGTTGCCTACCGGTGCGTCAACAAGAGCCCAAGGAAGCGCCCCTGGATATCAGAGGTTAATCAGGCCATATCTAGGCTAAGGCAATTCCAGCAGAAGAAATATGACACACTAACTTTGCCAAGGAGCGAGACCAGGACCGTTCTGAAGAGGATAGAGAACCAGCATGTGGAGCTCAGCGATCTTACCAGTATGAAAGAACTGACGCCGATAAGGGCTTGACACCTCTCTCTCTCTCTCTCTCTCTCTCTCTCTCTCTCTCTC